>JAQMRL010000008.1:21928040-22528040 GCA_035578175.1 Catonia carolina | reverse complement strand
AAGACTAATGATTGGGGCGATGAAATCTGTTTACTTGCAACTCTATTCTTTTAATTTTGACAATGACGCATGTTGTTGTTACGAGTCACGTGGCATGCGCGTGCCTTTCATTGACGTCATTCGTTTTTTATCTATGCACGCGCCAGACTATTGATCGGGATGATGCAACTTGTTATTGCAAAGATGATGCAACGTGTTTACTTTAATTTATTAGCATTGACGTCATTCGTTTTTTATCTATGCACGTGACAGACTATTGATTCAGATGATGCAACTTGTTATTGCAATTAAAGATGATGCAACGTGTTTACTTTGTTTATTTGCAGTGACGTCATCCGTTACCCGCCGTTCGGATCGTCGAGGTTCAGGTGCGCGCAGGATCAGGACATTTCGTGGAACGCGTTACGTCCGGTTTCGGCCGTTAGGTTCTTTAGGGATCCAAAATATATAAATTTAGGAAATTTCGTTTCGGAACACCCTATACTTTGTTTTATTCGCATTGACGTCATCCGTTTTTTATCTGTGCACGCGCCGGACCATCGATCAGGATGATGCAACTTGTTTATTGCAATTAATTTTTCTAGACGATGCAACTCTATTCTTTTAATTTTGACAATGTCACATGCTGTTTGTTACGAGTCACGCTGCATGCGCGTGCCTTTCATTGACGTCATAAAACTTGTTATTGCAATTAAAGACGATTCAGCGTGTTTACTTTGTTTATTTGCAGTGACGTCATCCGTTTTTTATCTGTGCACGCGCCCGACCATCGATCGGGATGATGCAACCTGTTTATTACAATTAATTTTTCTAGATGATGCAACATATCATCCGTTAAAGTCACGGGCCGTCGACTCAGCGATAAGGTGTTTGTTTCAATTTTTAAAAAAACCGTTGACGTCATACCGCTTGTTATTCTCATTATGTACACAGAACCGCTGACTCAGCGTTTCCAATGCATTAGCATAGGAGAATTATGTGTATAAAAGCGCGCCGATTTTCCCATCGAATCATAACTCTACTGCCAGTAGTATCCACTGCCAGTCCGCTGACGTCACAGTTCTTCTGATTCATCTCTACCTACCTACCGCTAATTGAAGGTGAGTTTTTATTCTACTTTAAGCAATCAAATTGAACTTTAAATATTTTTAAATTTTAAAAGACTTTAGCACTTTTATGAAATATGCACTTTGTATCTTTTATAAAAATTAAAACCTAAAATCTGTTTATAAAATTATGACGTAGAACCTCGTACGAATTTAACGACGGGTAACACGTTGCCGGTACAGCAACAACACCAGTTTTAGCCGTTGTTGGTACAACAACAACCGAACAACACCAGTTTCAGCGTTTACTATTATAAATACGGAATAACAATTTCCATACCTAAATTAAATTGTTCCAACCGCATGTCGGTAGTTTAGTAACGTATGTAAAACGCTCGTTCACTGAATATTTAGTCTGTTGTTGTAATCTGCAACAACACAACAACCGATACCGACTTAAACGTAGAAGTAAATAAATTTGAACTTAAAATCTTCTTATTAAATTTAGACCTTGACTAGTCGAACTTAGAACGTAGTGGTATTAAAACGAGTCTCTAATGCGTGTTTCTGGTTTTGTTCTGTTTTAGTTTAAAATACCATCCGCCACCACCACCAGCAACAACAACCAACAACAACAACAACAACAAAATCAATTTGTTTGATCAACAGCTCATATTTAAAGGTTGGTCTTATTATAAATACTATACTGGAATAATAATTTACATACTAAAAATAAAGGGATATTTGTTTAGCAAAGCGAATTCAAATAAATATTTAATTTAGAAACCCTTGACGAGTCTCTAATGCGTGTTTCTGTTTTTGTTCTGTTTTAGTTTAAAATACCATCCGCCACCACCACCAGCAACAACAATCAACAACAACAACAACAAAATCAATTTGTTTGATCAACAGCTCATATTTAAAGGTTGGTCTTATTATAAATACTATACTGGAATAATAATTTACATACTAAAAATAAAGGGATATTTGTTTTAACGGCATGCGATGAGTTTAGCAAAGCGAATCCGAGTAAATATTTAATTTAGAAACCCTTGACGAGTCTCTAATGCGTGTTTCTGTTTTTGTTACGTTTCAGTTTAAAATCGACCTCACCACCGCCGCTACCACCATCATCACCACCATCAACACCATCAACAACAAAATCGACCATCGCCGCCGCCGCTACCACCACCAACAACACCATCAACAACAACAACAACATCCCAGCATCCTCCGTCACCCCATCGTCACCCGCTTCAACTCCAGCACCTCGCCGTCTACCACCATCATCTCCTCGTTCAGCTCCAGCACCTCGCCGTCTACCGTCATCATCTCCTCCTTCGGCTCCATCAACCAGCGAGGCTACATATCCCACAGTAAGTAAATTGTCGGCAGCGGAAATAAATTAAGTAGTTATTAAGATAATATCGTCGGCATAGAGAACATGGCTGCAAACCTTCTATGTTTAGAAACCGCAGCCGAGACTGTGGCATATGCAGATACAAACCTTGCAAGTGACGTAGTGTTGTACAATCTGCTTTCATCCCAGCCTCCACCAACCGTTTACTCATATCTATGTGACGGATCTAAGATCCGAAAGAATATGAGAACCGTAGTAGTAGGATGGATAAAAGATTTATGTCAGTACAGGCGAATGTACCACAAGGTGGCTGCAGCCGCAGTGATATATTTCGATCGGTTCCTTAACCGCAAGCCTGATACTGAACCGAATGATTTACAGCTACTGGCATGCTCGTGCATGCTGATAAGTTCGAAATTTTACGAGGCGTACGGATGCTTTACTTCTGATGAGTTGGCGGCCTCTACCGCCGATTCCTGTAGCACAGAGTCCATCCTGCGATGGGAGATGGAAGTGCTGAAGGAGCTGTCGTGGAGGGTATCTATAGTACTACCTCACGACTTTGTTCATCCGATTCTGTCCAGGATTTTCCCTACGGAGGATGTCGGAGACCTGAAGAAGGTCGGAGATATGTCTTACGATCTCCTGTTAGAGGCGGTTTGCGCCTATGATTTGAACGACATCCGCTACAGCGAACTGGTCGGCGCATGTGTATGCGTGACGTTACGCTCTTTCAGTTCGTTGAAAGTCGAAGAAGACTTAATCGCTGGGATGTTGTTATATATTGACCTCTCGTATTCTATCCAAAAGGTTCTAATGCTAAATGTTCTCTGTGCAGATGAATCGTGCTCCATCAGTGTCCCGGGAATTGACGAGACTGGAAGCGGCGAGACTGTTTGACGAGGTGTTGGGGGCGGCTAGAAACATGCAGGTAATAAACTTGGACGACGAGCGACCCGAAGTCGAGTTATTACCGGTGCGTCCAGCTCCTCAGCCACCTCGACAACCAGTCGAGATGCAGCCGGAGGTCCCAGCTCCTCAACCACCCCAGCGACCAGTCGAGGTGCAGCCGGAGGACGTACATGCGCAACAGGAGATGCGAGCGGTCGAACCTGCGGCGCATCCCGTTCAACCGGCCCAGCCGGCGGCACGAGTGGAGCAACCGGCCCGATTACCAACCCGAATGCTCAGCATGATGGACGTGCTAGTGCAGTATTATACATTCGGGTTGGTAACCCTAGCGAAATGGGAGGACGCGATCGCTAGGGTGGGCGGAAGGGAGCCCGACAGTTGTAAAAGGCTGTCCGGAGGCATCTTCGAATTCTTTAAAGTTTTGAAATTGAAGATGCTCCTGCCCATCTTCAACGAGAACAACCAGATGGGCGTCTTGGAGAAGATGGACGAGAGGTTAACTGTCGGGTTCCTGATGGAATGCGCACGAACCGCGCCTGCTTCCGAGGAGAAACAGTACCGGGAGCAGGACGTCGATGATCTATGGGATCTCATGAGGGTCAGACCGACCAAACGATCCATAACCGCTCTCTTCGAGGATGCAGGTCCCTCACGGGAACCATCATCGTACTCGGAGTCCGTAGAGCTCAAGACCGACCAGAAACATTACAACGCGTGGTCGGTACCTAAGAGAGGTAAATACCTCATGCGAATTGAGCTCTACGAGACGAGCGAGATCGAGGGAGTGTCCTTCGGGGACAGGTTCAAGCGTGTGAAGAGCAGAGTCGAGCTCGTCGCCAACGAGGGTGATCCTCGTTTGACGGCGGTCGATAACGTAATTCACGACACGCTAGAATCGATCTTGAGAGACCGAGGCACCAAAAAAATAATCCGCAAAATCGCTGCGGTGAAGCCTCAGACAGAATGACGGGATGCGCATTCCATCGTATTATTATTAGCAGTATTAGTATTAGTGATAGTATTTGTATTAAATTTATATACCATTAATAGAATAAATGTATTAAACTGTTTATCATTGTTTTCATTTCAAAGTACCGTACTTTTCCGTTAAACTAAAACTATGGTTTTGCAGGAATTATGGAAAGACAGGCCAATGGCAATAATTGGAGCTGTTTACGCATATAGTTTTAAAAATTCTTACTTATATTTCAGACATATAAAAAAATGTGCTTTCACAAACCGTTGCCTGAGGTTGTGAGCATTTTTGGAAACGTGGAGACGGGCGAGATTGAAGAAGAACAGGGCGAGGATGTATGCGAGCTGTGCGAGGAGTTAAACGACGAAGAGGGGACGGCCTTTATTATAGATCTTAACGAGCTTCAGGACGATCTAGACGAGCCTGAAGACAACGGCGAAGACGCCCATCAGTTTCTTCAGGAACTAAGGGCGCTGTTCCCCTCGTACTCTTACGAGATGATGTATCCTCTAGAGAGTATGGTCCCATGCGCCGTCCATATACTCACAGATGCTGTGACTTCCATAAGTCATATCTACCATGAGGTCCATGATAGGTGGCCACAGTGCGTACCGTACGTCTCATACATCGAAGAGACCGACATGGACTTGATCGAAGAGGTCGACTGAGCCTTGATCGAAGAGGCCTACATGGATTTGTGAGGAAACCGAGTGCGACCCTATAGATTTCCCATCCCACATGGTGATTGATGTAGAGGAAGGCGCGCATGCGCGAACCATATATCACGCACTCCACGATCGATGGCCGCAGTTCGTTCCCTACGTATATGAATAATAATCCCTCAAGCCCTATGTCCTCATAATCCCTTTTATGTATAATTATCCCTCAAGCTCAACTGCAGCGGAATACATGGTAACTTTATCATACGCGAATTGCAGTGTCGTACTTATTAAGAGCTCATCGCCATACATGTATTCGTTTTCATTTTCGTCATCATCATCATCATCATCATCATCATCATATATCAATAAATGTTTTATTCTTTTATGAATCCGTCTTTTATTTCTTGTAACCTAAACCGCCTATAGTACCTAAAATACATGCAGGCAGGTGATCGATTCCTGGGAGGGTCTGATGGGGTTGCTTATTGTTCTGAATTGAACAGATTGCAACGTACAATGCAGAATGGAGTAATAGAACCTTAACACGGATTATTTTAATGGAATTTTAACATTAATATTTTTTACGCTCTCTTCTGTTATAGTTATTCATCGCTCCTCTAATGGAAGTTTTCCGTTATCACTACCTCATCGATGCTGCCGCCTTAGAGCGCAGTCTGATATGGGCTATCAAATCCTGTACGGAATATGTAGAGAAATATGCAGACCCGATGCTCTCTGATGAGGGCTTCATCGAAGCGATTCAGACGGCGGTGGATACCGCAGGGGCGTCTGGCTGGTGCATAGCAGGCGGTTTTGTCTCATACGTGTTGGGAAGGACCAAAGCGTATGGAGATATAGACATTTTTTTATTTGATTGTCGCCCAGAGAGTCCTTATTCTACACGGGTTAAATATAAAAGTAAAACCTTAAATATAATAAGCCTAAAACATACCGGGTTACCCACATGGCCTATGATTAAAACTTTTTCGCTTATATCGGAGTTTGACATACCTCTTTGCATGTCTGCATTGGTGTTAGAGGAGGGGTTCTGGCGTGGACTATGCCTGATAGACGATGGGAGGTGTATAAGCAACAACGGTAAGACGCAAAAGAGGAAGAAGAAATATTCTACTAGGCGTTTAACGTTTAATTTTCAGCCTCAGACTCTCGGGCAGTTAGCTGCTCGACGAATCTGCGAAGGTTTCAGGAAGACAACATTCTACGGCCATCCGTATCTAACAGCAAATCTCCAACCAATCGGTTAAGTTTATACCGCACATTTTACTAGTTTGTAGATTTATGTATTATTAGCTCGTCATATAATTGTATTCGTTCGCATCATCATATCATAACAATAAATGTTTTATTCCTTTATGACTCTGTCTTTTATTTCTTGTAACCTGAACCTCTGCAAGTATCTGAAATACCTGAACCGGGAAGTCGAGTTCCGATTCCCGAAGGGATCCGACCTACCGGTCGGATCCTGTCGTCGTGCTGCGCTTTCGCTTCACGACCGAAAAAAGCCTTCGGCTTTAGCAAAACTTATATCTACAGGTGTAAAGGTGTTGAAATGATGTCACGTTTTGAAAATAAGTTTAATACATATATTCTGAAATCAAAACGTTATAACTAAATTACAATGGCTCAGACTCTAAGGACAGCCGTACATGAAGAATAAAACTCGTGTTACATAATTCACTTTTTAGGCAATACATTATATTTCGAAAGTATATTTCTAAATTGATCAATAATCACGCTGTCGTAACATTTTATTCCGAACAAAGTATAGTCGATCTTACCGGCTCGTAGTAGTTTACCTGAAAATTCGCTAAACTCGTACATGAGGTTTCCTTTGAAGAAGTAGAGTATTCCGTTTGTGTATCGCATAGCAGAGTCTAGACCGAGTGGTATACCAGGAAATATTTTGGTAATCATTCCCACTTCGCGCGAGGTGAAATCATTTTCGTCTATTTCGGCATAGAATATACCATTGTATAATACGTACGTCTTGCCTGTGTACGTATTGATAATAGTGTGTATATCACTTGACTCTGGTATGCCGAATTGTCTCGCGGCCGATACTGGATATCCAGTATCCAGTTGAAGGTTATGCATATTAAATACGTACAATGTCTTCCCGTCTACTAGCATAACTACCAGTCCGTTTGGCCTTTGATACACCGCTGTAATATTAAACTTTGTCGGTAGAAACTTTAACCAGTCGGTTAGCACCAATGGTTTCTTCGAGTGATGAAACTCACCATCGATGTCTAATGACCATACAAGTTTATCATGTAGAATGTAGAATCTATTATTGATGACGACCATTTTCATCGTATTGTCGATGTGCTGACAAATGAAGGTTTTAAGTTCGGCGCCTTCACTCGGCGGCGGAGGAGTGGTGCTGTTTTTTCCTGATTCAGTGGTGACGTCTGTTGTAGTAGCGGTCGTAGGGGGTGTTGTTCGAGGTCTAGGTCTGCCGTAAAGACTTTGAATAGCATTGATATCATCCTCGGCTAGACTGGTGTATCCTCTGTAAAACGCATACATGACAGCACGTCTATCGGTAGAGTGTTCGATTCCTATCACATGTCCAATTTCATGTAACATCATCGCTAGAAAGTTGCTGCCGGATGGAATCAATCGATCCAAGCTTTTTCCTGCTTGTTCCTGCTAGCTGCGCAGCTTTTTCCTGCTTTTTCCTGCTAGCTGCGCAGCTTTTTCCTGCTTATTCCTGCTAGCTGCGCAGCTTTTTCCTGCTAGCTGCGCAGCTTTTTCCTGCTTTTTCCTGCTAGCTGCGCAGCTTTTTCCTGCTTATTCCTGCTAGCTGCGCAGCTTTTTCCTGCTTATTCCTGCTAGCTGCGCAGCTTTTTCCTGCTTATTCCTGCTAGCTGCGCAGCTTTTTCCTGCTTATTCCTGCTAGCTGCGCAGCTTTTTCCTGCTAGCTGCGCAGCTTTTTCCTGCTTTTTCCTGCTAGCTGCGCAGCTTTTTCCTGCTTTTTCCTGCTAGCTGCGCAGCTTTTTCCTGCTTATTCCTGCTAGCTGCGCAGCTTTTTCCTGCTAGCTGCGCAGCTTTTTCCTGCTTATTCCTGCTAGCTGCGCAGCTTTTTCCTGCTTATTCCTGCTAGCTGCGCAGCTTTTTCCTGCTTATTCCTGCTAGCTGCGCAGCTTTTTCCTGCTAGCTGCGCAGCTTTTTCCTGCTAGCTGCGCAGCTTTTTCCTGCTTATTCCTGCTAGCTGCGCAGCTTTTTCCTGCTTTTTCCTGCTAGCTGCGCAGCTTTTTCCTGCTTATTCCTGCTAGCTGCGCAGCTTTTTCCTGCTTATTCCTGCTAGCTGCGCAGCTTTTTCCTGCTTATTCCTGCTAGCTGCGCAGCTTTTTCCTGCTTATTCCTGCTAGCTGCGCAGCTTTTTCCTGCTTATTCCTGCTAGCTGCGCAGCTTTTTCCTGCTTATTCCTGCTAGCTGCGCAGCTTTTTCCTGCTTGTTCCTGCTAGCTGCGCAGCTTTTTCCTGCTTTTTCCTGCTAGCTGCGCAGCTTTTTCCTGCTTATTCCTGCTAGCTGCGCAGCTTTTTCCTGCTTATTCCTGCTAGCTGCGCAGCTTTTTCCTGCTTTTTCCTGCTAGCTGCGCAGCTTTTTCCTGCTTATTCCTGCTAGCTGCGCAGCTTTTTCCTGCTTATTCCTGCTAGCTGCGCAGCTTTTTCCTGCTTATTCCTGCTAGCTGCGCAGCTTTTTCCTGCTTATTCCTGCTAGCTGCGCAGCTTTTTCCTGCTAGCTGCGCAGCTTTTTCCTGCTTATTCCTGCTAGCTGCGCAGCTTTTTCCTGCTTATTCCTGCTAGCTGCGCAGCTTTTTCCTGCTTATTCCTGCTAGCTGCGCAGCTTTTTCCTGCTTTTTCCTGCTAGCTGCGCAGCTTTTTCCTGCTTTTTCCTGCTAGCTGCGCAGCTTTTTCCTGCTTATTCCTGCTAGCTGCGCAGCTTTTTCCTGCTTTTTCCTGCTAGCTGCGCAGCTTTTTCCTGCTTATTCCTGCTAGCTGCGCAGCTTTTTCCTGCTTATTCCTGCTAGCTGCGCAGCTTTTTTCTGCTTATTCCTGCTAGCTGCGCAGCTTTTTCCTGCTTATTCCTGCTAGCTGCGCAGCTTTTTCCTGCTAGCTGCGCAGCTTTTTCCTGCTAGCTGCGCAGCTTTTTCCTGCTTATTCCTGCTAGCTGCGCAGCTTTTTCCTGCTTATTCCTGCTAGCTGCGCAGCTTTTTTCTGCTAGCTGCGCAGCTTTTTCCTGCTTATTCCTGCTAGCTGCGCAGCTTATTCCTGCTTATTCCTGCTAGCTGCGCAGCTTTTTTTCTGTTTTACTAAGTAAAACGAGGAGTGAGATGTTTTACAGTTGCCTTCCTCACCGAGTGGAAAAGTATGCTTATCAGCAAGCCGAGCCCTCTGAAAATCACATATCTTCCACTCCGCAAATGATACCATCACATCATTCACCATAAGGTCTGGCTGTATAATGACATTCTTTACTTACAGAGAATATAAATCTGATTAGTGTCTTTTACACCTCTACCTCTTCAGCTCTTAAATGACTCAGTCATTCAATTTTCTGACCATGTATCAGCTCTACGTTTACGGTGGAATAGTTCCTGCGGGCTTGCTTGTGAAGCTCGCGCTATACCACTTCTCAAGCTCATCGTGCGTTGCACTGAGAGCGACACTGCTTATATCTAGGTTAAATGAGGATTTTGAAAGGAACAGACGTTATTTTTAATATGTACATTTATTGATTAAATATTACAGCCTTAGAGTTTTTTATTTAACAACTGACAATATGAAGAAGCCTACATCGATCACCTTCGGTTTATTCTCTTGCGAGTTTTTCTTCTTCTATTTACTAACGGGCAATATGGCGAAGCCTTCCTATGTTCGGTATCTGGATCGTCGTCGACTCTCCATTGGTATAGCTCTACGCCGCATTCGATACATGCAGTGACGTCTAGTATACCCGTATAGTAGAACCCCGATTTTACGAGGTCGTTCACCCGAGGAGATTCATGAGGCCACTTATCAAATGTTTCTTCAAAGATTATTTCGGAGACGTCTGCGACGTCTTGAAAAAATCTGTAGCATTCCATTACTTCTTTGCCTAAACTACATTCCGGACTCGAGAGGATGTGATTTTTACTCGCGTGTAGTAGAGTGGTATCGGAAGAGTTCCACCATCCGCATTCTTTACAAGTCGCGCGATTGGAGTCTGAGCAGTGGATCAGACCGCATCTTTCGAGGTCCGGTTTATCGGCATCCATCATCCTACGGCTCAGCAGTACCATTTTTACAAACATGGTCGATGTCGAACACAAGGCTGTCTACGTAGTCTTTGAGCGAATCTGCCAAGGCGGCGAACGAAATAGGCGAAGGAAATTCTAGCAGCAGCTCTAGCGGATCGAGGTAATGAGCGAAGGCTTGCGGGAAAGTGCCCTGGATTATCCCGTAGAATTCCTCCGAACACTCGATGTCGCCTAGTACGCAGCTTATCCGCCAGTTGTCGCTGTAAATGGCTCCTTCCGAGAAAGAATTCAGAGGGACATGCGTTCGAGGGTCTTCCGGGTCGAATAGACTAGAATTCTGTGTTGTAGTTCCAGCAGCTCTTTCCGAAACCGTATTAGTCTCCTGCGGTACTCTTCCTCCTTTCGTAGACGCCTGCAACAATGAAATAAAAGATTACTAGCGTCTATCGCAAAATTCACACATCGCGTAGGCTTACAGTAATACGTGGTTTACGTGTGAAGCTCTGTTGTTCCTCTCGTAGCAGGTCTGCAATCGGTATTGACTGTTGAACTTGCATGTGTCTTCGTCGTAATGTGATCTTAGAGTCCTGTAATACCCCCTATCCATCTCTGCGCTGAAATCGCAAGTCATATTGCCATTCTGTAACGACTATGAACAGTAACCTACTTACAGCTAATTTATATAATCTGTATATTTACATATGATTGGAGCTCTTCATCGCCATCCAATGGTAATTCGTCTAGGATCGCCCAGGAATACATACACTCCTTGGTGATGTGACGCGTCCATAAGTGTGGCTCTATATAATGCTCCTTGTTAAATATACACTTTATACGGTCAGGCCTCCCGTTCTCCTTCCAACAGTGGACGGTGTGTCGTATCAGGTCCTTGGGTGTGAACAGGTGATGCCTCCTGAACGGGCAATCAGGGTGCTGAATGCTGACATCCTGAAAATAAACCAAAATTTGCGTCGTCAACTCTAACCTGCAAATAATTCTGGTGTTGTAAATTTGGTTACAAGTTCTGTTTCCATCTTACCTTTCAATAGTTATCAACTGGTCGATGCCTCTCCGTTGGTCCGTCACCTTATTTTATATCCCCGCCTCGGATTCTGCAGGATGTCGCGACATCTCCTTCTCCCAATTCTCAGCCGACGGTGGCATCTGGATATGCATTAACTCGGCTTCGAACCGTATTCCCTGCCTGATGCTACAGTGTTTCTTCCAGGAATCGGGACACTCTTCCAGATGTCGCGACATCTCCTTCTCCTCGATGAGGTGGGTACAGTTGTATTTACATACAACCAAATCGGACTCACGGTGGTTACGGGAGCAACGGTACAGATGTCTCATCAGCCTGTCAGGTTCAATAACGTGCGACTTGTCATAGGGGCAAATAACCATATTGACCCTATGCAGACCGTCATGTCGACAAACAATTGTGTTATTGCTTTGGCTATTCATCCTGCAAGGCGATAAACAAAGAAGTTACGTTACCGTTTTTGCAATGATCATTAGGTTACATATTAATAGTTTACTAAACAAAACAGTCAAAATTTACGTCGACAACTCTAACCTGCAAATAATTATGGTGTTGTAAATTTAGTTACAAGTTCTGTTTCCATCTTACCTTTCAATAATTATTAACCGCTCGTTGCCTCTCCGTTGGTCCGTCAACTTATTTCTCGTCTCCGCCTAGGATTCTGAAACAAATAACACGTTGTAACAGCGGTCGTTCAGGATGTATTTACTTTTTTCGTATTGCTACACGATAAAACTACTAACCTCACAGGAAGATTGTTATATTTCCTTCAATCCGTTTCCTACACTTGGGACAATGCCGCAGCTGCGACCAACACACTGTGCATGTCACATGCCGGCATGGTAGCAGCACTCGGTTAGGTACTCTATCCAAACATACCGGACATCTGACTACGTTGGGATGGTTGTAGCAGGCTCTGCATAATGTAGGCGGCATAGGTGAGGGGGATGGAGAATGAGACGCATGTTGTGATGGTATCGATGGCGTTGGTGAAGCAGTATCAATGGAAAGTGTTGGTGATCCAAACGAAATGGGGTCCCTCTGGGTTGTCGGAGGAGGCACATCATGGTAGATGATTACTGTCTCCTCATCTTCCTCCATCCAATCCGGGTAGTTGGTCACAAACTCCAGCAAGGATGGAGAACCCCTACGCGATGTTTGAGGAACCTCTTCATTCGGATCGCCCCCCTCTAACAACCCGTCTATTTGGGCGGGTGTTAGGCCATTATGTTGTGACATCTCTATAACAAAATAGTTAAATACCGTATGTATTAAACAAAATAGCATAGAGATTTTTATTTTGAGATTGATGTGGCGCTACACTCACCTACTATCATGACGTAGATTTTGTATAGCAGGTAAAGCAGTACTATGAACAGTAACGCTATAACGCATAAGAATATTGTTATAGCGTAAATCATGCTGTCAACAGAAAATATAAAACGATTTTTAATACTACTACGTTCTAAGGTCAGCTAGTCAAAGTCTTAAGTTCTAGGTATAATTTTATTCCTATGTCGAACCGCCAAGTTCATAACATCTAAATAATAAAATTACCTATTTCATCATTCTCCTTCTTCTCCTAGACCGGGTCTTCCTTGGGGTTGTAGATCGAAGGGAATCTAGGTATGCATGGAATTCCTCGTACAACCCCAGCTCCCGAAGGGTATGCATGTCTACCCATGCCGACATGCAATCCCCAGCCTCAGGCACGAAGAGGAGCGCCTTCATCTCCCCAGCCCAGATCCTATGTCCCCAAATCCTCCCTTGTATTTTTGGGAGCACTACCCTCAATGTCCGCATAATTGCTGTAAAACAAAAACGATGGTTCATCGTCTATCAAAGATCTCGACGGTACACTGGCATATAAATTGCCTCTCTTAGTTACTACAGTAAGTTCAAACTTTAAGTTTTAGGTATAATTATAGTAAAGGCTACTGATTAATAAATTTATTAGTATGATATAATATTCGGTATTACATACAATGCAAAACTAATCATATGTAGTTAGTACAAATATTGTATTTTAAAATAAGGCTAACCTTTAAATGAAGGCTTGTGCGTAACACTAGTTGTTGGCGGTGATGGTGGTAGCGGCGGTGGCGATGGTCAATTTTGTTGTTGTTGTTGGTGTTGATGGTGGTGATGGTGGTGGTAGCGGTGGTGGTGAGGTCGATTTTAAACTGAAACGTAACAAAAACAGAAACACGCATTAGAGACTCGTCAAGGGTTTCTAAATTAAATATTTACTCGGATTCGCTTTGCTAAACAAATATCCCTTTATTTTTAGTATGTAAATTATTATTCCAGTATAGTATTTATAATAAGACCAACCTTTAAATATGAGCTGTTGATCAAACAAATTGATTTTGTTGTTGTTGTTGGTTGTTGTTGTTGCTGGTGGTGGTGGCGGATGGTATTTTAAACTAAAACAGAACAAAACCAGAAACACGCATTAGAGACTCGTTTTAATACCACTACGTTCTAAGTTCGACTAGTCAAGGTCTAAATTTAATAAGAAGATTTTAAGTTCAAATTTATTTACTTCTACGTTTAAGTCGGTATCGGTTGTTGTGTTGTTGCAGATTACAACAACAGACTAAATATTCAGTGAACGAGCGTTTTACATGCGTTAGTCAAAGTATTAATTTTATAAGAAGATTTTAAGTTCAAATTTATTTACTTCTACGTTTAAGTCGGTATCGGTTGTTGTGTTGTTGCAGATTACAACAACAGACTAAATATTCAGTGAACGAGCGTTTTACATACGTTACTAAACTACCGACATGCGGTTGGAACAATTTAATTTAGGTATGGAAATTGTTATTCCGTATTTATAATAGTAAACGCTGAAACTGGTGTTGTTCGGTTGTTGTTGTACCAACAACGGCTAAAACTGGTGTTGTTGCTGTACCGGCAACGTGTTACCCGTCGTTAAATTCGTACGAGGTTCTACGTCATAATTTTATAAACAGATTTTAGGTTTTAATTTTTATAAAAGATACAAAGTGCATATTTCATAAAAGTGCTAAAGTCTTTTAAAATTTAAAAATATTTAAAGTTCAATTTGATTGCTTAAAGTAGAATAAAAACTCACCTTCAATTAGCGGTAGGTAGGTAGAGATGAATAAGAAGAACTGTGACGTCAGCGGACTGGCAGTGGATACTACTGGCAGTAGAGTTATGATTCGATGGGAAAATCGGCGCGCTTTTATACACATAATTCTCCTATGCTAATGCATTGGAAACGCTGAGTCAGCGGTTCTGTGTACATAATGAGAATAACAAGCGGTATGACGTCAACGGTTTTTTTAAAAATTGAAACAAACACCTTATCGCTGAGTCGACGGCCCGTGACTTTAACGGATGATATGTTGCATCATCTAGAAAAATTAATTGTAATAAACAGGTTGCATCATCCCGATCGATGGTCGGGCGCGTGCACAGATAAAAAACGGATGACGTCACTGCAAATAAACAAAGTAAACACGCTGAATCGTCTTTAATTGCAATAACAAGTTTTATGACGTCAATGAAAGGCACGCGCATGCAGCGTGACTCGTAACAAACAGCATGTGACATTGTCAAAATTAAAAGAATAGAGTTGCATCGTCTAGAAAAATTAATTGCAATAAACAAGTTGCATCATCCTGATCGATGGTCCGGCGCGTGCACAGATAAAAAACGGATGACGTCAATGCGAATAAAACAAAGTATAGGGTGTTCCGAAACGAAATTTCCTAAATTTATATATTTTGGATCCCTAAAGAACCTAACGGCCGAAACCGGACGTAACGCGTTCCACGAAATGTCCTGATCCTGCGCGCACCTGAACCTCGACGATCCGAACGGCGGGTAACGGATGACGTCACTGCAAATAAACAAAGTAAACACGTTGCATCATCTTTAATTGCAATAACAAGTTGCATCATCTGAATCAATAGTCTGTCACGTGCATAGATAAAAAACGAATGACGTCAATGCTAATAAATTAAAGTAAACACGTTGCATCATCTTTGCAATAACAAGTTGCATCATCCCGATCAATAGTCTGGCGCGTGCATAGATAAAAAACGAATGACGTCAATGAAAGGCACGCGCATGCCACGTGACTCGTAACAACAACATGCGTCATTGTCAAAATTAAAAGAATAGAGTTGCAAGTAAACAGATTTCATCGCCCCAATCATTAGTCTTCACCTTGTCGGGTAGTGCTACGGATGTCCTGCGGGTGGTGCGACGGTCAAAATCGGTCCAGCGGTTGCGGAGAAAATTGAGTTTGAAAATTTGGCGGGAAAAAATTTGACGGGGTTTTTTTTTTTTTTTTTTTTTTTTTTTTTTTTTACTGGCGAGTGCATAGATAAAAAACGAATGATGTCAATGAAAGGCACGCGCATGCCACGTGACTCGTAACAACAACATGCGTCATTGCCAAAATTAAAAAATAGAGTTGCAAATAAACAGATTTCATCGCCCCAATCATTAGTCTTCACCTCGTCGGGTAGTGATACGGATGTCCTGCGGGTGGTGCGACGAGTCTTGCGGTCCGTCCCGCGTTATTTTTTGACGGTAACATATTTCCTAAATTTATATATTTAGGGTCCCGAAAGAACCTAACGGTCGAAACCGGACGTAACGCGGTCTACGGAGCGTCCGGATCCTGCGCGCACCTGAACCTCGTCGATCCGACCCCCGGGTCACGTGTTACAAGCTATCTCGGGTTCCATCGGGGATACGGCTACGGATTAAGGCTTATCTTGTAGATCTCGATCTCCCGGTCACGTGGGTGCCGTCCGCATCAAAATCGGCCCAGCGGTTGCGGAGAAAATCAGGTTTGGAACTTTGCCAAATTTTTCGTGTGTGCGCGCGCGTGCGCGTTTTTTTTTTTTTTTTTGGCGGTTTTTTTTTTTTTTTTTTTTGGCGGTTTTTTTTTTCTTTTTTTTTTTTTTTTTTGGGCGGGGTTTTTTTTTTTTTTTTTTTTTTTTTTTTTTTTTCAAAGTCGAGGTCAAAGGTCAAGGTTGTGCTCGAGCCGGCAGGTCAAAGGTCAAGGTTGTGCTGGATCTCTCATTTTTACACTACTGACACTTTCAATTGAAATTTAGTATCTGTTATTAAATTAATATAACAATTTCTAAATGTGAAGCTAATGTTCCAAAACTTGATTTACTTGAAGGAGCGTGCAATCATTACTACAGTCCTACAGATGGCCAAGAAGATCTCTTGGCTAGAGGCGCTTCAAGTCTGCGCTGAGCACCCGGTATCGCCCTAGTGTACATGTTTTGAATGAGAAGATGTCATGCAATTCAAATTTGTCATGCGTCGTCTTGTATAATTGTTTCGCGGTATCAATTACGTATGGGACTTCTAAGACTTTGTGCAACATTGAGTTTGTGATGTAAAAGGGGCATTGCGTTATCGTTCGTAGAATCTTGTTTTGAATCGCTTGTACACGTTTCGTGTGTGAAGGTTTAGCAGATCCTCAAAGTTGAACTCCATATGTCCAGATTGGTCTTAGAACTGTCTTGTAGATTGTTAATTTGTGTGACGTGTTAATTTAGAACGTCTATCGAGTAAGCGTTTCAGTTGATAAAAGCGTGTTTTGAGTTTGTGGCGTGTGTGTGTAACATGTGCGTTCCATGTAAGTTTTTAATTTTAATATTACAAATCTGTCTAAAGAAAACATCCAGATTTTAAAATGTTAATGAAAAAAATTGAAATGCTCAGTAATAAAAAAGAAAAGTGTTTTATTTTTTGTGTTTTGGCCTTTAAGTTTTTTTTCTGGATTTAATGAAATGATTTTGGTTTTGTTAACAGGATTCTTTTTCGTTTTTAAGTCGTGCTTAATCTTAGAATAAAATATTTTAGCTGTGACTTAGCCTGTGTACGGATAAACAATCCGTATCAAAGATAAACTAAGCCTGTTCCCCTGCAACCTACATTTTTAAATTTTTATTACATTGGACATAATCTATTTTTACCAAAACCGACTAGATGGTAAAATAGTTTACAGAATTGTCTAACACATGGCAGCAAAACCCGATTTTATAAAAACTGAGACTGAGCCTGTTCTTCCCGTGAGTCCTTCATTTTGTCCGAAGGTGTCGATTTTGGCGTAATGTACCTACTAATACCTCTGTTTCCTCAAAGTGCTTAAAAAAATTAAAACCCTTTGTTTTTTCAACGGAAATACCAACTTATTATTTCCACCCAGTAATTTTTTCCTCATATAGGGCCAATTTTAGATTAGGCGAGGTGACTAGATGTTGTTTCATGTTGACTAGATGTTGTGACATGATGCTATATTTCTGGAAGTACTTTTTGCAGCTCACATTGAAGCATTCGCTTACTGTAGGCTTTTCTTCTTTCTTCTGTCCACCCGGTGTTATGTTTTTACTTTTCATGAAAGCTCATAAAGCCCGTAGTCCGTAATTAGTTGTTTGAATTTGGTTCAGTTCATTAGGTTTTTTTGGTTTATTCCGGTTTTCTCTTTACCTAGAGGTAATTAAATATTACATGCTGGACTGAATTACAAATTTGGTTTGATAAATCATATTAAAATTTATATTGTAAATTGATTTATTTGTTAACCCATAATGAATCAATTAATGTAGAAAATTTTATAATCTGTTCCAATTTTTTAAAACGGTTCATTAAAATTGTTAAAGGATTTCAATTTATTTTGATACAGGGTATGAGTGAAATTTTAATTATACTATGGATGTGACTAATAGGTTGAAGGTTATGCTTGTTGATAGCTTTGACTACCCTACACATTATGACGTTCCCTTAGGCTGATATAATAAATATTGATGCAATAAATAACGGTCAATGAGGTTTTAAACATTAACAGAATATATTAGTTTATTACCAGCCAATTTATTTTTAACGAGTATAATAACTAAGTACAGTATTCATTAATTAATATTAACAATATAATATTGTGACAAGGTCTCTAAGGTCCGTTTCGGGATCTGGGTAAATTAAATAATTAACGCACTAAAGTTTAAAATTACAAGTATTTATTACAACTAAAAATTATAATTAAATAAGTGACTAAAATCTAAAAGTAAATTACGAGTACTTAATAAATAAAAACTAATACAATAAATAACTTAATTAATTTACTTAATACTACTTACAGAAATATACAGAGTAAATAAACATTAAACAATAGAGAGTATTCCCGGTAACGCTGGCCTACTCCTAACGTAACCGTTAAGCAGTACGCGATTCGGTCATTCAAACACAGACAAATCGAGACTGACTTACTGAATAACTCGCGTTGCTTATATAGGTAAGCTAATGGAGAGCTCGAGAAAAGACAGAGATTCTCGATGTAATAATAAAATACAAAATCCTTCTAACGGCTTCTGGATAAATCTTAACAAACTGTAAGCAAATTAGGATTGAATAGAAGGTGTTACAGAAAGGCCCATTATCGAAATAGGTACACGGCTCTCACAATACCTGTACAACAATAGCTACCTTTACTATAAAAGACCATTATATTATTACACATAATATTTCTGACTGTTTCTCAGAAAACACTGTTTATTACTCTTATTATTTACGTTAACATTTTTATCTCTCAGTCTTTGAAAATTCTCGAATCCACATTCTCTTTAGATTTGTTACAATATGTAGATTTAAATAGAATACTGCAATATAAGAATAATTAGGCTATTGTACATTTTGTATGATGTTCTGTAACAATATTGAATGAATATTACTATAATCCGTATAATGAACAGACTCGAAACAATAAAATAAATAGATAATAAATAAATAAGCACAAATCCAAAATCACGTGGCACCAAGAAATAAGTAATTTACAAAATTTACTGGGAATTTACAAAATTACACCAGAAATCATCTGCAACAGAGAACAGTTCGGAAGTTTTATAAAAAATCCTAGAATTTCGGAAGGAAAAACCAAGAAACGCCAAGAAATGGTCCGAACAAACAAGGAAAAAATCAGGTAAAATTAAAGAAGCATGGGCCATAAGGTTGATTAATAGTACCCTTTAAATTGGGAAATTTGAAAAAATTAATTAATTAAAAAAATAAAAATAAAACAATTTAATAAAATAAATTATAGTAATAAATATACCGTAATTAATAATATTCAGAGTTTAATTAGATTGATGTGATTAGAGGTCCTAAAAATCACATCTTACGATTGATCAGGCAGGGAAAGATAAAAGGCAAGCAGAACGTTGGCAGACGTCGGGCATCCTGGTTGAAGAACCTGACGGACTGGTTTGGTTGTAGTAATACGGAACTGTTCCGAGCAGCAGCGAATAAGGTTCGCATATTGATGATTATTTCCAACCTCCGATTGGAGAGGGACATTTAGAAGAAGAAGAATTTAATTAAAAAATGGTGTTGTTTAGGTCAACAGCCAAAAGGCTGGTTTGAACCTCTAGAGGTTTTACTAAGTAAAAACGAGGAGTGAGGTGGTTTACCATTGCCTTCCTCACCGAGTTGAAAGAGTATGCTTATCAGCATGCCAGGCCCTCCGAAAAGCACTCACTTTCCACCCTGCAAATGACACCTTCACTTCATTCACCACAGGGTCTGGCTGCATTGTGAAATTCATTACTCTCAGAGGAGATAACTCTGACTAGTGTCTTTTACACCTCTACCTCTTCTGTTCTTAAATAGTTCAGTCATATAAGTGGCTGACTATGTGATAAGAAACAGAACTATTTTTTTAGCCCTGGACCAAACAGATAGAGTGCAATTAAAATAACACTCCACCTGCCTGTTTTGGGCATAATTAAAAAATAGGTTCTTGAAAAAACCAAATTTATCTTCCAAAAAGAAAAGGAAAGAAAGATAGGTTTCAAAACCTATCTGGACCTATGGAATCCAGCTATGGGAACAGCAGCACGTCCAACATCAACATTATCCATTGGTTCCAATCTAAATTTTTACGCATCATCACTAACTCTCCCTAGTTCATAAGAAAAACAGCACTCTTCTACCATGACCTACACATACTAACAGTTAAGGAGAGAACATTTTAGCCATTAGCTTATTAGATAACAGCGAAGGTACCTGACGACTTGACTTAATTAATAATAATAATAATAATAATAGTAATAATAATAACATTTATTTATTCCACTTTATACAAATACAAAATTATATCTTATCTACTAGGAATAAATAACCACCAACTCAAGTAAACGGTGGTTATATGTATAAAAAAAACACAAAATACATAAAAACAAGTTTACAAATGAATTACAAATCAAATGAATTATAGAAATAAATTACAAATCAAATGTCGTCATCCACTACAAATGAGAATTCAAATTTTAGCGGCAGCTACAGCGCATGTTAACTATATTTTTTAACAACAATATTAACCCAGCCGTCAATCTTCAGAGCAGATATTCACCTGTACATGACTAACACTAAAATCAGTTATTATTGTTATATTGTTTACCAAGATCAGTAAATTCCTACAAAGACTGAATAGCAATGACTTTATCCAACTGACAATTTTTAGACAATAATTTTCACTAGTAAGTAGTGCACAGTATAAAAAATAAATAGTATAAAGTTAAAATAATATTATATGTAAATTTTTAAGGAAAGATTATTGAAAATTTCTTTTTCAAGTAGGCCTAATTCTTTTTTGGTACGTAAATTTATATTTTAACTTGTCTGTTCATTTTTCCATGTGAATAGATTGTAGATTGTTTTTGCAGTTAGTAACATAATGAGATTACAATCTTCCAAAACACTGTTTTAATAGTAGTACAAATTTATCAAGGTTTTTATAGAGAAAAGAAACTTATGGCAAAAAAATTAAATTTCCTGTTTTAATTTTTTTCTTTAGCATCCGATATATCAGACACTGTGCACTACTTTTAACGAGTATAATGACTAAATCCATTCAATAAACAATATTATTAACGTATGTAGATTTAAACAGAACAATGTAATATAGGAATTGTACATTTTGTACAGGTGTTCCAAAAAATTTTAACTCGTTTGACATGAATGTAGTACAAAAATATTAAATAAGTTAAATGAAAAATATTTATTATAATTTTATGTAGACTAATAATATTCACAATAAAATAAAATTACCAACTTGGTCCCCCATTTGAGTAAGAACACATGCGCCGTGGCGTGCGCTACGAAATACCGCGAAAAAAGGCATGCATCATTGAAAGTTGAACGTGCGTGGCTGCATGCAGTACGCGAAAGAGGAAAGTTGAATGCAAAATTGAATCGTCTAGGACAGCCAGAATGACGTTCTTTTACAGCCAACGTTCTTTACATCCTTCAGAACTTCCAGGGTTATGACTGATGGTCACCTGTGCTTTTGCAATCTTGTAAACTCCTATTGTCAAGAAATTTATTTAAAAAATTCATGATTCTTAACTTATTTGGAACAGTATAATTTGGAAATGTTACCTGAAACTCATCGTTAACTCATTTATTAGATTTATAAGTGAAATAAGTCTCAAGAATAAATACAAGTTCGTTTTTTGAAAAATGACGACGTTGACATAATAGAGACGATTGGATAATTGAATATCAGAGGTACACAATAACAATATTTCAATTGTTACAAGCTGTTAACCGTGAATACAATATTGCCAACTGACATGAAATTTATCTATGCGTTACTTCTTAGTGTTACGGTTTCATCTTTTTTGAAACACCCGTTATAATGTTAATTCTATAATAACATTGAACGAATTCAATATTGAATATTACTCTCCGTTGAGAATTAATAACAAACAAACCGAACGGTACAAACTCTTCTATTACAAAACCAAATAATCAAAATTAGTTGATTTTTAATCGATTTACATATTCAATATTGTAGCAAAGATAAATTTGTGTATACTATTTCAACGTGAAATATAAAATCGTCAAGGGATATTCTGTTGAACAGCATATTTATGTTTTCTCTCTCACTCTAACATAATCGAGAAACAATTGATTATACACCATGCTTGTGTATTTGTATACGAAAGGGTTGCAAACTACATTGTGTGTAATTAGAATACCATCAATATTGTTATTGCATACAAAACTAACAACTATTAACTATCGATAATAAATTTTAATACAACATGAATTACCTATTAATTTATATTACCACACTGTTATGTATTTCTATTCAAATTTGTTCACAAACACCCTTAATTTACTGTAATTGTATAGAAACATATAACAACTGATAACATGTTAACAGGATCATAATTGGTGAACTAATTTGTAAGTAAATAAACAAATATCTAACTAAATACATCCATAAAGAACTATATCGGTCATGGTTATGTGAGACATAATGTTCATGAAATAGGTTACTACATTTATGGCAAGTTTAGCAACTTTGTCTGCCTTCTCCTTTTCTGATACCTATACCAACGTTTGCTGGGGTTCATACAGATTCAATTTTTATTTTTTTCTGTAGGGCCAATTTTAAATCACGTGCGGTGACTTTAGACGTTTTCTCCTTCCTTCCGCCCACCCTGTTTTTTGTTTTTCCTATTCATGGAAACTCTTAATTATAAACATGGAAATCCGTAATTAGTTTTCTGAATTTTGTTTTAAAGCTACATAAGGCTACATAAGTTTATTAAAGAAGAAAAATCTCATTTTGATTTTTGTTGCAATGGAGTACTTTTCCTGATGTTGCTTTCCTTGATTCTTCTTCAGTAAGTCTTTAACCTTTTGATCTCTTCTGGCGTTCTTCGTCGGAAAACACGATTTTCTGTTATTTGGTTGGTCTTTTCTGTTCAAATCTTCTGTGGTTCAGTTTGTGGTAATTTTCGAATTTTCAAGTCATCAAATCAAATTTCAATTTCGTTCATGTCCTGTTCAATTTTTTGATCCAGTGGAGCGACACCCTGTTTAGGAAAAAAATGATGATATGATTTGTGTGGCGATTCAGGCGGAGATAATCCTCAAGAAATTTTTAAAGAAAGAAATTATCATTTTCTTCATCTGGTCTGCTAAAGAATCTGAATTTCTGCAGACTTCTTCGTTCGGGACGGGTTTTCAGATCCCACCAGAGAAACATCTTTTGTTCAGGCATTTTCTGATAATCCGACATTCTAATTTTGAGGTTCTGTGTTTCGTGTTTATTCTCCTGAGTCTGAAGAACGTTTTACTACCGTATGTGATTTCCGGAAGAATCACGTTGTTAAAATATCGGAGTTTTGAATTCATTGAAAAACATTTTTTGTTGAAATTTGTCTGAATTTACAAGACTAATTTACTTACAAATAAGTGCCAATATTTCCGACAAGAAACAACTTTTAGTACTTTTTCGTTGTTCAACCCTTAAGTTTTTCCATACTACTCCAATAAATTCATAAATTAGACTACGTTAAACCCCATCATGTTGTACCTGAATCAAATTACTTTTTTAACAACGCCAAGCCATGATTCATTCAAAAATTGTATCTTCTAACCTCAAAGATTTTCCATCCTTCATAACTCAAACGCTACCTCTCCAAGAAAATTATTTTATACCACGGGGCCTGGGTTTGATTCCTGGTCAGGTATGCCAATTTTTCATATCTCATTTTTGTAAATAATTCTTCACATAAACATCTTTTAATTATACTTATTTTGTCTCCTTCACTTGTTAATAATATAAACATTATAAATAAATAACAAAATAATTTATTGATGCCTTTAATCAAGTAACCAAATAGGAGTAGACCTTTTTCTGTTTATTGCTTAGTAGCATTACAATATTCCCTGACTAGGGAAATAACATGTGAAAGGATAAATTTAGTGTAACTCCAAACTTACCCATAATTCCGTTGATTTACAAGTTTCCGTAACATCTAAAATTATTTATCAAATTTTGTCCGTCTAATAAATGTATATATGCAGAGATATTAATAGATAGATAGTTAATATTGTAACATTTCTAAGTTCAATTGGTTTATAATTTGGCCCTAAGTGTGTGGGAGTAGAAACTGCCTTATGTATTAAATATACATTATCAATATACCGACAGCCTACAGATATTGATGTATGTTGTCAGAATAATTTCAGTATAGCATGCCTTAACGTAATCCTTGACTAAATTTGGGAGTTTCAAACGTGTATCATAATATATTTGATCCATAATATAGATATCTATATAGTTCTAGCTTCCGGATAATTAGCTGGTTCAAAAATCTTATAACCGTTCTCACAAATCATCAAGCCAACCGTTGTTGTTTTTTCTTTTTTTACTTCATTTGAAAAAAAACTGAAAATGCGTAACACTAACATAGTATTTAAATATTTATAACACTGTTACTGAATCATTTAAGTTATGTTCTGAATCATTTAAGAACAGAAGAGGTAGAGGTGTACTCTGACACTAATCAGAGTTATCTTCTCTGAAAGTACTGAATTTCATTATACAGCCAGACCCTGTGGTGAATGAAGTGAAGGCGTCATTTGCAGAGTGGAAAATATGAGCTTTTCAGAGGGCCCGGCATGCTGATAAGCGGGTTTTTCCATTCAGTGAGGAAGGCAATGGTAAACCACCTCATTCCTCGTTTTACTTAGTAAAACCTCTATAGGTTCAAACCAGCCTTTCGGCTGATGACCTAAACAACAACAACAACACTGTTACGTCCAGCCATACTTTGAATGTTTATGGTTTTATTTTATAAATATTTACGATCCAGCTGATCTAAATTTAAAATCTTAAAACGTGACTATACAACAAACATTTATAAAAATCATCACCATTCAGATATCATAAGGATCAATACCCGCTCATATTTTGTCAACTTTATTTACATTTTATTTAAATTTGTCAATATACTATTACTATATTTACAATACGTAGGCGACTATTACTCAACTACTGGTACCCAACTACTTTACTGCAACAACTATCATTCAAGGAATCAATATTCATATAATTTTTATTTTTTTTAATTTAATGGTTCGTTACAACGTCAATAATGTTATTTCTGTAAAATTCGACGTAGGCCTATAAGTTGACTTACTAATGAAACGTTACATAACGTCTTACACGTACCCTAGGTAACTACATCATTTATCAATCTTACAGACTTTTTAAAAGGAAACTGACTAATACAAAACCTCTGCATGCCACATTTATCCGGTAATCCCCCACGCAGACTTCATAGAAGATGGAGTAGAGAAGTCTTGTGAAAAACTTAAAAATTACCTGTGGGTATCTTACTACTGTAGTAATTCATATTTTCACCCAATATCGCAAAATTAATCCTCAAATTTACGATTTGTATGTACATGCAGCTGTAAATAATTCTAATTTTTATTTTTTATTTTTAATGTGGGTAAATGTCAATCTGTTCACTTCAGAACAGTAAGCAACCTCATGACCTAATGAGATGGGGATGATATGTATGCGTATAAATGAGGTGTAGTCTTGTAAATATTCAGGCCGACCATTCCTAAGAGAGTATGGTTAATTGATCTCCAACCATCAACGGTGTTTGGTAACACAGGTAATCATTGTCTAGTACTCAAATCTGTAAATGTAATATTAACAAAGTAAAAATAGTTGACTTTCTTGGGCAAAGACATCTCTAGAAAATGCATTGTCTACTTATCTAAAGCTAAAAATATTTTGTTAAATTGGAAGAGTAAACTTTTTTTTTGACAAGTTGTAAGTTTTTCACATATTTTTTAAAAATATAATTATAAATTTAAAGAAAAGAAGATAAAAAACTGATTAATAAAGTTCTTTGAATGAAAATATAAAACACACTCATTAGTGTGTTTCAAAAGAACTAAACTTTACAAACAAAATTTTACAAACAAACAAAATTAAATTTGACTCTATGCTGTGCATGAATATATTGAAACATTGAGTAGTTAAAGCTGAAGATGACGACGACAACCATGATGGATATAATAATGATAGTAATTATTATGAGATGATGATGATTAGTGGTAGAAAAAGAAAAAAATTAAATGAGTTAAATAATTAACAAAATCGTAAAGGTAAGTTCAGTGTTTTAAAACGTTTCAATTTCTGAATAAATTCGCTGTTGTCAAGGAGGTTAATTAATTCAATTTCGTACAATATCCCGTTTTTGAGATAGGCCTATTTTGTTCACACACACACACACACATACACGTGCGATCACGCACACAAACTGATTGGTTAAAACATTGTAGGGTGTAAGAATATCGTCCCATGAGGAATTGTCCAATTTGCTATAGAATTTATTAATATTGTATTCTTTATTTGTTTTGCATCAGCTTTCAAGTTTGATTTTATTATTTTTCATTTACCTTGTCCCTTATTTCATTCAATAAAACATTATTCACATTAATACATTATGATTTTTATTCAATTAATATATTTTCATGATTATAATCACAAGTTTCATTATTCAAGTACAATTTTAAAATAATGCTCCAGTTCTTAATACTGTAAAATCAATTTGCTGGTTTTATTTGATTTGAATGCTAAAAATCAAGCTACGACATTGTTTGTTAGAATATACATACATTTATAATTATTAATGAACTAATATTTCAATATTTTAATTTGATACGTATCTTAATTGATCTGTTTTCACAAACTTTGAAGGATTTAAATATTTCTTTCAATTCTTCTATTAGACGAATGTCTCCATCAATGTTTTCATACATCTGCCATTAAAAGGTTACCAGATAATCACTGTTATTATAAAATGGAATAATTTGTCTCTTTTAATAACATGAACGTTGGTGAATAAACTATTTTACCTTCTAATATATATATTTATTTTTATTTTTAAAGAACGGATGTATGAATGAAATAAATGAATAACTGAATGGGACGTTTAATAAAAAAACATCTTGTTCTCTTGAGGTTTTACGCCCCATTAAAATAATTTACAATAATATTTCTTCTTCTTAGTTGCCTAGTAACCATATTTTGTTAATGAAAATTAAACAATTTTTTTAAATATTTATCTTAATCAGCTGGAATTATTTATATTTATTTAAATAGACTCAAATGTAAACAACTCCAGATGTGCATTAAATTGTCTCATTACAACATGTTTATTTGGTTTTAGGGGACTTCGAAACGTGAAAAACTCAATGCTGAAAAATCGACATGAAAACAATCCTTTCCTTTCCTATAATATATTCATATATGGCAAGAGACAATGAGAATGTCACATCCAATTTTTGTATGAACAGCTACGTAAACCTTCCAAAAATCAAAGAGGTTGTACCATATTTTTGAAAAATGGATTTTATCTACTTTTACTTCCTCTTCTTTACTTCAAGGTCTAGGTTTAGTGAACCTGTCCCGGTACCCACTTCTTCCTCGGTCTCCCGACATCTCTTGTACCAATTTTAAGCCTCTAGTGGCATTCTCTCATATGACATTCTGTTCAAGTGACTGCACCAGTTTCTTCGATTCTGTAAGATCTTGTCACGTAGGGGTGGAACAGACAGAACTCTTCTTATTTCATCATTCCCTATCCTGTCTGTTCTAGAGCATCCCAGCACACTACGCAAAAATCTCATCTTTGAAGCATAGATCTTGGTATCAATATTATTTGTATATATCCAAGATTCGATGCCATAAGGAAAGTAAGAACGGCAATGGTACTGTAGAATTTAATCCTCTTCTCTTGTCTTGTTTTGTTTTTCAAGTTTTTACTCTTACTTATAACACAAATATTCGGTTATTTCTCTACTCGATATTCATACTGATATCAAAAAATTTACTGTTTCCAGTACCAATTGTTTTTATTTGTATAATCAGGGTTTAGCTTTAAAATGTGTAACGATGTATGATAAATTAAACGCATCAAGTTTTGCTTACCGTAAACCGCAGAGATCAGAGATTGCTAGAATTATATTACAATTATTATTTAATTCGAAAAAGGTTGGGGTACCTTCAAATTTAAAAATCACTTCTATTTTACATACTAAACTTTACTTTAATTTTTTCTCTTATTTATTTATTCATAACAAGGTAATAATCATAGTAATAAATATTTAAGTGCCTTATTATGATTGTTGAAACTAACACTTAATTATAAGAGGTAGGATTTTTCACCCTTATATATAAAACTAGGTATTATAAAAAAACCCTGTGAGGGAGAGTTGGACTGATTTACTACTCAAAATTCTATTTAACTATCACACCTGAGGGTTTCTTGTTAAAACCTAATTTTATATAAGTAAAACCGGCAGGTGGTCATAAACCCTGATTACGATCCAAGGCTCAGGTAAATTGTTGCTGGGGGTGGATGTATTTTAGAGGGGTTAACTAGTTTGATCTATGTTATATTAGGGGTACTTGGCCAACTTTATTATGTTTTTTGTTCGAAACAGAAATTCGAATGACAAGGTCAATTTGAAACAAACGCTGCAGGGTTACCAATTTACCCTAAAGATAAGTATCGTTTTATATGCTACAGACAATGTTATAAACTACCCCTTGACTTGAAAGTCATTTATTAAAGATTTTTAATCGTATAAATTCTGCTGTCTCGATTTTTTTAACATCGTACGTTCTTCATAGAAGTTCCAATATATTGGTTGAATATTTATGACGTTTAAATAAGTCGGCTTAAATAAACAATGTGAAAATTAAAATTCTCGTAGTCAGTAATTTTAATAAAGAGTTGGGTTTATCATGTTTTACAAGCACTAACAAAGAAAAACTTTGTTAGGTTGACTCCTATTATTTTTGTCCTACGAATAAAAGCACCAATTAAGTCGATTTTTTGTAAAAAAAAATTAAAATTCTAAGATTTATAAACTTTATTCGATACCTGAGGTTGCTAAAACTTCCAGACAAAACATTTACAAAATATGCTTTTCCCGTATATTTAAATTAATTTTTGTAAGAAATGAATTCTACCCAGTAGGAAAATTAAGTACTTAAGAATATCTACTGTAATAAAAAATCAAATTTAAAATTTAAAAAACCTTGACAAATACCTTTAAAAAGTAATAAAATAATATATAGACTACTCGCCCCATAGGATTGACGTCATCGCATCGGGGCACCGCTAATAACAGAATAAAACTTAGTTGTATTACTTAGCGGTACCCCGACGTGACGACGTCAATTAAAAAGGGCCAATACATATTTTTTTTTTTACTTTTTAAAAGTTTTTTTGCAGGGGGTTTTTAAAATGTTTAATTTTTTATTTCACTTTTTTTTAAATTTATAATAGTAGACTATTTTGCAGATTTTCATGAAAAACCGAGACACGTACGAGTTTTCTCCCTCCTTATCCTCCCCCAAATCCTCTTACACAGTCTGTCTCTGTCGAACACTTATCCTTTTCTTGTTAATCCTAACTAGTTAATACGAAAAAGCACTATTAAATCTTTCTGGAAATCCACCAGAGTGACTACGGAGATTGTGGAATAGAGACCCGATGTTAACATTTATATAAATAAAATTTCATTAAGATTATAATTAAAAAATGAAATCAAATTAATATTTTTTCTTTTTCCTTGCTTGTAGATATATTCCAAATTTCGTATCATTA
This sequence comes from Catonia carolina, assembly GCA_035578175.1. Classification (NCBI taxonomy): domain Eukaryota; kingdom Metazoa; phylum Arthropoda; class Insecta; order Hemiptera; family Achilidae; genus Catonia; species Catonia carolina. Next base: position 22,498,279 of record JAQMRL010000008.1, on the reverse strand, counting down.
ATTTTACACAATTTCTTCACAATACAACATTCAATGTCACTGATATAAATATATCATGTCTTTTCCTTCTTTTTTAACAAACTAAATTGGTATTTTACAGTTGTAAATATGGGCTGTTAAAACTAAAAAAAAATTGTAGTTATTTTCGGAATAAAGAAAAAAATTAGTTATAATACTACACAATTTAAAAACAAAAGAAAAGAACGGTCGAATAATAACACTGTGAAAAAATCTTAAATAAAAATTTCACGGACAAATCGATTTGCTTACTATTATCTAGTTAGTTATTTTTATCTATCAGTTGAGATAATCTAATTTAAGGGTTGTGTAAAAAGCACCGCCCTTATTTTATAAGTGCAAAAAATAGATGTCAGGTGTATGTATGCTCTTACAGGATATCCCGTAATTACAATTTCTTCTCACCTGCCATCGTGTTTTTACCATGTTATTACAGAAAACAAGCTCTCATTTTTTCATTGTAGTCTGCCTCACTATTATCCTATCTTTCTATCTTCATATTTAATTTACATAATATTCCATTATTAGCTTTAAATCATGCCGACTCCTTCAATTTTGTCCTATAATTTTAGTTAAGTATAAATTTTCGAGGTGTTAATTTCTTTTAAAGAATTTTTAACGATTCACTGTACTCCTAATCATTTATAATATACTAAGTATATTGTACATTATTTTTTATTAATCCTATATAATATAACTGAGTATGTGTGTTTGTGTGCTCAAGTATTTACTACAAACATTTCTGCACGTTTGATAAACAAGATGATATTTTTATAAAATTATTACCATAATTTCTTTTCGAAAAATATTTTATCGATTTTTTTAAAGTATGATTATTAATAATTTAAATTTTTCATTTCAATAATTTAACGTCGAATTATTCAAGAAATCTATGAAAGAAAATCACCATTAAATTTCTCCTGTATTTTAGTAAATTAGTATTAACCCGTCGTGGTCGGAATTAGTTTCATGTCAGAGACGCATTTAATCGTGGTTTCGGGTAGAAAATATTTATTTTTTTTTACAAAAATGAACTTTCCTGGACAGAAAATTGTTTTTAAGAGAGTCGGAAAAACTAAACCTGCAATTAAATTTGGTAGGCCTATATTTGATGTTCCTTTTTAAAGTTCTGATCGCAGAGAGGACTTTTCAGTTTTTTTATTTGCAAGAGTAAAATTTTCTTTCCAATTTGATGCAAAGATTTGTTATTATTTTCATTACTTTTTATATTTATTTATTTTCAATTTTTTTTACATTTTTCTAATTCGTTTGATGGATATTTTTTAAAATAATTCTAAAACATTTTTAAAAACTTTAAAAGTACAAAAAGTTTTCTTAAACTGTCCGTTCAGTTTGTAGAGCTGTATAAGAAGTACATGTCTGCAAAGTATCGTCTCTCTTTCTCTCACCAAAGCCTCAAAAAGGAACATTGAATTTTAAAATAACCCATTTTCGGTCAGTTGACCTCACAGTATAAGGTAATGAATTTTGTTGATGATTCTAACAGTGCTTGCACTCACAATAGGTGACAGTTTCACATTTTTACTAACTACTCTATTAGTTTCGTTTTAAACCTAGCCTTATTACAACCTAAGAAAAACAAAATTTACCTACTAAAACTTCTTTTCTTTTACAATAAATTCAAGAATAAAAGCTGCGAAAATATCAGTGGATGTAGATTTTATTCTATACACTTACTCCATTTTAATCCAACAGATTTTTAAAAATTTTACATCATTTTAAAGAAAAAATTGTGGGTAATATAATATATTTTTCCCGCAAAAACAAATTTTCCAAACTACCCTTCCGACTCCCCTTAAAGGCTCAGATTCCACGGAAATTTCATCACATATTTCTCTTCAATTTTACTCAAACGTGAATTAATTAGTCTTTCTTTTAGTGGGACGCGACTTATGGGGATATATACGTAAATAGAACTATATACAAAAAATATTTGTACGTTGAATGGCCGAATAAAGGATAAAACAAAATCTGCAAATATAAAGTTAATATAAGTAAATTTATGCTAAACTAACCTCTGTAGAGACAAATTATCACAATAAAAGTTGCAGGTCTTTTTTAATTTTCTACAACTTAAATTAAATATACGTTACCTTAAAATGTAAGGCAAGTAAGGCCAAAATCTAAAAGAAAAACAATTTTTACCACCAGAGCGCAGTCATCCCAAGTATTTCAACTGACATGCCTCTAATTCTATCTTGTATAGCACCAAACATATTTAGGAGCCGTTTTTGAGAAAATTACAAGAAAGTGAACAATTTTCCGAATAAATTAGTACTTCCAGTTGACCAATATTGATGAAATGTTCGTGTCGGGTCCCTTTATGCTACTTAACTTAAGTTCCAATAGGCCTATAAGTTAGCATAAGAAAAATGCAAAAGTTTTCTTTGAATGTTTGTATGATAGTCTACCAAAAAAAACAGATATAATATAGTAGTTAATAAGACAACTTTTACCACTGGAGAATAACCTCCCAAGGATTTCAGCTGATGTGCCGCTTACCGTATCTCCTAGAACACAAAAAATTATGAACCGTTTTTGAGAAAATTACAAGAAAGTAAACAGTTTCCCGAATAATTTAGTGCTTCAGTTGACCGGTATTGTTGAAATGCCGTGGCAGGTCCCATTTCGCTACGTAACTTAAGTTCCAACATAAGTTTTGCATAAGAAAAATGCAAAGGTGTTCTTTGAATTTTTATTTGATACCAACAAAACAGATTTAATGTAGGTTAAATATGTACTCCTAAAATACTAGTGTTAAATTAATAATTTGTTAAATTATAGATTCCTTGCGTTAACTGCGTTTGATTATATATCTGGAGTAAAATTACTCGAAATAGATTTTTTAACGAGTCAGAGAGTTAGCATTTTTATTGGTGTTCAAAGAAGCAGGTGAAAATTGTTGTTGAGTAGTTAAACAACATCTGGTTGGATACATTATATATTATCTATTTCGCTGTGGTTGCGGCTATCCACGTACGTACATGGTTCAACATCGAAGCTGTACCGTCAGGGTTTTTGTACGAGGCCGGGTGTTCGCTAACAAGGCATAATGAGACGTTGCGCTGACTAGGATCCCATTACATCCTCGTTATCCTGGACTCTATCACGCCCTACTAACAACTATATGTCATTTACAGCAACACCAGGCTGCTAAAAAAAAAAAAATACAACGAAAATACATCAGAACTTTATGATATACCTCCCTTCCATCAACCATTGTAACCATGAACCCTGAATAACAAGATTTATTGCGCATTTTTTCAAGGCCTACGCCGATCATTTACAACCAGTAGGCCTACATAAATACAATGTAGTTTTTTTACATCGTTAATATAAAAAGTCCATCGTACATATTTTTATAATTTTATTCACAAAATGCAGAATATTAATATTTTGTTATTGTACATCAGATAGGAATAAAATTTATGAATCAAAAGATATTTTACTAAAAACGTGAATAAATTATTATTTTTACATGAATCATGATACAACATTTTTGAAAAACAACTGCGATTGACTGGTACAAGAAAGTATGAAGTCACTCACACGAGGAGACTTAAAGGAAACTCACATTAAACATACTGCGTAAATACCAACCTTTGACTTGGAATTCAGGTTTTTTCAATATTTTACCCATAGCACATTAATTTTTCACATGGTTTCTTCTCGGTTATTTTCTTTTGCTTTGGGGTTTGTCAGTTTTTGCAGTGTAATTGTTTTATTTTCCTTTAGAGAATCTACAGGTAAAAATCTCAAGATCATTTTGTTCAGTTTTTGCGCCGTAAGTTCTGTTTTGTTGACACATTTTTATTAAAAATTTAGTATCTGATATTAAAATATTTTAACAATTTCTAAATATGACGCTAAAGGTTCCAGAACTTGAATTATTTTATGGAGCTTGCAGTCATCACTACAATCCTACAATTGGCCAAGAAGATCCCTTGGCCAGAGGCGTTTTAATAGTCAGTGCTGAATACCCGGTATTGCCCTAGTGCACATGTCTTGTATGAGAGGATTGTCACGTAATTAAAATTTGTCTTATATTGTTTTGTATAGTTGTTTCGCGACATCATTTACGTATGGGATTTGTAAGTCTTTGTGAAACATTAAGTTTGTGACGTATAATAGTCATTGCTTTATCGCTCGTGGAATCTTGTTTTGAATCACTTGCATTTTAAGGGAAAGTTTCGCGGATCCTCAAAGTTGAACTCCATAAATGTCCAGATTAGCCTTATGATAGTACCACAGTGTTGATGGGTCTCAACAAGCCATTCAAATATTGAAATCTTGCAAAGATTCCAGTCGAAATTATTGAAAACAATTACTCATTACATCATTAAACCTTAACCTGAAATTTTTTGCAGGAATTTTCTTTCTATTTCAAAGTTTTTATAATATTATGTTTCTGTCTGAATTTTTGTGAGCCATAAGAAATTTAATTTTCCTAAGGAAGAAATTTCATTTTATTTTTCTAATAATCGAAAATTAATACTTCATCTAATTAGTCTTACTGTATCCTTACATTTAATTAAACTTAATAGAAAATTTAATTTTCTAAAAATATCTCCGTATTTTGTTGATTTTCTTTGTAAAATTTTGTATAATCTATCAAAAAATATAATTACATTTTAACTTACAAGCGTTAGATTGTATCAAATAAAAAATGCTTGTCAAGATCAGTATCCTGTAAGTTCGTTATAAACTTCTTTTAAAAACCTGTGAAAATTAATAGAATCCAATTTTATAAAGTCTTAAACATTTACCGCTACTAGTTATTACTTAATAATATATTTTGAACCTTCTTACACCTGAAGTAATAATATAAAATTAATAGATTCACAACAGAAATACAGTAGAACATTTAACATACCTCGATATTACGAAAACCTTGATTTAACGAATTGTTTTACCGTAACGTGACATTTTAATAAAACTTTCTGTAAATTTACCTGTGTTTAACAAATCCGTATCTCGATAAAACGAAATAGTTACATATTGCACATACAATCATACAGTATTTTTACTACTACAGTTTTATAAAAATATCAACATTACAACAACACTGCTTTTTGAAATTCTCTGAAAAATTTAAGGTAGATTCTTGTGATTTTGGTGCATTAATTAAACTTGTTTGCAAAACATAAAGTATCTGACAGTATTTTTGAGTACTTAGATAAATGCGAAACGTTTATAAGTAATACCTTATTCAAATGCAAAAAAAACAACATAAAATTGTTCACTTTTCGAAGCAATAAACTAACATTTAAAATTAAATGAAGTAGTTATTTCAGAAAGCCCGTAAGTCAAAATTTTACCCTTTTTCTTTAGTGCATTTTAGAACTAACTGAATGTATACACACTATTCTTTCAAAATCACTTAGTCTTGGCTTTCCTTAAGTAGTAATGTAACACTAAGAAAAGGCGTATCCTAAGTGATATACAGTAACCTTCCTTCTAATTAAAAAAAATAAAAATTGATGATTTTTGAAGCTTAATTTATGCTTCATTTATGTTTATGCTTAATTTATGTTTATTTATGCTTTCTGTTGGAAGAGGGTTAAAAATTTTCTATTCAAAAATTTTTTTAAGGGACCTAACTACTGCCTGTGACATCGACGAAGAACGTAAAAAATAGTCCTGAAACCAATATTTTTCTTTCTTAAAGTTATGAATTTCAATTTTTATTGTTGCAAAAAGCTGATTTAAGTCACTAACGTAAACTAGTGAAATATAAAAATGAAAAGTACAACTGTACAACACAATTTTCTTTTAATCTAAAAGTTAACGTTTTACTCCAATTTATTTCAGAAACTTTTTTTGTCTTTAATTTTATTACGGTACTATACATTGAGCTGCACAATTCTCGTATATTACCTATATTTAAAAATGTCTGTGGGTAGTTTCACTTTAAGGAGAAGAGGGACCCAGTGGTAAATTCTCCGGTTATAACTACGGGTATTGTCCGTTATTCAGACCAAGAGGTCTCTACCCTATTTTCGCTTGAGACGTCGCAAAGGTGGGAAGTTCCTTGTAGCTAGATCACGAGCAAGTTAGTTTGGATAGTCATTTAGTCGTTCGTAAAATTTGCTGTACGAGGGCGTGGTTAGCTCCTTTACTTTTGAAATTTAGAAATCGTCGTGGAGGGTTTTATTGCTTACATAAAAAGGAGCGCCAGAAACAAGTCTTAAGAATTTTGATTGAAAAACCTGAATCAACTTCAAATTACTCTCTGCCGCTACTCCAAAGAGCTGGACACCATAAGTCCAGATTGGTCTCAAAAGGGTTTTGTAAATTAAAATTTTGGAACGGAGGTTCAGAAAGATTTGAAGTCAAAATTGTCAACGTTTTTATAACCAAGTGGCTTATCTTTAAAAAATTACAAAAGTGTACATGTTGTAATAAAGGGGACAGCCCTCTAAACAAATAACATTTTTAATATTCTTTTTTTACTGAAACGTAGTAAATTACCAGTTTTTTATTTTTCCAAGAATTTGTTTTGTTTTGACTGATGGGCTTTCTGAAATGACTGATTCAAAATAGTCTAATCATCACCTATCGGTATCAAAAACTAAAGAATGCGTTTACGATTGTTTGCAAGTGTTTTTACAACCGATTTAAGTTTTAGTGTATATTATTTAAAGTTAGCGTTATGAAGAAATTATGTACTAGAAAAAAATATATTAAGCAACATGCTTTTAAATATAGCCAAGATCCATTCCAAGTACGAGATAAGTTCGTACTTAAAATCCGAACTTACTTTTTGTTCAGTGTATTATTATTAGACGTAATTAAGTAAAGTATGCTCTATAGTCTGTACTAATGAGAGGTAAGATAATTTTAAAGAGATAACATGTTGCATTGCCAATACCAGAAATGTCTTCAACACTATGAATTCTGTCTTTAAAAGCCACAATTTAACCCCTGACACTAAAAAGAGACTTGCATATGAATTGGTATGTGTTCTCAGTCCTATTGTACGGAGTTGAGGCCTGAACTCTGACAGAAACAACACTTAACAAATTGAGAGCGTTTGAACTTTGGCTGTATAGGAGAATGCTACGAATATTCTAGACGCAGAAAATTACTAATGCTGAAGTGCTACGTCAAATGAAGAAGGCAGCGAAATTGGTCAGCGTAGTGAAGGAGCGAAAGCTGTGATATCTCTGTCATATGAAGCAAGATGAGCGCAGGTATGAATTCCTCCAACGCATTCTGCAAGGAAAAATCGTCAGTCAAAAAGGACCAAGACGCAGAAGAATTTCATGGTTGGCCAATTTGAGGGTATGGTTTACCAAAAGCTCAAAACTCTTTCGGATAGCTACCAGTACGGGAAGCATTGTCATGATTGTCGCCAACTTTCGGAACGGAGAGGCACGCTGAAAAGATATTCTCTATAGAAAATATATTTACTTGTTTATATTTTTCTTTGACGCTATTAAGAAAAATAACTATACTTACTAATTCATCATATAACGTGAAAAAAACACTCGTAAAAATAGAAGTGGATTCCTTGTTACTTACGATTGAAAGAATTTGTTTCTTGGAATCTAATTGCATTGTATCGAGTTTCTACTGTATTTGTAATTGTAGTATTAGTAATAGCTCACACGCCTTTTGCGAGATTATTTTTACTACTTTATCAGAGGAGTACATTAAGAAAGTTTAATGTTTATCCCAGTTTCAATTAGCTGTTTACGTCGCTACCCATTTAAGAAACAATTATTCTGATTTTTAGCATTGTAATTTTTGGGAAAGTTCAGAAATACCGTAATAATTATTTTTTTAAGTTAGTAACACTTGGAATTGTTGGAGCGTACATAAATAGATCTAGTCTTACTTTATGGAAGTGAGTAGTGGATCAGTACCAGCCCACAAGAGAGTAGAGTACAGGCAGCAGAAATGCGATTCCTACGAAGAACAGAGGGTTCCAATCATAGGGACCAACTAAGAAATGAGGAAATAAGAACAGAACAGGATATTTATAACCTGAACTCAAAGATTTTAGAATATCGCAATCGATGGAGGGAGCAAGTAGGGAGAATACCTGAGGAAGGGATCCGCTCAGTGTTTTGGAATACAGACCAGTGGGGAGGAGAGATGTTCGGAGGCCACGCAAAAGATGGCAATAATTCAATAGTTTTTCACTGTTGTAAGTCGGAATAGGTGAAAGCCTAATCCTAGATTGTGAGGAGAAGAAGATAGTTGGAGTAGGAGAAATAGATAAAAGATTATGAGAAAGGGGTGATAGCTCACCGACTTCAAGTGGAAACTAAAACAAAAGAAGGGGTAGGGGAGAAATTTTTATTTTCTCAAATTTGATTCACGGTAAATACGAGACCGGTAAATCGAGTACCTAATGAATTAACTTCGTTACTCCAATTAGCAATAAAATTTGTTTTAATACTATTTTAAACAACTGATTAATTTATAAATTCAAAATGGAGTTTTCCAACAATAAAGGAACATACAATGAGCAATAGCATTAAGTAACGTATAAAAACGCTCAATGTAGAAAATAACATCACATATAATTAGGTATTATATTAGTATTGAATTTCAATATGAATGAATGAACTTGAAGTAAATGTGAAGTGATTTTAATTCTTATGTAAATTTAGCTAAATGCTTAAGAACTAAGTAACCCATTTAATTTTATTGGCTAACCTAGATTTTAATAAAAGGCAAACTATGGCTATTTAGCTTTTGTTGTTGTTTTTTATCTTTCTTATTTATTTCTAAAGAGTACTTACTTCCTTCAAACGGTAGTCAATTGTGTATTAAGAAAACCTTAATGCTGTTTAATAACCCTCCGGAAGTTTGTGATATTGTTTGTATAACAATAGAAAGGTAGACTATTATTGATATGGGATTTCTAAGAATAGAATATTGTATTTTAAGTTTTCCAATAGCTGTTGGTAAGTACTTCTTATCGGTTTTCGTTTTTTGTTTTCTTACGACTACGTATTGTGATTTAAATTTCTTAACAAATACATTTGTTTAGTTTAAAATATCTCATTAAGCCTTGTTAAGTATATATTTATTGAAAAGTAAAATAAATTTCACATGCTGGAGCGGAGCAATTTATCAGCGTACATCCTATTATGAACATTACATGACAGAATATGTCAGAGTGATCGGGAAGGCGAAAAGAATCTGAGAAATTCGTTTGAAAGATAATGGTTCGAAAATACTGGATGGACATGTATATGCTGATGACTTGTAAGAAAGAGAAGGTTATATACAACTCGCAATCTTCACACTCACCAAAAAAAAAGAAAGGATCAATATGAATATTTCAGCATTTAGGACAAACGTCATGTCGTTCTGTGGAAAGACCAAAAATATTTATTAATGGATACATACTAGAGCAAGTGGCCACTATCAATACCTTGGAAGTGATGTTAAATAATTTATGAAGATGACAATAAAATGAAAAAAAACTAACCAAATTTAATCAGATGTGTGGGACAATTCATAAGACACAGAATCAAAATACAAGACCTGAAACAAGGTTAAAATTTTATAAGACGTTGGAAGTTCCAGCCTTGCCACATGGCAACGAAGCATGGGTGATAAGGATATAGGAGAAAACAAACAGCAAACTGCGGAATTTCTTTAAGATCCGTCAAGGGTAGTACAAGATTAATCAGGATCGGAAATGAAGATATAAGGCAAGAATTGGAAATTTTTAATATTAGTGAAAACATAAATTTATATCGTGCCCGAAGGGTAAATCATTTAGATAGAATGTCAGAAACCCGTTTACCTGGTTAGCAAGGGGTAACGTACCAATAGAAAGCAGAGATACTGAAAGGCAGAAGAAAAGATGGGGTCTTTTCCGTTTTCTGTATGCCACTATCAAATCCGAATTTCCTGAAGGGTTACACAATTCTCCTACTCCTGCGTCTAGCGTGCCAATCTGACTAGCAACATTCCTGCGTAATGTCAACCACTCCGATTTCACAGTTAATTAGGTACTACAAAGTCTGCATAGTCAGTCTACTATAAATTTTGTAGTAACTAAATAATATTCGGACGGAGGTGATGCTGCATAGTTCATTTAGGAAAGGGAGTTATTTCATAATCCCAGAAGATGTGATAACTAACAAAGTCTGTTTGAAACACTCAGACTTTCTTTTTCCAATGTAAAAATAAATAAAAAATATAACGTAATAGTAATGTAATAATAATTTAATGTAAAATATAATGTAAATAATTAGAATAAGTTAAATTAACCTGTAATAAAAAATATATAATGAAAAACTCAAAATAACACAATATTAATAAGAAATAAAACAACAGAACTTGTAACAGTATTACGCGTATGTACGCGAGCGTGTGTCTGTCTCAGTTTGAGTAAGGCAGTAAGTGGAAGAAATGAACACTTCTGCAACCCTTTAGGGAATTTGGATTTGAAAGTGGCATACACAAAACGGAAAAGACCCAAAGATGGGTGCCAGGTGCCAGTATACGTAGCAATGCCTAACCCATGAGGAGCAGAAGAAGAAGGAGGAGAGGAGGAGGAGGAGAAGAAGAAGAAGAAGAAGAAGATTTATCCATATACCATGTAAGCATAATACAAAAACAAAATTTTATGTAAAATTACGTTTACAACTCCAGGAAAAGAGAATTTACCGTTGCATATTTATTAAAATGATGATGTAATTCATTAAGCACTATGCTTGTACAATTCTAAATGTTTTTGATAATATTATTTACCCCACTACAACGACCTATTCCTGGTAATACAGAAAACACTCAACAAATATTTCAAAATCGTATGTAAATGCCATGTTCATGTATACTTACATGAAGTTTTCATAAGCAGTTTGAATGAATACAGTTGAGTAAATACACTGAACATATTTGACGTTGTCTGTATGTCTGTCTGTCTGTCTGTCTGTCTGTCTGTTCGTCTAAATGTTTGTGTCTAAACTGTTGTCTCAACGGTCCTCCCAGGAGAGGATTGTGTTACACGTTTGTTGATTTTACGCTGGTAGGCTTTACTATATGAACCAACCTACCATTCCTGGAGGGCTGCGTACACACAAAGCATTCAATTACATCACTTGAAACAAACAACTTCCTTCCTGTCTTCCCTTGATAAGGTACCTTGTCATAACTTCATATATAGTTGCAGGGTAGTTATAATTACTTCATGGTAATCACACAAAATTTTTTATCTATATATAATTTATTGGAAAACATAAATCATTACAAAACATTTATCTTATTGAAAACTATAATAAGTAACATTTTTACTACACTGGAATCATGTCTCGAGAATTTTCCAATTTTGGCTCCATATAAAAACTGAATCATAAACATGAAACATTTATGTATAAATCTGAAGTATCCAAAAGAATATTTTGTAAAATGGATTTCTATAAGTATCCAAAAGAGTCACGTTTTTACACGAAAATGTACATTCTGTTCTTATTTATTAGTATATAAGACGATACATTTGGTATAAGCACTTGCTTTCACTTGATGAAGATAACAGTCGTTACGTAATCTTATTATATTGTGAACGTCTTTTTTAACGTAATCCACGTTAAACCGTTTGTCTAAGTATGTTGTTTAGGTCATCAGCCGAAAGGCTGGTTTGAAACTGTAGAGGTTTTATTAAGTAAAACAAGAAGTGAGGTGGATTACCATGCCTTCCTCACTGAGTGGAAAAGTATGCTTATCAGCATGCCGGGCTCTCTGAAAAGCACATATTTTCCACTCTGCAAATTACACCTTCAATTCATTCATCACAGGGTCTGGCTGTATAATGAAATTTATTACTTTCAGAGGAGATAGCTCAGATTAGTGTCCTTTACACCTCTACCTCTTCTGTTCTTAAATGATTCAGTCATTTAATTGGCTGTCCATATACAAAAAAACAGAAATATTTATTTTAGCCCTACAACGAACAGATTGAGTGTAAATAATCTGGTACTCCACCTGTCTGTTATGGGCAAGTCTAAGTATACATAGGCCTAAATATCCCGTTACCATCTTACTTCTAAATATTTTACATGTTTTCCTCTGAAAACTTAGATATATCTATAGTATTATATCAGTACAAGGTACAAAGTATAATACAATTGAATTTTGTTCAATTAACTGTTTGAACTAGTTGTATAAATAGAAAGCAATTTTAAATTTGCTTGATGTTAGATTGACTGTAAAAAATTGCTGACATTGAGGTTGGGCACGAAAACAGTAGGGGGCACAGTCCCAAAATACAACTTTTAATTTGTGGTTTAACGATTGTTAAAATGAATAATGTATCTTTAATCAGATAATAAAATTACTTTTGATATATTAATTGCGTGTAAACAATCGACACTGATTAACAATGAACAAAACAAAAGTGTTATTGACAATACAAAATAAAACTACCATTAAAATACGAATTAGGCATATTAATAAAATAATGTGATAGTTAAAAGTAATGAAGAAATAAAAAAAGTGATCTGTTGTATGCTAAAGGTACTTTTCATCGAAATCATTGTAGTTAATTACACCAACAAACAATTTAACTCTACATCAATCGAGTTAAACAAAAGTCATCACTTCTTCTTTGACCGACTGATTGATCCAATTATCTAATTTGAACTCAAAGAACAACATACAAACACACATAGACACATTTAACGAAGATCTAAAACACAATCTCATGTAGAGAAACCTATTCAAGTCTCATTCACTGTTCTTTTCTCATTCGTTTTTATTGTCATCATTCTTTATTTACTTTCTTTACGAGCTCATTAATTTATTTTACTTTCTTCTAACATTGCACATTCGTGTTTAGACTTATTTATAACTCATTGAAATGGTTTACGTACAAAATGAATGCGCTTCAGGGAATAATCTCTATAGTACACTGCTGAGTAAAACGTGGCTGAAAGGGGCTGTAGAAAAGAATAGGATAGAAGCTTTTGGAATGTGGTGTTATAAGAAAATGTTAAAGATTAGGTAGGGAGACAAACTAAGTAATTTAGAGATTCTTAGATGAGTGGTACGCACATAACAAGCAGGTGGAGTATTAAATTATTTGCACTTGATCTGATAGTTCCAGGGCTACAAAAAAATACTTCTGTTTCTTATCACTTGGTCAGCCAGTTATATGACTGAACTATTTAAGAATGGAATAGGTAGAGTTGTAAAAGACTTTAGTCAGAGTTGTCTCCTCTGAAAATAATGAATTTTGAAAAATAATGATAGGTAATACAGATGAAACTCCAGTCTACTAAAATATGCTTAGAAACTATATTGTCGATGAGAAATGTACCTAAGAAGTACAATAGAAAACTGCTGGGTACGAGAAACTGTAAATAACAGCCGATGCAAACAAACTTACTTCTTATTTGATACTCAATCAAAAAAGTGAATTTAAGAATGTTATTTTTATCAATATCATGTTACATTTAATTCTGTTTCATCGCCCATTTCAAGTAATAAAATTTCACTTTATATTAGAAATAAGATTTTGATGATTTTTCTAGAATTTTTCATAATTTGTACTGCCAAAATAAGCTGCGTCTTAGATTCGAGAGCGTCTTAGAATCCAACATATACGGTAATTTATTGGACTAGTACCTCTGGAGTAAGTAATTAGTGGCAATAATTTACTTTATGATCTTTGTAATCGAGAAATAACTGACGGATTTGCTGCACCATAAATCTGGCTACCATACATCCATTTTTTTAGAGCATTGCCTTGTACGACAAACCTTGAAATCATGGATAATTTTGATCACTTGTCAAAAAATATGCATAACTGTTTGTAAGTCATTTAGCAATTAAACTTTTTATGTATTATATAAAATCCAAATTTTGGTCTAATTTATTGGAAAATAGAGATTCTGTTTGTCCTTAAGTTCAAAGTTCTCATAACGTATTAAAATTTTACATGTTTTTTTAAGGAAGACACTTCCGGGATTCTGCAAAGAATAAAAACTCTGTGAAGTAAATAAAAGAACTGAATTAAAGTTTCAATGGTGCGAATATTCTGGTGATAATGTTACGAAATTCAGTTTATTTTGAAGGGTCACGTGTTGGGAATATTTTATTTAGGTGAATATCTTGTTTTACAAATAACACTGATACAGAACATGGTGAAGATTAGTGATGTTTAGTAAACGATTACAATTGTTGATATAACTGTGAAATTTGTTGTTAAGGATAAATTAGTATTATTGCCCAAATGAATTCGTAAGTATAAGTTAAAGCTATTATAAGTTAAAGTTATAAATTGTATTATTATTACACTAACAACAATTTTCAATCGGCCTTTTATCGCGCTGAATATAGACTGAAAGGCTAGTAGTTATTTGTGCCAAAATAGATGTTTACCCCTCGTCTTATAAAGGCTTAAAAACAACTATAAAAGTATGGGGTAAGCTACAGTAACTAGTGGATATATTTTTAAACATAACCTACTATTACTTTAGAAATGTGGACTGCGCTTTAGAAACTCTCCAATAGCTTTAATATTCCCCTCTTTTATTACAAATAAATTAATTCTTATCAGTTCTTATCATGAAGCTTCATGTTAAACCTAAATAGAACTAATAAGTTATTCTGTTTAAAAATAGGCTACAATAGCTTCAGGGTTTCATATTATCCTACTGTTCCATTCTACCTGTTGAACATTATATTGAACATTAAACCGCACAGATAATATTACAATAATAACAGCAATAATAATAATTTATGCTTCTGAATAACCATTACTGGTTTATGAGTAAAGAAAAAACTTGGAAAATCTCATTAAGGAAGCCAAGAAAAAAGGTAAACGCATGTCTAGGATAATTTTCAATTATTATTCAATTCAATTTGTGTGCAAACTCAAAGTTATGGCTCTAATTTAAGCATCGTTCCATTGCTCGACATGCCCGGTTCATCCCGCAAAACTTTCGGCCAACTTTTATTTCCTTCAAAAGAAACTTTCTTCATTTTCACCGAGCCTCTATACTTGAACCATATACAAACTCCGCTTCTCTGTTGCTGTTTTTTCCTTTTATAAGATAATAGCAATCCTTATCTGATCCCACATCATTAGTTAGTCGCACCATTTTACTGCATTTATTATGACTCCACAATTTAACTAAATTTTCACCTATCTTACTAAGTAAAAAGTTTTCGGTTCTTCTTTGCCTACATCGGCTTTATAAATTACCAAAGTTTTAACAATTTTTTATTTAGTAACTTCACGTTTTTATTCTCCGTAATACAATTTTATCTATTTTAGTCTCTTAAATAAAAATATATGAGCACTCATAAATCTTTTACGTATAATGTGATTTTAACTTGGCAGTTTGGATTGAATTTTTGAAAGAACAAAATCATAATAAATTGATCCCAAAATCTTATACTCTAAAAATGTTTTCAGGTAAAACCTACTACTTGATACTAATAAAAGTATTAATTATAAATCTGACAATACCCTTGCAAACGTAAGCTTGAAGTTTTACCATAATAAATGAAAGTGAGTCATCAAATGTCAAAGTAATAAGTTTATTTTGAGATGTTTTTATTTTCAGTTGCTTTGTCCTCTGAGAATGGGGCTACCATCATGGCCATTTAAGTTGTTTTGACTTCTCGTGAAAAAGGATAACCAAACTTACATCATACCAACCTAAAAATTTTCTCAACCATGATATCCTACGTCAACTTGAAACAGATTTATCATTACCCAACGAACCTACGTTTAAGTGTTATAATATCTTCGAACTTTACAAAAACCAATTGTATTATCTGTTTAGCTCACTGAAAATTTAACTTAACGACAGACATATCAAATCACACAAAATTCATTAATCAGCAATGTATAATTATTTTATATGCAATTAAAACAGCCTGCAAAAATCCCTCTCATGAGGGATTCTCAGTTAAAATCGTCGTGTGTATAGAAGCTTCAGTTCATTTCTCATTATCTGTCGTAACCTTTTCCGTACTTGATGTCGTCAAATAACGAACTTGTGACTGATTTTATTAAATTTTATCGCTGTTTTGCATGTCTGTGGAATAAAAAGGTTTCAAGTTACTACTCAAACGAGAAAATTCGTAAAATAAATTGTTAATTAGATACTTATAAAGAATACGATTCATCAGCTACGAAAAAAATAGCGCTAGCAAAAATAAGACAGGGATTGTCTTTTCTGCAACCATCTTACTCCAATTTGATCTCCCCATCTCCTTTGGTTCTTTAATGCTAATGAAAGCCCAATTGTAATAGGCCTAAGTGGATTGTCGTGTATTAATGAAATTAGAACTGAATTGAAATGAGTAGAAGCGTATTTTTGTTAACTGAACTGAAACGGAAACTGATATGAAAACAGAACTGACCGAGTAAAAGGCCCCAATGACATTATTTTTGTTCCAAAATTCAGATTTTGATTTCTTGAATTCCAGTTTTGGGCCACTTTTGGTCGAAACCGGAACTTCAAACTCAATGTTTTCTGTATCTACACTTTAATAGGAATCGAATAACATTATTTTTGTTTCAAAATTCCGACTTTGATTTTTTGACTTCCGGTTTTGAGCCATTTTGGTCAAAACCGGAACTTCAAACCCAGTTCACGGTCATTAACATTTTGTGTAGATTACGAATCGGAAAACAATTTTTTGCTCTCTCTCTCTCTCTTGTAGTTTCTAACTTTTATTTTTTGACTTCCAGTTTTGGGCCACTTCCGGCCACAATCGGGATTTCAAACCCAATTTAAGCCTATTAGTAGTATTTGGTGTAGATTACGAATTCGAAAACTATTTGTTGTTATCTCTTATAGTTTCTAACGTGTGGGTGTGATGGACGAATGGAAGGGCAAAACAAAATAATGGATGACAATTTTAAAAATTGCCACCAATAAAACTCATTTATACCACAAATTTAATTGTAAACCTTGAGTGACAAAGTAACAATAGGCCGTGTAAAACAAGGTAGGGTCTTTGTTGTACAACTATTTGTGAAAGAGTCGGTTGGTTACCTGTAACACCTTTTATTCAATTATGGCTTGTTTACATTAGTTAAGATTTCTCCAGAACCAATAAAAAGAATTTTTGTATTTTATTATTGCATCGAATCTCTGTGTCTTTCGAGAAATCTCTTTGAACCACCTATATAAATAGAGCCCCAAGTGCGGTCGGAGAGTCAGTATTCGTTTGATCTTTGGCGAGTGTTTATTGCGTGTGCTATCGGTGCGTTAGAAAAGGTCAACGCGTCCGGGCATTGTATTGGTCAACTATTGTTATTCAGTTTTATTGTGTATGTGCATTGTGTATAATTTTTGTGTAAGTGCGTTCTGTTTAATTGTTTGTAAGTAGTACTAAGTAAATTATTTAAGTTATTTATTGTATTACTTTATTGTAATTAGTTTATTATTTATTTTGTAAATCTTTTAGTTGTAATAAATACTTGAAATTTTAAACTTTAGTGTATTAATTATTTAATTACCTAGATCCCGAAACGGACCTTAGCGATAAGTGTCACAATATATAATTAATTAAAAGCATAAATTAATGTTTCATTTACTAATTTACATACTTACTAAATGATTGTACATCAATACTGTCTTTACATAATTATATATTCACCATTAAAGATAGTTTCACCTATCTGAAACTTTCGTACCTTCTACAGGAATTAACCACCTAAATTAATCTTCAGGAATCTCTTTACTAAAGCTGTCAGTGTAAATGAGTTGTTAGTACGGATAATCCTGCTCTGTTGTGAAGCAAATAGTGAAATCAACCTATTTACTTTAGTAACTTGGCGTTTAAACCGACAAACTGAACTTAAGATGAAATTTGTAGCGCCTGGATTCGAATCTAAATTTAAATTTTTTTGTAAAGGAATCAAGTGACAACTTAAATTTTAAAATATAATTGTTTTACATTAATTTATTAATCATATCGGTATAAATCTTGTAAAAGATTTTTCAGTTGATTGAAAAGTGTTCTTGACGTACAGAGAGTTTTGAAAAAATATACAAGTATATACCTGTATATAAATGGTTTTAAAGACAAAAAGGATAAATATTTTAAGTGTTCTTCAATAATAGAAAATGTTTCTATTCATGCATAGTCAAAAAAATTTTGCGTTGGAAAATCGAATAAGTAAGTTCACTTTCATACAGATACATAATATAAAATACAAAGAAGTACTTTAAAGTAATTTAATTGTATACTTTGAAGCACAATCTGCGTGTAAAAGCTTAGAACAAAAACCGCCATCAGTAGCTACCCTTTTGCTTAATTCGCCCTCGGTTACAATTAATCCTCCATTACTTAAATAAATTTAAAAATCTCTTTTAAGACAAATCTAGACTATGGTGTCCAGCTCTTTGGAGCAAACTCACAGGGTAATTTAAAGTAGATCCAGATCATTCAAACTAAATTTTTAAGAATCGTTTGAGATACTCTTTTATTAAAGCCATATATAACCTTCCACAAAAATTTTAACATTCCGTCAGTAAAAGATTTGGCCAAGTCATTCTACAGTAAATTTCACCATCAACTAATTAACCAAACAAACAAATTATGCTGTGTTGTTTGGTTCCTATTAATTAAGACATAATTACTGTGGTAAGGGGAATAAGAGAAAAAAACCCATTGTGCCATTCAGAGAAGATTATCGTTTCCAAAATCAAAGAAATACTATATTAGACTACTTCGTGTACGGTGAATCAGTCAAAAGTAATTATACTTTTTTTAAAAATGTGTGGAAGAAACTATTGACACTGAATTTGTGTGCATAGAAAATCAACTTTGTATACTTTTGAATCAAAACGAAATATTTTTGGAAATAATTAAATTTCAAAATAAAAACATTATTTTTTGTCCATTACATTACATGACTTTTGAAACAAAAGAGAAATTAAATTCGATTTTAGAGGGAGTTGGCTATCCATCAAAAAGAACTGTCTGTCCCTAATTAGCCTGACTTTTTCTGCAGTCATTCCCCTTTTAACAATTCCCTTACACTTTTCCACTTTTTTAAACATTCCCTTTATCTTTTTCCCATTTCCTTCGTTTCTTTACCCTTAACACTTTCACCCTTCATTTTTCTCTTTTCAGTTATCCATCAGTGAAGGTTAGGTTATCCCCTCAACTATAAAAAGACTTTTGTATTTTCTTATCTGCTGCTATGCTGATAAAATATCAACGTTTGTGAAAAAGAGTAACGAAAGATTAGGTGTCGTATTTAAATAAAAATCGTCTTCAAATAAGAATAATCTTAATTCTACGCTAATATTTATGTCTAAATATCCGCTTTACATTCAGAGATTTTGAAACACATTTTTCAATGTCTTAACTTTAACGAGTTTCTTGTACCTTGTCATTTATCTGAATTTTCCCTTGTTTATTTAAATTTTTATCAGGTTACAAAATTAAGCTTGTAGATTTTTAATTATAATTTTTTATTACAAAACTTTAATTTTTTGTTACATGTTTATATAATTTCAAGAAACTTTTCCATTTGAAGTTGTTAAGATTTCATGAATATTTTATGAGTAGGCCTACTAAAACTTTGACTTACTACTTGATTTTAAATCAACCAACATTGACGAATATCTTACTTCAAAATCAACTGTCGTAAGGTAGTAAGTATGGCAAAAAGTATCATATTTTAGCAGTTATAGAGAGTTGTTAGGAATATTTACTCAAATTACTTATTGCAATACTATTTCACTCAGAAATAGTTTCGAGAAATAGTAGGAGAAGCTACTTAAATCTTCCTAGTTACTAGCTGAACTTTAATAGCTACTGAAAAAGAAATTTTCATAATCAGATGTAAATAAAATGTGCTAGTTGTTTTGATTTTTAGATTTTTTTTAAATTTTTAAACTTTTATGAATACTATTTACAACAACTCTAATTATTTAACTGCAATTAAATTTCATAAAAGAAAATAAGTCGTGATGAATATTATGCCCGCTAGTGTAACTTAAATTAAAAAATCAACTGTAGTTGTTAGTCAGGTTAATTTTCAATGGGGCTTTATTACAAATACATAATTTATACCCTAACGAACTAAAGACTATAAATGACATCTAGCCAATAACAGCCAAGGTCGGGTGTGAGGTTGCCCCTTTGCTAAGTCACGCTCTGTTCCACCGAACTCCAGCTGACTTTTTGTTTGCTGTCATCCACAGTGGGACCACAACGTGACATTGCAGGATACGATTAACGAAAAAGGCTCTGTGCTGTGATCTAGGTCACTATGCTCCGCCTTCATCCAGTTTGTTAAGGTATAGAAATTATTTTTGGCTAATTAAAATATTAGTAGAAATAAAAATTTATTTAGTGATAATTGTCGCTGTTAACCGTTCTTTGACAACGAAATAACTAATACCAAGACAGAACCTAAAGTCATTTTACCTTTGGTAATTAATCTTTTAAATAATAGTGATCACTACCACGGACTGAAAATTTTCAAAATTTTATACTTACCGTACTGACAAAATTGTTAGAAATTCTGTGCAGGTTATGACTAAAGACGTTGTAATATTTACAAATTTTCTAGGTTATTGAAAAAAAAATCAAGAGTTTGGTGGTGATCGTTGAGTTACAATCTGATTAAATTTCCAGACTCTAACTGAGATTCAAATCCTCCTCCAGTCTATGTAATTGACCACTGTTCTATTGAGGTGATCAAAGAAAAATAAAATTGGAACGATAAAATTTTTAATTTATATTTTGATACGAAAAATGGTAATTAAAATTTCCTAACCCACAAGGTTGGTATTGTGGTAAATTCGTCGCCGCGAGGTGTTTCACAGCTTTTTGGAGACAAACGTTTCTGGTTCAAATGCAAGTAAAGGTTACTTTCAGATGGACTTGAATATTAGACAATGATTAACGTTATACTTTGATGGTTGGGCTTCAATTGTCCATACTCTCTTAGGAAAAGATTTATACAAGACTACAACTCATTTACAAGTCAGACATAAAATCATCTTCATCTCATTGGGTCTTGGAGTTTGTTATTCTTCCTAAATTGAACAGATTGCAACGTACACACATTAGACATTAAAAAACCCCAAATCCCAGCGCTAATATACAGAAACAAAAAGAAAAACATTTTTACAACAAAAAATATAGCTAATTACTACCACGTGTACCTTTATAATTGTTGTTGTTTAGATCATCAGCCAAATGGCTAAGTAAAATAAGAAGTAAGGTGGTTTACCATTGCCTTACTCTCTGAGACCCTCTGAAAAACATCTACTTTCCACCCCGCAAATAACACCTTCACTTCATTTACCACAGGTCCGGCTGTTTTATGAAATTCATTACTCTCAGAGGAGATAACTCTTAATAGTATCTTTTACAGCTCTACTTCATCTGTTCTTAAATGCTTTAGTCATGTAATTGGCTTACCATGTTATAAGAAAAATAACTATTTTTTTTGTAGCACTGGAACTAGAGAATCGGTTGCAAATAATTTAACACTCCACGTGCTTGTCGTGGGCATTTATAATTGTTAGAGAATAATTTTCTTAATGTTTACGATGTTTTAGACTTTTTATTAATGAACGTAAGCAAGTAACCTAGATGTTTTGACAGTTGTGTAACATATTTAGTAGTTTCCTTTGTTTCAGTAAATTTTTCCTTTAAGTGGTACATAATTTATGTCTGTAAACCGAAATAATTTATTTACACAGTTTTATTAGATAAAGAAAACAAGTAGATAAAGCTACTAAAAAGAAATTGCCAGTTTAATAATTCTGCACGGTTACTTTTAATCTCTTGTTTGTGTTTCCTTCAGTTTTTTTACGTTACAACCAGATTTAGGACCATTTTATACCACCTACTATCTTCCGTATTCTGTTGATCTATTTCCCAGAAGATTAAAGTTCACCGCACAAAAGACTGCAGTTTATTAAAAAATTGTCAGGAGCCTCCTAACCTTACAAATTATTTATAAAATGAGAAAAAGAATTGCCCATGACAACAAAAGAAAACTAAATGCTTAAATTTTCCTTTTTCCGCATGTACTACTGAATTTTAAATGGTTGGTTATACATGTTATTTCCCTTTTAAATATTTTAATTCATTTTTACATATTCATTTTGTAGCCTACAATTCTGTTACAAACCTTTCCATTGTAAAAATTAATTCAACCCATATTTTCCACCAATTCTTTTTAATCCGTTAATAAATCAATTGTGTATACTACGTAAGTTAATTTCTGTGTTATAATTCTAAATTATTAGTAGATTTATACTATTGATAATCACTGTGACTTATGACCCTCTTAACAATTTTATAAATGAAATGAATTTATAACAAACACAGAATACCATAACCTTTAGGCAGTAATTTAAAATATTTTGTTTTCTATTAGAATAATTACACAATTCAAAGTTACGAGGAATTGGTACTTAATGAAAAGACAGTTGGAAAAACAAATTTTCAGGAATACGTAATTCACTCTCGTAAACAAAGTGATACAAATTCAAAACCAATTCTACTTAGCTTTATTTTCTTGTATTGATGTTTCAATGATATCTAAAATCAGTAATTATCATCAATTGAACTTTTTTCATAAATAATTATTTAAGTTATATAAAAAACAGGCTTAACAAAAAAATGAATGCATACAACAAAAAATGCATATTAATAAATACCAAAATCCAACACTATAACACAGTAAGTAAACTAAAAGAAGCACTAAATGCGTCAGAATGCTTAACAATTGAAAATAAAGGGGAAATAGAAGCGATAGAAAAATTAGAAAGTAAAATTTTAAGAAAAATATCAAGAAATAATAAAAACGAAAAACATGGATTTGCTTAAAATTTAACAGACAAAAAATACGAAAATTAAGAAGGAATGCCAGATACAATCAGAAAAAGAAAAGCAAAATTTTGTTGACATATCTTCTGAATGGAAAACACAAGAATACTAAAACTCATTATGTATCACTTCCTAAACAAGAAAATTAGACCGGGGTGGTTTGAAGAAACAGCGAGGGATCTAAAAGAAATAAAAACAGCAACAATAGAAGCACACGATAGACAAAATCAAACATTTAGCAATAAAATCAACAGCTTTGGTAATTTCCAGGTACAAGAATCAAGACCACACGGGCCAAGAACTAGAACAGAAAAAGAAAGAAAATAACAGTCCGAAAGGATGAAGAAATACTGGAAAAATCGAAAACAACAACAATCGAGATCCAACATATCTGTATAAACGTGTTCCAAAGTGGACCTAAAGTAAAAAAATAAAATACTTTTTTTTGTACATTAATTAATCGTAATTGTTGATAGCCGAACGTGAAGTGACGGCAAACCAAAGATTTTTCCCGTGCGAAAAACACATTCCAGGCGCGGCAAAAGAAGTAGACACTTCAAAAAAATATACAGGTTTAGCCTCAACATCTAAGAATGTATATGAAGAGCCCAGGGAAATTGTTAAATTAAGGAGATTAGAAATAAGTACCTTATACCGCCAATGTTAAATTAATGAAATTTATGTAACTTTTCTCAGAAACTGTACAAGATATCAAAGTTTTTTTTAATTTTTTTTATTACACTTTTCTTTAGACTTAGACCCGATAATTTTTAAGTTTTTGGAAAATTATTATGATTTTCGATTTTTTACAAAATGTTCAAAAAAGCTGTGATTAATAATGTATTTTTTGGTATTTTGCTGAAACCCCAAGTCAAAGTGTGCACCTTAAATTTCCCTCCAAGTTAAAAAAGAAGAAATTTCCCCTACTTCGCAAAAAAGTAGTCACTTCAAAAAAATACAGGCTTAGCATTAACATTAATTATATATGAAGAGTCCAGGGAAATTTTTAAATTAAACACCACATACGGAAATTTTGCAGCTCATTAAAGAGTACCGTACCACAATAAAAATTAAAGAAAAAGTGAATGGTAAATTGAAATCAATGTGTGGCTGTTATGGTCAAGAGTTCTTCAAATTGTCTTAGGCACTCTAAGCGAATGCCTGATCAGTTTACGTTCATTGCAGTAGTCATAACCTTCCCTTTTCCTACACCAAAAGTATTTTTGACTTGTTATATTTATGATGTGTAGGTGTACGTTCATTAAACATGTCTGCGCTCTTAGAAAAAGAAGAATAATCAATCCGTGAACAAAATATACATGACGTTGATAGTGGGTAAAATTTAGCTGGCTTCGTCGTTTTCGGAGAAATTTTAAATCTTCAATTTAAGTTCTTTAACTTTTATTGAATATTGATAAAAATCATAAAACAAATTATTTAATTTGTTGTACTAAATACAAAAAAAATATATTGAAAATAAATTATTACTTTCATTGACGACTGAAGCAAATTTGTACATTCTGCAAAAAGTACAATACATAATTTATTGAATAATTTATTTACGTTTCTTTTTCCGAAGATTTAAATTGAAAAATCGTATGAAGTTAAAATTTAATTACGCTTTTAATAAAGTCACCCTCTTTCTTTTCAATGCCGTCCATTATTTTTCCACCCTCCATCGTTCTTTGAAAGGAATTCACATTCAAAAGTCTTAGCCTCCCTTCTTCATCACTCCTCAACCTCCTACCCTTTCTTTCTCTTGAAAATAAACTTTCTTAATTAGTATACATTGTTCCACGTTGTTCGAACAAAAATAAATGCAATATTGAAACAATAGCAAAACTTTTTATGTAATGTGTACAGCAGAAGTATGTTAAAATTATTACTCTTTTAGTTTACGGTCTGCAAGAAGTGTACGGAACAAAACTTTTCAATGGTATTAATATAATATATTCCATTTGTTTAAAATCCAATAATTATGAGAAGAATTTTAATTAAGTATTAATTAAAAAGAATAACTTTTCTCTCCAATTGATGCCGTTCTTTTAGTAATTATATAAAAAGGGTGTTAAAATTGTTAAATGATAATTAACTCTCTCTCATTTAAACGTACTTGGTCATTAATAAGGTATTACTCGTATTGGGTAATGGTATTAAAATTGTGGTGGCAGGCAGTGGATTAAAATTTTAGTTAAGCTAAGGAGTTGTTTTTCATCATCATCTTGTAGCTTTACAGCTGGTAATTATATAGAATCAGGGCCCGTCACCGATTGTAACGATTTTTTTTGAAATCGATAATTTTTTGTGTGCTGAATCTGAATATGTACTTACCCCCACAAATCACCATGAAATTAGTTATAAGCCTTTTTTTATCATCTGCTGATATAACCTCACTTTTTCGTATATCTTTCAATTTCACCGTTATATTACCCTTCATTATCGTATGCATGCTCACAACCAACTAATAATGTCCCTATAATTACAAATTTAACTTATTAATAATTAAAAAATGTGTTTATTAATGATTTACAACATTTCAAACTACCTATCCACAACCTATGACGTCATAATTCCTTACCATATAGGCTAATGGATGTGCACCGAAAATTAACTTTGATTAGTTAATAATTTGTTTTTATCAAATCAGCAAAATTACAATCTGTTCTGTTATAAAGGAACGAGAACAATAATTAATAAGGTTAACATAGAAAAGACAAATTTACAACATTATACATTAATAAAATAATTGTTACAAATAACTTTTCTGTAATTTTAAAAATTAATTTTGAAATGATTCAAAATTGAAAAAAAGAAAATAATTATACACATGCACATAAAAATATCGAAAATAAAAAGTTAATTGTGTTCGAATCTGTTAAGTAAATCCAACATCGTATCTGTCTTGTAAACGTATAGTCACTGTTGTCCAGTAAGTTTATCGCGAGATGATTTGGATGTCCGTTTAGTCTTTGTTCGTATGTTTTGCTAAATCGTGTTCCTGTCTTACTAAGTTGAGTCGTAAGTCGTTATAGATATATTTGTTTCGTATGTACCATGGTATCCTAAGAGATGATCGTAAAAATTTTGTTTGAAAACGTTCTAAAATGTTAATATCGGTATTTTTTGCTGTCCCCCAAGTTGTATCCCGTACGTCCACCCCGGCTTGAATATTGTCTTGTATAGCGTCAGTTTTGATTCAGTTGACAGTTGAAGGCGTCTCTCAGTTAGCCAAAAAATATTTCTCAATTTTCAGTCTTATTGTCTTCGTTTCGTCAAAATGTGTTTCTTCCAGGTCAGTCGGCGGTCCAGATGAAGCCCCAGGTACTTCACATCTTCTGACTGTAGCACCACGATGTCATTACTACTGGTGGGCACGTTCGCCTACGTAGAAAGAATGTTACATGGAAGTTAATAAATGGCGAGTAGGTTATCGTTTGTTATACGCAGTTATAAAAATTTACATAACAACCGATACTCTACTCATAATAAAGTTATTGGTTACTATACGCAGTTTTACAGTTTTACAGTTGTAGTACTAACTACATTTTTTTAAAAAATCAGTCTTAAAGGTTATTGATTGTTATTTTTGCAGTTTTAAATAAAAAATTATCGGTTAGTATTCGCATTTTAATATTTTCATGCAGCTTGTAATGACGTCACAGTATTTTAACAGGTTACATATTAGTCGGTTAGCAATTTTGGAATTATACAAATATTTAAATATACATCTTTGATCAATAGGTATAATTAGTTAAAATAACGAAATTTTAACATTTTAGTGTGCATTTAAAGTGTTAATGAATTCAAATAAAACCGAAAAATTGAAAGTTATATAACTTACGATAAAGTGAGGTTATACCAGCAGATGATAAAAAAGGTTTATAACTAATCTCATGGTGATTTGCGAGAAAAAATAAGTTCATATTCGGATTCAGCACACAAAAAATAATCGATTTCAAAAAAAATCGTTACAATCGGCGACGGCCCTGATTTTATGTAGTAATTACCCTACAGCTGTTGTTGGGCTTTGTCTGCCTCAATTTTACTCCACCAATCCTTTTTTCTTAATCTTGTCTAATCTTAAGAGATATAGGGAAAGGGAAGTAGGCCTATTTTTTTCATGTCGATTTTTAGAAATCGAGTTTTTATTGGAAATAAACGTTTTCAGTCTCCCCTGAACCCCAAAACAAAATGTTTTTACCGATTAGTCTGTTAAATTTTGATATTCAAATGAAATTAAAAATTTAATTTTTTTTTCATTGATAAAGTTTCTTATTTATGTATTGGTAAATACAATTCCAGATTGTTGGAGTGTAAAAGGTTATTACGGTTTGTTTAACTTCTTTAATAATGAACTTGAGGAAAAACAAATATTACCTATTGAACCAAATCCTAATTTATAACAACTGTAGATTAATTAAACTAACAAGAATTAACTAAATTGTAAATTAACAATATTAAGTAACTGTAATCTTTCCAGCATTAAATAGTTATAACAAAAAAATACTCCATTTATTTCGGCACTACCATCTCACACCATTCACCATTGGCACCACTCATACTTATCACACATACTAGACTGAAAATAACACGTGAATTTAGTTTAAAAGTTTTGGAGTTTCAGTTTAACTATTGTTATTTTTCATGATGTAGGCCAATGAGAGGGACTAGAACAGTTTGACTAAAGGATATTTTTATTGTACAGCAAGGTATTTTTATTGTATTTGACCTCTTAAGATATTTAGACAAAGTAGAAAGAAAGTAGTTATATTTAAAAAAAACACACCTATTAAAAAACTGAATTTGCAACACAGCCATGCACAGTTGATATAAAGTTTAAAGTAGCCGCTAACTCTTGACAGGAATCTTTTTTCCTCTAAGTTGCGAGCGCTTCTCTCCGTACTTGTGTAACTTTTCACAAATGTGTATAAGTATGAAAATAATATCTTCAAAGTGGGAATATTCTTTATAAATATAAAGTGTACACATCACAATAAAAATCAATTTCTAAACAGATTACATGTACTATGTTTTTTCGTATAGAACCAATTTTATAATACGTAAGTTGATTATAGACATTTATGAAAGCTTTTTTTGAAGTCCACATTCTCAGCATTCATTGACTTTAGACTTTTTCCTTTTTTCTGATCATACGGTGTTCTGTTTATAGCTCTTTATGGAAGCTCTTATGGAAGTCAGTAATTAGTACTTATATATTGATTATATATTTTATTTATAACCGCATTCACACATTTTAATGTTTATGTCGTTCTTTGTTGGGAACCATTATTGACTAAAACTGCTTGGAATATCCTAGAAAGTAATCTAAAGAAATACGAGTGCTCTTGTGAATTTTTTATCAGTGTTGTTTCAGATTTTATTTTATTAAAATAAATAAAGTTTTGTTAAGTTCAGAGTTTGATATTTTATTATGTTATTATAACGAATAGATTTTCCGTTAATGTTATTATAAAAGTGCACATAAAATTCATTTATGCATTTTTCAAATTTCTAATGATAATGTTCAAATTACACATTTTTCCTTCACATATTTAGAAAACTATTACAAAATTCCTTTTCGATATCTGTATCTCGATACTTCCAAAATATTCCTAATTTTTGACTAATTTTCCTCGACTATGTACGGAAATCAATGTAACGAAAGTCATTTTTATTACATTGCAAAATTACAATAACGACATGAAGTTCAATGAAAAGCATAACCGATAAAATTCATCGTCTTGAAAAATACGGAAATATTTAACGGCAGAAACATTTATGTATTTTCATAAATAATTTTATTTATTTATATCAGATCCATTTTAATCCAGGTCCTACCGTATTATTAATGGTGGGTTAGAAATTTTGGCACAATGCCTCACGCAAGGAAATCACGTAAATAATTAATGTTTACACCGCATTGGAACTGGGTCACCCTTGTAGTCAGAAAATGATGGATGTCTCCCGAGGGAAAACCGTCTTGAGTCTGTGTGTGTATACCTAGGGAGGGAATGAGAAGGTTTGAGAGGATCTCTGTAAAAGGAAGAGAGAGAGAAACTCAGGGGTGATAGGGATAAGATTTACAATGGAGTTATCAATCACTAAAGTCCTCTTCACTTTAGCTTATCCAACTATACTCTTGCACTAATAGTAGCCAGCTGCCTCCAGGTGCTGAGACAAAAAGTCTTCTGTAAACTACCAGAGCCACGTCATTTATTCTGACACACGTTCAGCATTTTATATAAAAATATATTTTTTAAATATTAATCGATTTATCACTTTGTAAATGTGCCTTTACTATAAACCACCATCTAAGGTGACCTGTAACCATGAAACGAACAAAAAAATCGGGTGTGAATCACTCACATGATGTTCTTTTGCCAAAGTAAATAACGAAACAAATTATATAATTTATACCATTATACCTATTATACCACCTTTTTAAGAGAAGAATGAAAATTTATTTGGAAAAAAAATTTTTGGTGTAAAAAAAAGGTAGACTTCTCCCAATGTAAATAATGAAAAATATAACCAATGTGCAATCATCAGAGAACAATGAGTAATGAACTAAATAACCTAATTTTAATCATAAGTAAATGACGCTAAATAAAATTCAACCTCGTAAGACTTAAAAATATACCTAATACCAAAATATAACCTAATGCCATGATGGTGTGTACACACACACACACACACACACACACATACTAATCTGTAAAATTACGGTTTTTGGGTTCAGTGGACACGAAAAAAGTTTACATCCGGTGAAAACTCGATTTTGAAATATCAACATGAAATTAATACTTTCCTCTCCTACATTTCATATAAGAAAAATTAAAGCAAAAATATTTTTTTTATTTTTAACTGAAATATTCTTTACTCTCTTCTGTGTAAAATGGAATATTTTAATGTTTTCTAAGTGTTAGCAATATTTTACAGATTTTATATTTCCCATTGCATATATAGTAGTAATATTTCAAAAAATGTAAATGGATTCAATTTTTACAATGATAATTGTGTTATTTTATAAAGGGAGATGTTTTCTTTGTTTTCGTCCCAAAAAAAATTATTTCATTTGTGAAATCTTTTTGTAAAAATGTTTACTTTCAAAATTTTTAAAACGTTATTTTATAAAAGATAAGCTTCTGTCTTATCTCTAACTACGATTCCAAATTATCAGTTTAATTTTCATGAGGCACATTTAACACAACATCAATTACATAGAGTTGTAGATTTTATAGCTTCGTCGCTAAAGAGGAAACTTTACGCCGCAGGAGTGTTTTAAATATTACCCATTTGATCGGGTATGGGACTAACACCTACTTTTTAAACTTAAAGGTCTTACGCCACACACTTATTATTTAATTTTTAAATGTTCCTTAAACGACAGATTATTTTCAGTTAAACATGGTTTAGAATTATCTACTGTACGCCCAATCTTGGCTCGTGCACCACAGGGTTTCGATCTAGCTCCGCTTCTCTACACTCTGTCGCATAAGGATTTCCAACTGTTCCGGCTTGTTTACGCTACTTATACCGACAATACAACGATTATGACCCAAAAAAAAATGTTTACAACGCTGTTATGTTAATATTGCACCAACATCTTTTTTTTATTTAATTTTTATTACGGTACCGTACATTGAGCTGCAAAATTTCTGCATATGATATTTAAATGGCGGTGGAGAATTCTGACTTTAAGGAGAAGAGGTACCCAGTGATAGATTTTCCTTTTATAATTACTTCTATTCGAATAAACTACTACTTTCGGTTGATCGATTTTGATATAAATATTTGTGTCGGGTCCCATAGTAGTACCTAAGTCAAATTTTTAATTTAAATTTCGTACGCTATTCCGTTATTGAAACATTTTGTTCGCATACGCACAGACCATTCGCTAAAAACATGGTTTTTTTGGTTCAGAGGTCTGAAAATGTCTACATCCGGTGAAAACTCGATTATGAAATATCGATATAAAACAATACTTTCCTTCTTTATATTCATATATGGCAAGACAAAGTAAAAATTTATCAAATTTATCGAAAATTCTCAACAATTTGGTTGACCTAATGAAAATAGATATATGTACTACAAACAGATACATGTACACGCCGAAATATTGTAACAATTATGTATCAAATAATATATCAAAATGTTATGACAAGTGTCACAGTTTGTCTTATTTTCCGTACGAATACTGAATTTGCCTGTGGGCCAGTTTTGGTACAATACGGTTTTCTGTAAAACACCCAGGTCATTGAATAATGCTTTATCAAATTTACCTTTAATTCAATATTATTTTTATACCGTTACAAATTTCAATTGATGGTGCATATCTCGGTAGAGTAATAAACATTTTAGGCCACGGTTTCCTCTATTACAAAACTACCTTTTCTAAAATAATGAGGAATTTAATTTAGTAAACAATTCGTTTGTTATTATTCTGAACAGTTAAACATACATAAATTATAGAAATGTTAACAGTTCAGTTTATTTTAACGGAAATAATAACAATTTGTTGTAAACGAAAATAGTTAATAATTTTACCAAATTCTGAAAATTGTTCTCACATAATGTTTCATCATATGTCATCGTTATAATTAAAACAATATTGGAAATGTTGCCTATGCTCAGCGTTCAAAAATGATCGGCATCAGAATGATTATTTACCAAAGTTTAACTGGTATTCCAATCAAGTTTTCTTTGATTTTGCCATTTTTTTACAATTTTCGTCTCGTAGGACTACTATGTCCATCAGATCGTTGGTAAACATCACGGTAATTTCCACCTTATTGGTAGCCACTCTAAAATGCACTCATATTTCACTAAACTAATATTGCAGGTATTTCACCCAAAATGGTGAAATGATGTCTTCAAATTGTACCAAATTTCCCTTGTATTTTGCCTTTCATGATATTTAAACATTGTTGTTGTTTAGGTCATCAGCTGAAAGACTGGTTTGAACCTCTACAGGCCTTACTAAGTAAAATGAGAAGTGAGGTGGTTTACTATTGCCTTCTTCACTGAGTGAAAAAGTATGCTTATCTGTATGCCAGACCCTCTAAAATGCATCTAATTTCCACACTGCAAATGACACCTTCACTTCATTCACCACAAGCTCTGGCTGTGTAATGAAATTTTTTACTCTCAGAGGAGTTAACTCAAACTAGTGTCGTTTACACCTCTACCTCTTCTGTTCTTAAATGATTCAGTCATATAATTGACTGACCATGTTATAAGAAACAGAAAAAATTTTTTAGCCATGGACCTAGCAGATCGAGTGCAAATAATTTAACACTCCACTTACCTGTTATGGGCAATTTTAACATTAAAACAATGATATTCTAGAAATAGTTTATTTTAATAAATTGTTTATTACATGAAGTAGTGAGTATTGAATAAGGATAATGAATTGCGAAATATGAAATGTTTGAATAGGAATTCTCGGAAAACGAAACTAGTAGAAACGTTTGTTTTTATTTTGATTTCTTTTAACATGTTCAAATAAAGTGAAGGAATCGTTAGAAGAGTCTCGATTATTTGGGAAACTGTTAGACCGCAAATATAAAAACAGTTTACAGCGAGTTAGTACTTGGACTGTGAATGGCATTGGTTCTGTTGGGCTGTTAAAAATAGTTCCATTCAAGACGAGACCGTTTTTTAATTACGATATTAGCGGGTTTGCGTACGGAAGGTAAGTGTTTGTGGACAGGTAAATTATTTTGATTGTTCAGTGACATTACCTTACTTACAGTAAGTTTAGATAAAGCTTAAGTAATTAATTAATTGAAGTAATCTAATTGTATTTGTTAATAATCTAAGTGTAATAATTAATTTTAATTATTTAAACAATAAATAATTTTTGTTATAAGATTAAAGAAAGCTGTTTGTTATTTATTATAACCAGATCCCGAATGAACCTAGGCTTAGGTATTTTAGTGTGTTTATAATTGTTTTATATTTGTGTTTTCATATGTGTGTACAGTTGTTATAAAAATTCTATAGCTTTGTAAATGTTGAATAATAATATTCAATATAAATTTCAAATTATTACATAAAGGAGTTGACTTTGTTTTAAAATTCTAAAGGAATTTAAATATTAAAGAATCGTATTATTTAATATTTTAAAATATTATACAATATTGTAACAAGTATATTTAAAAGAAACTGTAGACCATTATAATCAGTTGCGGTATTGTTTCATAAATTTCAATAAAACGAAAATGAATTACATGAACTTTTTATACTCACAAAAAATGTTCATATACGGATAAAGTTCTGATGAGGGATATTTTCATGAAGTCACTTTCAAACAAAAAATGAGAACAAACAAGGGAATGCATACTTTCCCTCCTTCTATTCTGCTCTTCTTCAGCCTTAAAACCACCCCTTAGGGAAAACAAAAGAACGTATTCGAGCAAAAAGACTTCTAATTCTTCACTTAGTCTATCCCTTCATCGTAAAGGGAACAGAGAAGAAAATGATAATCCCTTTTTCTTCCTGTTTATGCGTTTGTAATTTTAACGCGAAGGGCTTTGCTCCGACAAACAATTAAAAATTCTATTTTTGGATTTTTATCTGTTAGATTTGGTGAAAAAAAAAAATGATGTTTTTTAAAGGCTTCCACTTCAACTCTTTCAAACAATGATGGAATAAATACAAGAGTATGTCTTCTTGTATATTTGAAAAACAGCATTAAGTAATAAATCAGCTAAAATTCTGTTGTCTTAAAAATAATTTTATACTTAATAACAAACAAAATTATCACAGAAAATAACATTTATTTTTGTTCGATTATGAACACTGCTACTTGATACTTGTATTTATTCCTTTTCTCCTCCTCTTCCTTTTTCTTCCTCCTTCTTCCCCTCGTCTAACTTCTCCTCTTACACCAACACTACCATCATCATCACTAACTGTGCTAACGGTTATATGACTCAGTCACCAACTTGATTGATCTTTTCCAATAGTGGTCAAAAGAACTGGCTTCGAATCCGAGTTTCCCTGTGCAAGTATAGCATTTTCTCATTGCTCATTTTCATGTCAAGTTAACTGTACTGTATGAATCTGAGCTTTGTGCAGCTGCGGGATGAAGGGAACAGACGAAGTAACAGACAGCTGCTACGTCATAACACTACTAATCATCTCATTGCTCTTCGCTAGACAGTAGGCTGCCTGGTGCGGTGACATTACATCAGTGTTGTTTTGACTATTTGCTGTAGACGGCGACACCGAATATAATGTAGTTTGGATAGTACCCGTGACTACTACAAACATAGTTCTAATAAAATGTTAGTACTACTAACGCAATCTATCACAGTAGTAGTGACATAATGCATTCGTCTCAGCTGCACAAAACTTAGGAAAGGGCAGTACCTATCGTGACTACAATAATATCAATGAGCAAAACAGAAAGAAGTACAACAGAAAAAAGTCCTAAAGATTAAGCTAAAAGCATCCGGTTAGTATTATTTAACACAAATCGATTTTGTTCTTACGGTAAAACATTGAACGATCAAAATTTATTAGTGGCTGGAAGAAAAACATTTATGAAGAATGTTGGGCGGAACGAAGAAATGACCATTAGTATAAAGTTTAGAGTAAAACTACTCTAAAGCTTATAAACACAATTTCTTTTATTACAAACGATATTTAACTTATTAAAAGTACATCAGAATATTCACTTTTTCTCTTAAACCAAACAGTGCTAACAGAAGTACTTCTAAAAGCCTACCAAATAGTCCTACAATCTTACTTTTAGAAAAAAAGTGACATTTCTTGTTCTCACCCGATACATTTCATATCAGCTTTCACACAGACGTCACGGCACGATCACCATCTTAATCCTGTCTTCTATAACGACAATAGACGGTTTTAGATATTTTGTTGTCGTTTAGGTCGTAAGCCGAAAGGCTGTATTTAACCTCTCGAGGTTTTACTAAGTAAAACGAGGAGTGAAACGGTTTAGGAGTGAGATTCCTTCCTCACTGAGTAAAAATTTATGCTTATCAGGATCCCAGACCCTCTGAAAAGCTCCACTTTCCACCCTACTAATGACAACTTCAGTTCATTCACCACAGGGTCTGGCTATACAATAATAAAATTCATTACTCTTAAAGGAGATAACTCTAAGTAGTGTCTTTTACACTTGTACCTCTTCTATCCTTAAATGCTTCAATCCTATAATTGGCTGACCATGTGATAAGAAACAAACCTATTTTTTGTAGCCCTGAAACTAGCAGTTCGAGTGCAAATAATTTAACACTCCACCTAATTGTTATGAGCAAGTTTTAAGTATGTATATTTATTTACGTTGTATTTAAACGTATTGAAGATTTCCTTTAAGGCTACAAAAATAATGATTTTATTTTTAGAAACTTTTTACAAATAATTTTTTACATTAAAAATAATTATTAAATTACTAACATACACGAGCCTACACAAACACAAACATCTCCTTGTAGTCAACATAAATATAACTGTATTCATTTAACTAGTTACTTACTGATTCAACTTTGTTATGGTCACCACCAGCATAAGCAAGCTTATTCGCTGATGTCAACAAAAAATAGCATAAAAACCTACTGTCTGTCTATAACTTGATGCCTCCCGCAGA
Organism: Catonia carolina; assembly: GCA_035578175.1. Taxonomy (NCBI): domain Eukaryota; kingdom Metazoa; phylum Arthropoda; class Insecta; order Hemiptera; family Achilidae; genus Catonia; species Catonia carolina. The sequence goes on along the minus strand of JAQMRL010000008.1, from coordinate 22,462,827 downwards.
GAGGAGCAGAATCGGCCCGTACTAGCCTTCTCAATAACATTTCATTATGCACTACAACTAACTAGTACACTGTAATTGGTACGTAATGAAGTGTTATTGAGAAGGCTAGTAGCGGACCGATTCTGCTCCTCTCTGCGGGAGGCCATCAAGTTATAGACAAACAGTACATTTCACTTCTCTAACATTAGTCTAAATGCTATACAAGCTAAATTATTTTAACAAATCATACAACATAATTTTAAAGGCTACAGCTATTTACCAAATCTTAAACAAAGCAGTAATTATTATAATAAATTAAACAAATTATATTTTTTTATGATTTTATACATATATTTTGAATTATTTTATTTTTTATTACATATACTTTGTATATGTACTTAAACGTATACAAAAATATAATTTTTAAAAAGTTTAAGTTTAATTTGATTTTAATTTCTACTTATTTTTAACCTATATTAAATTCAATTTAAAATAAATTTCATCTTCTACCCAGGCCTCAATTATTTTTATTATCAACAAGGTATTGGGAAAATCAAATCAACATCTGAACAATGAACAATGAATCAGAACAATGAAAATTTTCTGCAAATTAAAGGTTGGTGTAGTCGTTAGCGGAACTGGTTTTAAACCAGGGCATTCCGGAATCGATTTCAGTCCGATCTGCCATTTTTTGCCTCTAAATTACCTCAGATCATTACTAATGCATAATTTAAGGTTTATGTAGGCATCACACAAAAATATTGAGTGAAACTTTAGAATTAGCTCTATTCTATTTTTATGTCGTATTATGAAGTACCTAACTATAGATCCTTCCATGTTTAAATCTCTTTAAGGGGAGACTGTATTTTTTATCTCGCCAATGTTAAATTTCCTACTTGTAGGTACCTTTTTTGGGATTGGTAAAAAAATGGGCAATGCAACTTTACACACTTATAGTTGTTAGGTTTCTCTAGCTACTGAAATTGTTTCAACTTAATCTGTTGGACCATAAAATTAAAAGAAAAAAACAAATAATATAAAATGTTTACAATTTTCTTTCTAAGTTTCTTGCATATTTATAATTTTTGGAGCACCAGAGGGAATCTAAAAAATATCGGGTTATGCGTATGTACAAGAATAACAACTGGTAAAAATTTCAGTCTGGTAGGTTTAGTAATTTCTGAGAAAAATGTACCTAAGTGTTAAAATTCTAAATTTATGGGAAAAGGCAAAAAACAAAAATGCACTAATCAAAAACAAAATGTACACAAACAAGTAAATTTCCTATCAGCAGCTGTTGGTTAGAAAGCTGAAATAACAGGTGAAAATATTAAAAACAGCGTTGCTGATAATTAAAACAAAACTAAAATTTCCTTAGCGCTAAAACGAGTAGTATAAAACTATGAAAAATATTCATTCCTGATAACATGATAAACTTTCACGGTAAACCTAATAAAAACTTAATTTTATTCATTAAAATAATTTTTTAACGTAATTTAAGATTTTTTGGTAGATCTAGACTACATCTAAAATATTGAAAAACATGAAAAACTGAAATCGAAATTTTCAGTCAAAACCATCATTAAGTCTCCCCTTAATATAGTATAAAAAGTTTTAAATAAATCAAAAAATGTTTTAAACAACGTTTAACTTTTATTTGTTTTACACAATGAGTAATGCGTTTAATTCATTTTTCATTATTAGCTCTTTTAAATTTTGTAGAGAAGGCGTCAAATCAAATCTAATTCCATTTATTAGTGTTTTATTGAATTAATTCTGAATCGCTCTCTACACTGCCCTTTCGTTATTCATCTTTTAGAAGAATAAAGTGAAGTATCCAAAGGAGAAGATGTACTTGAAGAAGGCAATCATTTCCCCCTTCTTTAAGTTTTTAATATCCTTTGTTTAATATAATATATAGGCAATAACGAAGCTAAATTGAATCTTTGGAATATCTTTCTCCCCTTTTCAAAACGGCCGATCCTTGTAATGTTACAATATAAGTAGAATCTGTTACTAAGACGGCTTAGTGCTTTATATTTTTATATCATAATCTATTTACATTACTGTTTTATCTCAATATTCATTAAACATTTTTCATTTATAATTCAGTGAGGGTTTCTTAACTTCTTCAATAGAAATTTTTTGTATAAATATTATACTCAAATAATAATACTTACATTGGTTTTCAAACAAAAATAAACTTTTACTCGTTTTTATGTGATGAATTTTTATTCTTTGTTTTATATTATTAAATTTTTGTGTTTACCATTCTTTTTACTGTTATTACTTCATATTATTTAATATCTAAGGAACTCTGAATTCAACGTTACAATCATTGATGGATTTACGCCCATGCGCATGTGAGAAACATCACGGTTACCAATTTTAAAAGCTTGTAGCAATCAGCTGTTATGTTAATTTTCAACTATTTATTTAGAACAGCTGAGTTTGTTTTTAATTGTAAGCAAACATCTTAAGTTTTGTACATATTTTTTAATCTCTAATGTGTGTACGTTGCAATCTGTTTAATTCAGAACAATAAGCAACCCCATGACCCAATGAGATGAGGGTAATGTGTATGACGTGTAAATGAGGTGTATTCCTGTACAGACCCAGGCCAACTATTCCTGAGAGAGTATGGTTAATTGAATCCCAGCCATCAAAGTTCACCGGTAACCACTGTCTAGTATTCATATTCGTATAAAAATAACTACATTTACTAGGATTTGAACCAGGAACTTTCGTCTCTGAAAACCAGCTGTTAAACAGCTGACTCGCGGCGACGACTTTACCTGTAGACCAACCCGGTGGGTTTGTACATTTTAGTTTTCTAAATTTTCCAATAAAATAATTAATTTACCGTATTTTTTCGAATATACCGCGCACCTTTTTCGAACGAAATCGATTCGATAAAATGGTGTGCGCGTTATATTCGAAAAAATAAAAATAAATGGCCTTTTAGCAGTAATGTATCTGATTTTTAGAGATAGTAAAATGTTACCGATAAGATAAATAACAACTATTGTGTAACGAAAAATTTGTCAAATTTCCACCTCACGTGATTTTCAAAGGTAAAACTATTCCAAATATTACAGTGTCTGGAATAGTTGTTAGAGTGAATAGAAAGGGCTGGATGGACAACCGTCTTGTTTTGGGCTGGATATTAACAGTGTAGGGTAATTGAAATGGAGCATTGCTGGCAAAAAATGGTATGCTGGTTCTTGATAATTTTTGCAGAGACATGACTGATGATGTGAAAAACTCTTTGGGGCGCTAAAAAACGGATTTAGTGACCATACCGAGAGGGTTAACATCTGTACTACAACCTTTGGTCGTTTGTATAAATTAGCCATTCAAGGATGCTAAGAAGGAACTGTAAGCTCAGTGAATGGCAAATACTGAGCGTATATACACACTTCGGGAAAAATAAAAAAGCCGGAATTTGAAACGATCTGCGAGTGAATTAAAACTACATGGGCATGGATTTCACCACAGTTAGTCCAAAAAACTTTCTGAAAAGCGGCATTTGTAATGCCCTCGATGACTCTGAAGACGACACACTGTAGGACGAAAATCCAGATCCGGGCTCTGACAGCGACAGTAATGATGAAGACAGCGACGACGATATCGATGACACAGAGTACCTTTGTAAAGTTAATTTTATTTTTTCGTTTAAATTTTGTTCTTTTGATTTGAAAGTAACTACATGTTGTTTTAGTTTATTGTGATACGTACAATGAGAATGTACCTATTCTCGCTAGTGACTATTATTCAAAGTTATGTAGGTTTTTCAATGTAAGTAAGGTAAGTTTTCATTTTAATTTCATTTTTAAAAGTTTTAATTTTTTTCTGAAAGTAGGCCTACCTTCGAAAATTGGGTGCGTTATAGCCTATATTCGAGGGCGTGGTATATTCTAAAAAGTACAATTTAAAAAACAATTTTTTTTATTATAACTTAAATTACAAGAGTAAAATTACAAGAGTTGTAGTTACTTTTGTAAAATATAGATTAATCGTTCTGAAAACTTTATTCTTAAATTAGTATTAATAATACGTATAAAATACTTTATGCGAGATAAATAAATATTTTATTAAGATTTTACATGTAACACTATATTATGAATAACAACAATAAAAATAAATTAAAACTTGTAATAAAACAAAATTTAAAAAATTGTAGAGAAATTTTTAATTTCCAACAGGGAAATTGTTTAAAAACCTTTTGAATATCCCTCAGGGGAAAAGTTATTACATCATAATTTGAAACAACTGTATTTGCTTGCAATTAATAAATGTAGAACTTTCTTGTTTTAAATAAATAGTTGGAAATTGTCTTAAAGGTTGATTGCTACAAGCTTAATTCAAATTATATAATTATCAGAATTATTCCAGATTTCTATAAAAAATAAATATCAGCCAACACTCTTTAAGATGGCAATAGGTCATGTTGTTGCAAACCTGAAGGTCGCAGGTTCATTTCCAGTGTATGATAAATATTACATGTTCAAGCCCACCATTCCTAAATCGCTAATGATCAAACTGTTGATGATACATTAAAGAATTTTATTTTTAAGTGTAAACAACCTTTGTATTTTAGGGCAAAAATGTACGAGGTATGGCTATTAAATAACGAAACTGACGTTGTAAAAAATTTTATTTTAATTTTATACATTACCACTTATTGTCACCTTAAATATATACTCCTTTTCTATCCCTACAACGGTCCACGCGACTTTTCCATTGTTGGAAACAGTGCTGGAAGTTATCTTCTGTCAGCTCCTTCAGGACACATGCCACTTTCTCTTTTACAGCTTCCACAGACTCAAATCTTGTCCCTTTTAATGCAGATTTCACCTTAAGGTATAGGTAAAAGTCACATGGTGCAAGATCTGGAGCATAAGGTGGATGTTCTAACACTGAGATGCTGTACTTGGCTAGAAACCTCTTGACAGATAACGCGGATTGAGCTGGCGCATTTGTCTTGGTGGAGAACCCATGATTTGTCCTTCCACATTTCGGGGCGTTTTTTCCTTACTCTTTGACGTAGTTTAGAAAGTACCTCAAGGTAGTAATTGTTTGACCTTCAGGAACCCAGTGAAAGTACACAATTCCATGGATATCAAAAAAAATCATTTCTTTAAATTAACTTGCTCAGTCGAGCTTTTTCGGCTCTCGGTGAAACTCGGCTCTTCCAGTGCATGTATTGGCCCTTCGTTTCCGGATCATAAGTAAAAAACCACGTTTCATCACATGTTATTATCTTCTACCTGTTCCCTTAGGTGAAATCTGCATTAAAAAGGACAAGATTTGAGTCTGTGGAAGATGTAAAAGAGAAAGCGGCACGTGTCTTAAAGGAGCTGACAGAAGATGACTTCCAGCACTGTTTCCAACAATGTAAAATTCTCATGGAGCGTTTTAGGGATAGAGAAGGAGTGTATATTGAAGGTGACAATAAGTGATCATGTATACAATTAAAATTAAATTTTTTACAACGTCAGTCTCATTTAATAGCCACACTTCGTATATAATTAAAGTTGTAGAAAATTAAAAACCTACAACTTTTATTTCAAGAATTTTTTCTACACATTAGTGTCAATTAGCGATTTTCCATTTCTCATTTTTTATATATAATAAAAATCCTACAACTTTTAATTCAAACTTTTTTACAACTCTTAACGTCGTATTTTTAAGTCGACAGAGATTGTTTTTAGTTTTGTGTCATTCACTCATAATTAAAATTAGGTTTTGTGTTTAATTTCACATTGTTTACTAATGATTAAACACAGGTTATAAATTTCATGACTTACTCATTGGCAAGAGAAATTTGTGTGAGTATTAGCACCAGATTTTTCCTTATGTTTTCAGAAATATATTGTTGCCGCGTTAGGTGACATGTTTTTGTTTTTAATTTTCGATTTCTGGTAGTGACGTATTCTAAACGTTACTATCTGTAGTATTTAAATTCGTAAATAATTTTGTTTTACCTGAATTGTTACGATAATTCATTGAACATTCATTACACATATTTATGACATTGTTCATGTATAGAGTATACAGAAGAATGTAGTTTTACGTTTCAAGTTAATTAATAAACACATAATTAAACAATGTCAATATTTTCATTATTCAATCAGTAATAATAAAGTAACATACTCTCATTTCATTGTGTGCATATTTCAGATATCCAATTAAATTAAAAAGAATCCGACGTTGTTAGTTTAATACATATAAAATATGTAACTTCATGTTTTTATTGCAATGACAGCCGTAAGCAAAGTGCTAATTAAATAACCAATCACTCATTTCTATTATTAACAATGTTTTAATTAATATCAACTAATATTTCGTTTTAATCAGGAACAATTATTATTTTACTCGGCGACATATATTACGGTATATACTGCCGGGAATCTATGACAGTGGAATGTATCTAAGGATATGTTACTGATTAATTATATAAAAAATCTGATGTCAAACACTCATTGGACTTTCTCTTGCCAACGTAAATAGTAAACAATATCATGACTTGTTGTAACCCAGGAGTTGTATTATGTCCTCACAGGTTTGACTTCTTTTTTATAAATTAATAATTTGTTATATGCCAAAAATTTTAATATAAACTTTTATAATATATTTAATATACTTAAATTTGTGACATATCTAAAGAGAATGTGTATTCGAGAATTTTCGAGGAGGACTGAAATTGTAAACATGTTAACTAATAAGCATGTAAATAATAAGAGTGATAAATAGGTTTCCAAGAAATAGTTAGAAATACTATGTACTATATATATAGTGGCGACTATTTACAACACTATGGGTCGTTTGTCGCAGTCAAAACGCCATTTTTGCCTGTCTTGCCATGACTCCTCCTCCATGTTTCTTCTCTCCATGGCTCTGTCAATACCTTAAATCCATCTCCCTCTCGGTCTTCCTCTTTTTCTATTTCGCTGCGGTCTCCAGTTCCATGCCTTCAGTGGGATTCGTACGTTGCTCATTCTTCGCATGTGACCATACCAGTGCAGCTGTTTTCTCTCAATATGGTCTATTATTGAGTCTTCAATGCCCATTAATAGTAATGTACTATGTACTATAAATGGTTATTTATAGTGCAGGTAGGCCTGCCTATTGTTGTACGGCTATTGTGAAAGAGTCGGGTACCTATTTATAAAATTGACCTTTTTGTAACACCTTTTATTCATCTTAATTTGTTTACAGTTTAAGATTCATGCAGAAGCCGTCAGAAGGATTTTGTATTTTTATTTTTAAATCAAAACTCTCTGCCCTTCTTGAAATCTCCATAGCTCAACTATATAAGCAGCACGCCGTTTTGAAAGTGAGTCTCGAATTCAGAAAGCGAATTTCGTAGTGCGTAGCAGTGCGTTAGAGAAAGTCAACGTTAATGTGAATTATTGTCTAATGTTTAGTATCATTTGTCAGTAGTATTAAGTTTATTAAGTGCGAGTTAAGTTTATTTATTTTTTATTGTAATTATTAATTTAATTGTAATAATTGTAAATTACTTGTAGATTTAAGACACTTTATTAATTGTAATTTATAGTTTGTAAAATAAATACTTGTAGTTATAAACTTTACACCTGACCTGTAGTTCCTTATATTGAATTTATTGTTTCCTTATATTCCTATATTGAATTTTTCCAGCATTATAAAATTAAATTTCTTTTTGCTCTTGAATTAATTCAAAAAAAAATTATTTGTACGTTCAAAACAATTCATCTAAAGTAAAACTTAACTAGTTTTTAAATCCCCAATCGCTATTTAAGCTGCACTAAATCCATCACTATTTTTAAATATCTTCTTCTTCTTCTTACACTCAAGGATTAGGCTTTTGCCTGTTCCGACTCACATCAGCTTATTAACATTTATATCATTTAAATTACTATATTGTATCATTCAACTTGCATTGAGTCTTATTTTATTTTCCTTTATTACTGCCATCTTTTCCGCGGTCTACCAACATCCCTTTTACCTACGGGGTGGTAATTTAAGATATTTAGAGGGAATCTTTCTGCTGGCATCCGTTTAACATGCTCCTTCCACTGATTGCGGTATTGTAACACTCTTTCATTCAGGCTGTATATATTTTCTGTATATATTTTTAAATATATATTTAGTATTACATATATATATTTTTTTTTAAGTATGAAAGGTCAATTCAAAAGATGCTTTATTGTTCTTTTTTCAACTGTAAAGCGAATGACGGTAACTGTCGATTTTTCTTTGTGTAGATGTGCATAATATTTGCATATTTATTGATCTCAAAGCGCATTACTAATCTAATCCATTGTTATTTAACATTTGCATTTGACATCTTCAATTTACTCTCTTGATTTCTGTGTCCCTCGAATGATTTATTATATCTAATACCACTATATAGATGAGGTTTTGTCCTTCAAATTTAGGTTATTGTTTTAAATAAATTTAAATATCTTCGAAATGTACAGTTTTTATTCATCAACTTTTATTTATTTATTTTAACTGTCTTTATTAAATTATTTATACAATTTTCAACTAGTTTTATTGTAATTTATTTGCACTCATTTATCGAATGTTTCAAAAAAAGCATACACGGAAAATTTTTGTTTCTAATAAATCATTGAACCGTATATATACATTACAAAGTTCCAAAACTGATCATTATAAAAAAATTTGCTGGTTCGATTCCCAGATATTATCTGTTTGTATCTAAATGGTTGGTACATTGTAGCGTTTCTAATTCAAATTAATACCAAACTAATTTAACAGCTCATAACACTAAAAACTTACAAACATTCTGCAATTTTGTTATTTTATTTCATTTTTTAACTTAAATTGTTTGTTTCTATTACATACTAAATAATTTTTTTTGCTTAGGCATCAGTTATTATACTATAATTCAAAATAAAGAAGCGAAGTTCTAAAGATTCAAGAAGCTTTAAAGAAGTTTAAAGATTTTTTCAAACAAAAAAAAATTTGTGTACAAACAGACATGTGTAACCATGAATGGAAAGAGTATTGAAGTAAAACTACACGCTTTTTAATTGTGGTGTGATTTTATTGTTATGTCACTGTCAAACTATTCTTTATTTCAGTTAAAAATTAATACGAGGAGATTCTGTTTCGTTAATTTTGACACTCCACTTTTTAACCCTTTATAGGTCTTTGGTAAGTATCCTTATCACTGGCAATACGGTCGATTTTTTTAAAGAATAAGCTATGCAGTTGAACCCTATTGGGATTTTATGATTTTATAGATGTTCTCTGGTAAATTGGCTATCCACATTTTGAAATTTCAAACTTTTAAATCAGCGACCATTTGCTTCATGAGTTGCACGAATATGATAAGGATTCATACCAGCGTGTGCAACCGTTTTGTTATTACTTTTGTACAGTAGTTTTTTTGCTTTTATCCGAGGTGGCGAGAAAAACTCATGTTCACTCCCTCACTATAGAGGAAGTAGTGTTGGATTCAATTGAGGCATCCTCGTCCAGCCCCAAGGAGGCCGTAACCGCCTTACCAACCAAAAAACCCGCCGCCTGGCCAATTGATCCGACAACGGCAAACAACCCTCCACCTCCCTCGGAACTCATTAAATAATACTACAAGGAAAATGTCCGGTGAAAAAAAAATGTACATACTGTCAGCGGGGCGTGGAAGGGAATCGTAGCTTAATTCCCCTTTCGCTGTCACTGACCAACACTCACTCTCTCACTTTCATTCATCTCTTTCATCACCAGCTCAGGAAATTAGTGTGCCTACCTTACCTACTGAGATCGGGACAGGATTGTTTCACTCTGGGAGAGGGCGATCCTGCTGATCTCCAAATGTCTCCTCCCTCCGCAGTCTCCCGACCACCCTCTCCGCAAACTGAGCGACAAACTTCAGCTCTCCTCATCCTGCAGCATCGCTGCCCATACTCTCTCTGGGATGCACTGTGCAACGCCTATCTTCTCAGATGTCTCCATTCTGTCGAGGCCAAAATAGGGACATCTTTCAAAAATATGCGAAATGGACTCCTCCTCTTCACTATCGCGCAGTCGACATTTCGGTACTTTGAACAGTACAGTACTTAGAAAACTTGAGTTTTTTTACGGGAAAGCAAGCATTCATGCTAATATAAAGTTCAGATAAGTTATTCTACACATTTTTCGGCTATAGAGCCTACAAGTTGTTTTAAAAAGCATTCTTACCACTAAACAGTATGAGATTCCCATTTCAATAAACGTTCCTTGGTAAGTATACTTAACAGGGCTTAACATAAAAAAAAAGAAATATCTTACTGTTCTGGTACTAGAAATGCATTATTCAAGTCCATATAAAACAAAATTTTACATTTTACAACATGTATATTTTTCCCCGTAGAACTGTCCTATAAAGGGTTAACGTCATAAAGATGTCTTTGACATAATGATCAATATTCTTCAAAATTATCTGTTAAAAGATCATTTTTATTAGGCTTTCTGAAAGTAGTTTACATTAGTAACAGGATATTATGTATTAAAACATCCTGTAGAAATTTATGAATGTATGATAAGCTAATAAACTAGAAGGTAAAAAGTTAATAACGAAAATTGCCTTTCATTTAACAGAATGTACTCATATTACAGAGAACCGATGAAGTTGAAAAATAATTCTTTCAAGACAACGATTTAATCATATCGGTACAGAAATGAACATCAGGAATTTATTACAATTTGTAATATACAGAAATAATAATACTTATATTACAGCTGATAAAATATAATATAAGTAACTCAGAAATTATATTTTTGCTAGACGTTAACCGCAAAGATGCTATCACTGTACAGATAGAACTGTTACAGTAGGAGGAGGAGAGTAGCGTCGTTAAAGAAGCGATAAGGGCAGAGGGGAATGGTAGAAAAAAGTACCGTTGGAAATCGATTTGGAAGTAGATTTACTAACTTGTAAAAGAAAAAGAGAAAGAATGATCGAGAGAGATAGATTGTTAAAGAAAAAAGATAAAAAGACATCGATAGATGAATGTAGAGGCCACAGATATTCATAAAAGATGAAATGAAAAAATATAATAATATTGTACGCATTGAAACTCAGTAAACTTTAATTATTCGAACTTCACTTATCCGTGACCCACCGGGTTGGTCTAGAGGTTAAGCCGTCGCCGGGAGTCAGCTGTTTAAAAGCTTGATTTTCGGAGACGAAGGTTCGAGGTTCACATCCTAGTAAAGGTAGTTACTTTTCTACAGATTTGAATACTAGATAGTGGTTAACGTTGTACTTTGATGGTTGGGGTTCAATTATTAACCATACTCTCTCAGGAATGGTCTGCCTGGGTATGTACAAGACTACACCTCATTTACATGTCATACACATCATCCTCATCTCATTGGGTCATGGGATTGCTTATTGTTCCGAATTGAACAAATTGCAACGTACACACATTAAAAATAAAAAAATAAAAACTTATCCCAATCAATATCAAGAAATAAAAATACGTTTTCTGAAGTAATTTTTTTCTACTCATAAAAGCGTATGTCATAGACAAAGAAATAAATCACCAGAATCCTCTAGATTTTGTTTAATAACGTAAAAAATATTAAAAGAACTACCAAAATATATTTAACTTTCATCACTTTTTATTTGTAATTCTAAAATTCAAATGGCCGTAAGCCAGTATGAAATAGCTCAGGCTACAGTAACACCCAAACCAGAGAAAGATCTATGTGATCTCATCGTACAGACCAATAAGTCTTCTCCCACTTCAATATTTAACGGACGGGGGAATTGAATTACCAAGAGAAGAGGTATCCGGCGGTACATTCTCCGTTAAGGACTGTGGGTGCTATCCTTTTAGTCTAAGAGGTTTCAGCTCTGTTTTTGCTCTATACGTCCAGTTGAGAAGTTCCCTATAGGTAGGTCAAGGACTAGTTGGTTGGGATGGTTATAAGTCAATCGCGAAATTTTCTGTAGAAAGAGGCGGTTAGTTCTTTTACTGTCGGTAGTTTGAAATTGTCGAGAAGGATTCTATTGGAGTGTCAGAAACAAGTCTTAAGAATTTTGACTGAACGGCCTGGATGGATTCTAAGTTATTCTTTGCCGTCGTTTCAAAGAACTAGACACCAAAAGTCCCAGATTGGTCGCAAAAGGGTTTTTTAAATTAAAATCTTTGAACGGGGGTTCAAATTTTGATCGAGGGTTAATTAAGTAGAAAAGAAACTTCTGGTGGGGGTTAAATTCAAAACGTTTAGTACGCAGATGATATTTCCAAGGTAGTCGTCTGTCAAGCCACAAGTCAAGATATCGAACGACTAGGGGATATGAACATTATTCAGTACCACAGGCTCAAATTTGACTTCATTAGGTGTTAACATAACTTGTGTTGATTTATTTGGGTTCTCCTTAATGCGCCAGCGAGTATGCCAATCCTGTATTAGTAAAAGATGTCGCAGCTCCAATCTAGAAGCTTAATTCACGGTCTTTTCCTTAATTATTTTAATATTTGATTTGTCAATAAATACATGGTATTAGTTTCAAAGGTAGTTTGTTTATCATTTTAATTGTAACCAGATACTGAAAGAACCTGAATAACGATTGCAATATTGAAAGGAAGCGGGAGAACAGTATTTTTTATTTCACAACATATTGTTTTTAATAATTGTCCCGACAGTTATCCGAATTTCTCCATATCCGAATCAGGCTGGGACAAATTAGATCGGATAATTAGAGTACAAAAATATTTTCATTAAAATTGTCTAAGGTCCCTTACGAGAATGGCTAATCACAATAAATCCGTTACATTAATTGGTAGATTTTACTAAGCAATTTTTCACATTTAAAATCAACCTATTTCTCACATTAAAGATTTTATCTCAATTTACTAGATACATTATAAAATTTTATGTTCGAAAGTAACCTTATTTTGAAAAATGAAAAAAAAAAACAATCAACTTAATATAACAAGCATTGTTTTCATAGACCTTGGTTAAATTAATCTGATATTATAAAGAACAAGCCATTGTTCTAACATTGTAAAATTACCAAAATGTTCTAAAAATAATTTAATAAATAATATTTTCTCCTAATTAGTTAATTAAACAATACGTAAAGCACATATATAATAACAGGTGTTTAAATTTTAAAAGTAGGTAGACGCCTACGGATTGAATATTTTGGAGAGTCTATTTTTATATTTTACAGAATTAATAATTTCAGAATTTCTTCAAAAGAAAACAAATATTTTTTTTCTAACGAATTATTATTATCAGAAGCAAAGGATCTCATCTAATTATAACATATAATTCAATTAAACTTACAAAGAAGGTCACTTCTTTATTCTTCGTAGATACAATCTTGTTAAAAAAAGTACAGAAATAGAGAGTTACATTCTGCTATTCTACTCTCACCGATTTTGAGAGAATATTAATTCTATATCTACCGAATTATAGGTTAATATTCAGCTATATATAAATAGATTTTTTTTAAATTTTATTTAAAGTCGTAACAACTTAGTTATTAGCGACTTATGTGGTTTGTAGAGTCACTAATCGGGTACTGCACGTTGGGAAGGGGTGGTATTTGCCAATCTGAATTAGACCCTCTGCAAAAATTGTAAAAACTTATTTTACGAGAAATCAACAAAAATAATCTGTTATATTCTTTTGACTCAGAGGGTTGGTCTAGAGGTAAATTCGTCGCCGCGATTCCTGGTTCAAATCCAAGAAAAGGTAGTTATTTTATACGGATTTGGTACTAGACAGTAGGTACCAGTGTACTTTGATGGTAGGGTTCAATTAACCATACTATCTCAAAAATAGTTGACCTGGATCTGTACAAGACTGCACCTTAATTACACGTCATACATTCATCCTCATCTCATTGGGTCATAGGGTTGCAATAATTTTTTATTAAATACGATAACAGAAATTTAATCATTTGTGTATTTGTCTTGAATGGAGGGTTTACCCATTGATGCACCTATTCTTGATGATTGTGTCACTTAATTTTTGGTATATCATCAAAAACAATTTGTTGAACAATTTAATCTGTTGTTTTCTGTGTCGTAACCTTCTGAGTGTTTATTTATTATCTAGGTAGTATACTGCCAAAATGTTTGTGTAGTTTTCTAATTTAGTGTGATATGTTGAGAATTTTAATATTTTTTATTTTACTATTGGTATGTTTAAATCATTATTACTAATATTGATAATTTATATCTTAATCAGTTAAGGTAAAAACCATTAATAAAAATTCATCAATAAATTACCACAAGCTTTAAAAAGTTATGGTAATCAAAATTTGTTTAAAAAAATAACAAAAATACTTGATTGATAAAACATATTTTTACAATCTATAAGAATTCGTTTCTTAATAGTTTTTGATTGAAAAACTTCTAAGTAATCGCTCAGGCAAATTGTATATTATTTGATAAACATAATTGGATGATACGCTTATTGAAGTTATCTACGATCTGTATAAGAATCAAACGGCTGTTTTGAGAATTGAGGGGTACAAAAAAGAAACTGCTGTAAAAGGTGTACGACAAGGATGTTCATTGTCACCACTACTTTTTAACTTGTATATAGAAGAGGCTAAATGAAGTGGAGGAAAAATTTAACACAGGAATAAAAATTCAAGGAGAAACAATAAAAACGCTGAGATCGCCGATGATATCGTAGCCAAGACAAGGAAAGAACTACTAGGAAATATCTTAAATGGAATGGATGAGATCATGAGAAAGGATTAATTCTTGAAAATTAATAAGAACAAAACGAAAGTGTTGTGCAGCAGCAAGAGTGGTTTAGAAGAGATGGGAAATTTAAAAGTAGGCAACGAAAACATACAGGAAGTTGGGGAATTCTGCTATTTAAAGAGTAAAATAAAAAAGGATGGTAAAAGCACAAGTGGTATCAAAAGTAGGATTGCTCAAGCTAGAAAAGCCTTTGAAATGAAAAACAGCTTGCTGGTTACAAACATTGATTTACAGATTAGGAAAAATTTCTTAAAACACTATGTTTGAAGAGTAGCATTATACGGGAGTGAAACGTGGGTGATAGGGGCTGTATAAAGGAAGAAGTTAGAAGCTTTTGAAGTGTGGTGTTGCAGGAAAATGTTAAAGATTAGGTAGGTGGACAAAATAAGTAATTTAGGGGTTCTTAGACGAGTGGCTGAAAAAAGAAGTATATGGAAACAACTAACCAGAAGAAGGGATAGGCTAGTAAGGCATATCTTAAGACGTTGAGGTATTGCTCTATCAATAATGTAAGGTAATATTGAAAGAGTGAATTGTAGGGGGAGGCAAAGGTTCGAATATTTAATGCAAATTACAAAACATGTAGTGTGTTACAGTTATGTAGATATAAAGCAACTTGCGCAAGATAAATCAGCTTGGAGAACTGCATCAAATCAGTCAAGAGACTGATGACAAAAAAGTAATGAATTTAACATAATGTTAACATAGTCTTATCAGTTTTGTCTTGACAAGCCCTATACTCCCTTTTTAGATATTCTAGACGCAGTTAAAGAACGATGTACTACTGGACAGTTATCTTTTCATGGAAAGACGAATAAAAGTCTAATCAAATAAATTCTGGAAGATCTCATCGAATATTAAGTTTAAAAGATATCAAAGTGAAAGATTAAGATATGTTCCTGATGTAAAAGTAATCAAAGAATTGATTGTTTAAATTATTCAGAGTTTTATTCTACCTTTGAAGAAATTTAAGCAAGTTCGTAGTATAAAGAAATGATAAAATAGAGTAAACTTCAAATATTAATAACTGGTTGGTTACATCAAAGTTTTGTTTATTTACAAAGTACAGTTTACCTTTAATTTATGAAGATTAGCTCGTACGTGATACATTACGCATGTATCCCTAGGGGAGTTGCTGATAAAGGTACTGTGGAGAAGAGGGTAGTTTCAAGTATCTATCCCGGAAAGTAGTAGAATAATGTAATGGGATGTCGTGTCCGAGTAGCTTTAGGGCTGTGCTCCCAAAGGGCCGTCTTAAAAGTACTTGCACGTCTCTTTCCAATCCTTAGGGAACTTACAGTCACTTTCTCATTTCGACTGATGTGATTTTAGTTTACTACTGATTGACGTACCGATTACATTATTCCTAAACTTTGTGCTCCTAAATTAATCCTTGCATCAAAGTTAATTCAGAATACCAAATATAATCAACTGGTTTACACTGATATAAAAATAACATGATACCAAAGCTTATACAGAGGAAAACTTTTAGCATTGCAACAATATTCGTCATACAGAATGTTATTTCATAAAATGTAAAATATTCTGTATTTCTTTATGAAATCCTGACTGAAAACCATCTCCCATACCTACTACTGATTGTACATATCTGTAAAAGACACTTTCTGCTCCATTCCTTCGGTTCATGTTAGGTAAATTCTACGATATGTTTCCTTTTATGCTTCTTTTTCTAGCATACTCTTTATTTACAATGCATACATTTCCAGCATTTATTTTCAAATTATGATTTATACTGAATCTAGTTTTACGGATAAGTTTGATTTTATATATTTTATCAACCATTCTTCGGTTTTTGCCTAGTCATTTTTAATTTTGGTAACCATAGTTTTTATAAACATATCCTGTATTTTTTCTTGTTTTAAGTAGTAACTGCAGATGTACTGCGTAGTGTGATGAAAGTACGACATGAACAGTACGAGGAGGTTGATCATCCATGTTTCATATTAATAAAAATCTGGTGTCAAACATTCACACCTCTTTCCAATGTAAATAATGAAAAATATAACCTAGTTTAAACAAGAGTAAACAATTTAAAATGAAAAACAACCTAATTTTAATCATGAGTGAATAACGCTTAATAAAAATCAACCTCTGTAATACGAAAAACCCATTAATTGACGCTAAACTAAGCTCTGTAGAAATAATGTCCGAAATAAAATTCGTAGTTTTTTAACTTTCTATAACTTTAGTTCTATACTTTTGTCTAAATCCATGCTAAGGCCACAATTTGAAAAAACCCCATTTTTTCCGATTCAATGAGAAAATACGGATTACTAATTGACGGTTAGGTTAGCGCTATAGAACAAAATGTTTGTAATAAAAATTGTAAGTTTTTCAGATCCTACAACTTTCATTATATACGTTTGCTCTAAATGCATATTAAGACCGCAATCAAAAAAATACCACAACAGTACGCCTTCCCACAAATTTCAGCTAATATGCCGGTTACTTACTCTAAATAAGGCAATCTTAAAAGAAATTTATAGCCTAGTACTAGTTAAACGATTGTAATAAAAATGTGTGGGGTTTTCATGGTACGTAACTTAAGTTCCAAGTTTCAACTTTGTAAAAAAATTCATTCTTGAGATAATTTATTATGTTCACAAACCCAGACCAATCGGTAGAAACATGTCTTTTGGAGCAAGGGACGTAAAAATGTGTATTTCTGGTGAAAATCGACATGAAAATAATACTTTTTTTCTCTACACATTCATATAATAATACCGGTAAGATCGTCGCTCCAAATCAAATGTTTAACTGCTGATTTTTGGAGAAGGTTTCGTGGTTCAAGTCCTAGTAAAGGTCGTTTCTTACTTTTACATAGATTTTAATAGTGGTTACCGGTGTAATTTGATGGTTGCGGTCAATAAACAACACTCCCTCAGGAATGGTCGACCTAAATCTGTGCAAGACTACACCTCATTTACACGTCATACATACCTCATCTCTCAATGGGTAATGAGGTTGCTAATTGTTCTTAATTGAACACACTGCAACGCATACACATTACGAATTAAATAATAAATTAAATAATAAACCTACGATGAGGTGCAAAATTATTTCAACTGTTTAAGTCAAAATGTTAATCCCTTATTTCAATTAATATGAATATATTTCTAAAATGTTTATAATAAATTTCTAGCTTCCAGTTTTTTACAAATTTCTTTCGTTTCATATTTTTGTCACCTTTCATTAATTCTGTATTCAACAATTTACAAATTAAAATCTACACCCTAGTGAATTTGTAAAAAACAGGTTTTTATAAAAAAACGATTATATTATAATTACACAAAATAAATAAAATACTCATACAATAGGCCTACCATAACCAATCTAAACTGTAGACCTATTTTCAATTTATAAGATATATCTGAGTATGAACCGTCTTAAGCTTCCTGCGATAATTCTCTCTACTGTCATCATCTAGAGGAATAAGGAAGATTAAGGGTGAAAAGAAGATGGTCCAAACCAACCGTTGACCTGTCATTCCAACCCCAAAGAATTCATAAAATATATCTCGAATGAGGGTGAATAACTTGCAGTATAAGATCATTTTTTATTCGTATTACAATTTACAAAGAAAAATACCTTTTTTCAAACAACGAATCTTCCCGGAGGGAACTGAATTCGGTGTTCTTAAGCGAATAAAAAACACTCACTATGGCTTTTGTTGTACCAAAACGAAAATCCCCGTATCTAAATTGAAATTCTTATAATATTAATAATAATTCTTAGTCATTTATCTTTTCCAGATAATGTATTTAAATACGTAATACAATTATGTTATTATGAATGCGTGCTTATTCTATACGGTTAGATAATAGGATTGTATTCATCTTATTATTACTGAAATAATTTTTAACTACAGATAATCAGATTTGCTGCATCAATATCATATAGCACATAACAAACTTACGATTTTTTCGTTACAACTTTTATGTAAAAAGAATCAGAATTCTCTGTCAGGAAATGATGAGTCGATCAACGTATTGTTTTTAACCAAAATAAACCAAACCTACAAAAAACAATTTATTCTGTTTCAAATAAAATTATTCTTGCTAAAATTCTGTTAATTTTTTCGTAAGCCAATTCATTATATCTAAATTTACTGTAAAAACCAAACTATTACTCCCCTTGTCTCTCCTTCAGTGTTTTTTCATCCACTCCTGGACATATAGCCTCCCCTTATTCTTTCACATTTATCTGCTGCCAATTGATACTAATGTTCTCTCAATTTATTCTAAAATCATACGACGACTTTCTTTGAGTTTTTTTTTCAATCTTATTTTTATTTGTTTTTTAAATCAAAAATTTAACGTTTGTTAATATTAATTACTTCAATAAAATATTATCATACATATTATATAATTTCTGTATTAATTTAATTTTAATGAAAATATTGTAACAGTAAATTTATTTTTTAATTTTTGTATGAATTATATTTAAAAATTATATTATACATATAAACATCTAGTGTGGAACACTCACACGACTTTCTTTTGTAATTCATCAACTAATAAAAAAGTAAAATTAGTAAAACATAACCTAATTTTCACCATGACTGAATGCCGCTAAATGAAATAAATTAGTCTTGTTTAGATACTTCTAGTGAACGAATTTACCTTTAATGGACTTTGATTTTGTTGAGCAAAATAAAAATCATTGATTGATCCTAATTGAAGTTCTGTAGAAGAAAATGCTTCAAATAGAAGTCGTAGGTTTTTTAATTTTCAATAACTTCAGTTATTTACACTTTTGCTGTAAAACTCATATAGGCCGTAATCTAAAAAAAACTTATTTCTCACTAATTTCAATGAGAAAAATTGAAAAATAACTTAATGATGCTAAAATAAGAATTGTAGAAAAAATGCTTGAATTGAAACTTGTAGATTACTTAATTTTCTCATACTTTTATAACATGATTTTTTTGCCTAAAATGCGTATAAAGGCCGAAATCTTCAAGAAAAAAGAAAACAATTTTCTTTTGGAGCCCAGCCGCCAATAAACTCAGTAGACATACTCCTCACCCCATCTTATAGAGCACAAAAATGTAGTATATATTAAGCTGGTTTTAACGAAAATCGTATGAACCGCTTTTGAGAACATCGCAGAAAAGTGAAAAATGTCAGAATATACCGGTAACTACTATTTCCGGTTGACTAGTTTTGATAAAAATAATGATGGTATTGAGTACTCCGTGGTACCTAACTTAAAAGTTCCACGTTTCAACTTTGTACGATATTCCGTTCTTGAATTACTTTATTCACACACACACACACACACACATTAACCAATCGGTGAAATCATGTTTTCTGGGTTCAGGGTACCTCCTTCAGATGCACGTTTCCGGTGAAAACGTTATTTCGAAAAATTTACATGGACTCAATGCTTTCTTTCATTTTATTTCATAAATGGAGGGTATGAGAAAGTAAAAATTAATACAAAATACATTATTGTTTTATTAAATATACATAATATTATTGTTTTATAACTTCGTTATACTGCCCATAACATACAGGTGGAGTGTCAAATAATTTACACTCAACCTGTTTGTTGCCGGGCTAAAATAAATAGATCTGTTTCTCATCACATGATCAGCCAATAAAATGACTAAATCATTCAAGAACAGAAGAGGTAGAGGTGTAAAAGACACTCATCAGAGCTATTTCCTCTGAAAGTAATGAACTTCATTATACAGCAAGACCCTGTGGTGAATGAAGTGAAGGTGTCATTTGCAGAGTGGAAAATATGTGCTTTTCAGAGGGCTTGAGTTGTTGATAAGCGTTCTTTACCATTCAGTGAGGAAGGCAATTGTAAACCACCTCACTCCTCGTTTTACTTAGTAAAACCTCTACAGGTTCAAACCAGCCTTTCAGCTGATGACCTAACCATCAACAACTTTGTTATACATAAATGATATTTATATGTTTTGTTTATTTATTTTTTAAAAAACCAAATAACTAAGGCTACTTGTTGACTAATGTCTTTTTCCTGACTAGACCTACAATCTGAAATAATCTTTTAACAGAGAAATTGAATATGAAAATTAATATTATTATTTTCCAGCATTTTCGTGCCACAATATACATAAATTATTTTATAAAGGGTTTGTTCATTTATTTATTTTACATTTATTTTAAAAATGTTAAATTACATTTATAACATGAAATTTATATCGTTGAGTTTTCTTTTTGTTTGCATTGTTGTAGGATGAATACTGACCAACAGAATAACGTATTAGTCGATTTACGGAATACTTGAAATGGAAATAGAGGAAAATAATTCTATCTAATGGATAAAAATACAAAGAAAAACTATTACATAATAAAAGACCGGATTAGAATAGAATAAACTATTGCATTGTTTACAGAACGGTTTGTCCACTTCTCTGGAACGTAAGGGAAAGTACAGTACTATAGTTGTATAGCTTGAACGTAGTTTGGACACATTCCCAAAACTTTAGTTGGTGCATTTCCTTCTTCTTCTTCTCCTTTTCTTGTCTTGTGAAATGTCCCTAGGGAATATTGTACTCACGCGTATTCACGCTCGTATCCCCTTTACTTAAATCAATCCTCCCATTTCGTTTTCGTCTAAAACTAATCCTACTTAGACTAATGCTTTTCCTAAGATAGATCTACTTTAATGACTGTGGCTAAAAATATATATTTTATTTACTACTTTACTGAACGTAAATATTATTGTTAAAAAAACTTATTCTACTGAGATTCTTTTTCCCAAAATACTTGAAAATAAATAAATTCAAGAGTATAACTTTCACATAATTTATTATATAAACAATGTGATTTCTAAATCGTAAACTTGACAATATTATTAGTGTTTTGTTATTTTTATAAAAATTTTAGAAGGATATTTTTATGTTTCGTTTTGTTTAAATAATATTGAAACACAAAAACTTAGGTTCGTTCAGGATCTGAGTACAATAAATAATAAACTTTCTTAAACTTATAACAATTATTTATTGACAATAAATAATTATAATTAATTATTAAACTTAGATTATTAACAAATGAAAATTGAGTTACTTAAGAGGGCTGCTAATGCCTTTGTTACTTTATATTAAGGTATTGCATGATATCTCAAAAACCAATAAACTTAGAGCTCTAAAATGAATAAAATAAATATGAAATTAACAGTGTTTTACACTAACATAAGACGCGTATAACCAGCTGGTAAAATATCAAATTAGTTTTATGAATAATCAATAATAAAGTAATAATCGATAAATCTATAATAAACACGTTTTGCTTTGAGCATGATTTTCAAAAGTAGTATTACAAATTGGTTTGTACAGGTGGTCGTCGGCGTGGAGACAGTGTATTACAAATGCTGCGAAATAGTATGACTTATTAGGCAGTTTTATTTTTGTAAACGGGGAAATTACCCACATATTATATATATTAAAATATTCCAAAAATTCTGTAGATTTAGAATAAATAAAAAACGGAAAATTTAAAAAAATTCTGGTTGCAGCTCTCTTAAATTAATTATTACAAAAATGTAAAGCTTAAACCAAATTTCATTATTAATAGGAGTAATTTTACATTTAATAATTACCTCTTACATACAACCAAATACAATGAGTACACGACGCAGACCTTTTCAATATTTAAGTGAACGGGAGCCTTCTGGATGCCCTTAAAACGATCTGACAAGAATGAGCACTGGCTGGACGAAAGAAAGAAAATGAACCTACTGAAAAAATTCGTAAAAAAATGTTTTAATAAGTAAAAAAAAAAAAAATCTGGTGTGAAACACTCACACGACTTTCTCTTGCCAATGCAAATAATGAGATAGATAGATAGATAGATAGATAGATAGATAGATAGATAGATAGGTAGATAGGTAGATATATATATAACCTAATATTGATAATGCAACATTATAAATAAACCAAAAACTAACCTCAAATAACATAACCTCATTTTAATCATGAGTGATTGATGCAAAATTAAAATCAACCTCAGTTTGACTTAAGAAATACGGGAAATCATTCTTTGACGCTAAACTAGGCTTTTTAGAGAAAAATATTTAGAATAAAAGTTATAGATCTTTTAATTTTCCATAAATTTGATGGTATACACTTTTGTCGTAAAATACATACCAAGGCTGAAATCTTAAAAACAGCGATATTTTTACATATTTTCGTGGAAAAACAGAAAATTACTAATTACTGCTAAACTAAGCGTTATACAAAAAAATGTTTAGAATAAAAGTTGTAAGTTGTAGTTTTCTAAATTGTCTACAACTTTTATTATATGCATTTTTGCGCTATAATGCATATTAAAGCCGCAATCTTAAAAAAACCCATTGTTTCTTCGCTAACACAGCCTCCCAAAGAATTTCAGCAGGCATGGCACCTACCCTATCTTATTTAGCATTAAAATGTAGTAAATAAGTCAATTTTTAAAGAAAATCGTAGGAGCCGTTTTTGAGAAAATCGCAAACTAGTAAAATATGACACGAATAAACTAGTACTTCCGGTTGACCGATTTTGATGAAAATGTTCGTGTCGGGTCCTCTAGCAGTACCTAACTTAAGTTTCAAGTTTCAACTTCGTACAATGTTCCGTTCTTGAGATATTTTGTTCACGCACAGACACATAATACAGACCAATCGCTAAAAACAAGTTTTTTGGGGTTCAGGGGTCTGAAAACGTGTTGATTCGGTGAAAACTCGATTTCGAAAAATCAACATGAAAACAATACTTTTCTTCCTACATATTCATATAGGCAAGAGAAAGTAAAAATATTTAATGATGATTCCAGACAGCAGAACTGATGGACAGAATAAAAACTTAGAGTTACAATAAACAAATTATTTTGATTTAAACTAAATGAAAATTACCTTGTTTGTAAACAGGTATCATGTAGTAGAAAAAAGGTAAATATAACAAGCGAAATATTCTTTAAAACAGGGCTACACAAAAAATGATTGCAATTTTAAATTTGATATAGCTTAAGTTCCACTTGACATAACAAACAACTCATATTATGTGAGAATATAAAAATGATGTATACACATGCACACACTGTCAATAATAAAATAGGCTATTAAATTAGTGTGAGTATCCAAGTCATATTATCCCATAACTTTAAGTAAATTCTCCCATAACCAACGAGAAGTCCTTTATTGATGCAAGCCTTGATATGATAGATCAAACAAGGTGTTTGTTGTATTTTTTATTATGAATATTGTTATTATTTAAGATTCTTTTGTTATTTTGTTTACACTTGTTAAAGTTTTCTTTGTACAATCAATTGTCCTTATAACCACGTCACGGTTGCTTAATCTTTCTTCATTTTAAAATTATTTTCTTTTTTTGTATTTCTATAAAATCGACCATGATGATTTTTTTATAAGATGCTTAGGTATGTAAATAAAGTCACGGTTAATTTGTTTTTTATAAGTTTAAAATGTAACGTTATTAATCTTGCGATCTTCCCAGAGTAATCCAGGCAGACAACTCAATCCGTATTTTATATTTTGTATGTTGTTGTTTAGGTCAACCGCCAAAAGGCTGGTTTGAACCTCTAGAGGTTTTACTAAGTAAAAACGAGGAGTGAAGTGGTTTACTATTACCTTCCTCACTGAGATGAAAGAGTATGCTTATCAGCATGCCAGGCCCAACGAAAAGCACCCACTTTCCACTCTGCAAATGACACCTTTACTTCATTCACCACAGGGTCTAGTTGTGTAGTGAAATTCATTACTGTTAGAGGAGATAACTATAACTAGCGTCTTTTACACCTCTACCTCTTCTGTTCTTAAATAGTTCAGTTATATATTTGGCTGACTATGTGATAAGAAACAGAACTACTTTTTGTAGCCCTGGAACCAACAGATCGAGTGCAATTAATTTAACACTCCGCCTGCCCGTTATCGGCGAATATTTTGTAAAGTGAATCCATTATTTTTCCAGAAATTTTGCCTCTGATTTACATTTGTTTGGGAATTTCTGAAAAGTTTTCATAGACAATACAAAATCCACATTATCCTTCATCAGAAAGGATTATTATAACAAGTACAATTTGTAGAATCAAATGATAGCACAAAAATTATATTTATTGCTTTAGGAGACGACCTATGGAATCGTTTATGGGTACTCGGAAACAGTAGAAGAACAAATCAACGTGTTAAAAGAACAAGCAATCAAAGCAGGTCCACAGATTGTCTTCAAAAAACTAAATACATAACGAACTTCAAGTCACTTGAAGACAATATGGAAAATTTCGAAAAAAATGATAATTTAAAGTACCTTGGGGAGATAATACAACCGTAAACCAGCAAAAAGGAAGGGAAGAATAGATAAAGAAAGATTCGAAGGACTCATCACCTGTATAAAAATGAAGCACTCACAAGACAAGAAAAAATTAGCTATTTAATTGTGATAAAACCTGTGTGTCTCCTCCACTCGAGTGAGTGCCTTAGAATGACTGAGGAAGGCTGGTCTAAGGGATGCAGAAAAATTTGAAAGATAGATTCTCTCCAAAATAATGAATCCTAAGATTCATAGTAGACGGACAATACAGGTTACGAGGACGAGAAGAAGAGTACAAGAATAATGAACGTTTATTAGAAACTATTAGTACTAATTACTGATTAGTACTTTGAATACTAAAATTCTACTGACACCTGTATAGACTGGATGACAAACTGTTGACAAAATAAATTTTTAAGACACTAAAGAATTGACATAAGGGGTCGGATAAGGGGTTTAAACAAGTCATAAGGGATATTGAGAATACTGGTATAGATATAATAATCGTACAATATTATAATAATCCAAATTCAGACAACTGATTACCGATTTTAAGGGGTTCCGTGAAAAGTAAAACACTAGATGGATGAAAGAAAGGAAAAAGTTTATTGTGAACGAATTCTGAGAATGTGCCTGCAAAAAGAGCTTCCAGAAATGTCTAAAGTTACTTTACGTGGTCCAAAATTGATCTTACGCAAAAAGGCACATAATCCTACTTTGAGATAAGCACAATTTATTACACCATATTATTAAAATTTTATCATTAAACCATATACACTTTCTCAAAAATATTCTTTAAAAGTTTTTGTTTCTGAATCCACAAAGCAATATTGAGTTTGTAGAAAGGAGTAGGCCAGTATTTAAAAACATTTCTTTACTAAAGTGAACTAATTTTGGGATGTCAACTATCTGTACATGGACCTAGACAGTCTGTCTCTGAATACTCAACTTTTTCAGCTCTTCTTTCATCTGTTTTATTCCTTTACTCATTTACTTTATTTACCTTTTATACTAATTTTACATTATTAATTAATTAATTTTTAAAATTTACAAGTTATTTTTTCGTGGATAAGCCTGTAAGGACCGTGGAGATATATTACAATCAGTACATTTGGGTTCTTTCTAATTTTAGCACTCCTTTTTGTAATCCATTTTTCGCTGGAAAGTTTTACTTTTCATCTACAGAAACCTCTACCTGACCAATGTCCTTTTTTATATTCTTTTCTATGAAGATAATTTTTGTCTCTACAGAACTTTTTGAGATCTTCCTTTATCTGACCAACACAGCCATCTCAACCATTGTAGCTCTAGAGTTCACCAAACATTTAATCAGTTCATGCGGATCAAGAATGCACTAGATTTTAAACGTAATTTCCTTATTGGTACTTCTAAGTCTTCAATATTTTGATAACCTGTAGATTAATTATATTTTTCTTAGACCACGGATCCTTCTTAAAAATCGTTTTTCTATCTTGATTAGATTTTTTTTCCCATTAAATTCTGCTTCCCATCCTGTGTAAAATGACGGGTCTTACAAAATGTGTTATAGTGTCGCAATTTTGACTAATCTACGCAACTGATACTTTAATTTTTCGGTTAATATCTTCTTATTCGTTATTTTATCTGTATTTTTTTATTGATTTTCATTGAACAGTTGACTCAAATCTGATAATTCAAAATATTTTAAGAATTATTAAATTTTATAATAAATGGTTCCAAAATATAATTTATTTGAAGCTTGTAGTCATCCTTACAGTTCTGAAATTGCCCTTTCCCCCCCAAAAAGATCCCTTAGCCAGAGGCGTTCTAAACTTGAGTACCCGGTATCGCCTTAATGTAAGTTACATGTTTTTTTTACAATAAGGATTTTGTAAATCTTTATGTAGGATTGAATTTGTGCTATATAAAGGCTATTGGCTGGGGCTGAGTTCAGGCTACCAGCGGGGTCACAGGTGGCGGATAGTGGACGGCCCTCAGATATGAGGGTTAGCTGCGAATATATTGAATAAGCAGTCCCCGACCAAGCAACGGCGAAGAACACCGAACGATTGCCGGTATAAGCAATCTCCCACTGACTGGCCAACAGCTGCGGGTGGAGGAGCTGGGAAGTGGTAGGGCACTCAATTGCCCTGGGATTGAGAAATCGGTCCCGAAGGCGGAGGAACCCAAACAGATGGGTCAACGGCATTTGGATGCAGAAGGCAACGGGAAACCACTGCATTACAGATCCCTAGTAGAATCATCATGAAGACGTTTAATTCTAAAAATTCCGGAGTTTCAAGTCCCCCACTCGGGTCTCCGGGGGGGACAGTCTTGAACGATTTTGTGAGGAGGAATACGAATGTAAAATTAGCGACTTGGAACGTGAGAAGTATGTTTGAAGCGGGCAAGCTCGCAAATGCGACTCAAGAAATGAAGAGAATGGGACTGGACATCTTGGGGGTCAGTGAAATGCGCTGGCCGGGCAAAGGAATTACTCGCAGTGGAGAGCACACAGTGTACTACTCGGGCAGCGACGACGCTCATCATCGGCATGGCGTGGCGGTAGTTGTGACAAACACAGTCAACAGGGCGATCAAGAACTTCATTCCCCTGTCGGATCGAGTCATGTTGATTCAGATACAGGCTAAGCCGGTGAACATGAACATCGTTCAGGTCTACGCACCAACGGCAGACGCAGAGGGGGATGTTTTAGAAGCGTTTTACGCAGAAGTCACGTCGGTACTACGGTTGACTAAAGCGCACGAGGTTAACATCATTATGGGAGACTTTAACGCAAAATTGGGCAAAGGAAAGGTCGACGGAGTGGCCGGGGCATTTGGTCTGGGCGTACGCAATGACAGAGGTGACAGATTGGTTCAATTTTGTCAGGAGGAAGATCTCAGCGTCATGAACACCTTCTTTCAATTACCACCGCGAAGGTTATACACCTGGAGATCACCACAGGACAATACAAACAATATTGTCAGAAACCAGATCGATTACATTTTAGTAAACAACCGCTTCCGGAACTGCATGACCGCAGTTCGTACGTATCCAGGAGCAGACATCGTGTCGGACCACAATCCGTTATCAGGAAAGCTCCAAATTAGACTTAAATCGACCAGGAAACGCACCATAAAAGCCAGGATTGACGTCCGCAAATTGCAGAACGCCGATCTTTGCGAGAACATCCGGGAAGAACTGAAAAGGGGTTTAGAAAACATAAATAACCACGTTGATATCAACACCCAATGGACGGATGTAAAGAATCTATTAATTGCAACGAGAAAGAAACACTTGAAGGCCAACAAGCAGCAACAACACAGACCCTGGATGACGGAGGAGATTCTCGATCTTATGGAGCAACGGCGTGGTTGCAAGACGCAAAACCGCCCCCAATATAAAACAGTTCACAAAATGATTCGCAACAAGATCCGAACAGCGAAAGACCAATGGATGAGCCAATAATGTGCTGAGATAGAAGAGTTACAGAACAAGCAGGACTCTTTTCATCTCTACAAGAAAATCAAAGAGATGACAGGCAAACGGCTCAGACAAAACGTTGGAGTGCTCGTGGATGGGGATGACAACGTAGTGGCCACCACTTCCGAACAATTAAAGGTGTGGGAGCGTAATGTTAGCCAACTATTTGAAGATGACCGGGCAGCACACCCAGCCGTGACCACCACGGTAACCGGACCGGATATTCTCAAAGAGGAAGTAAAACGAGCCATCAGTAAGATGAGGTCGGGAAAAGCACCAGGACCAGACGAGGTGCACGCAGAACTACTCAAAACATTGAATGAGGAAGACCTGGATTCCCTGACGTCTTTGTGCAATAAAGTATATCAGACTGGTGTGATTCCAGACGAATGGCGTAAGTCGACGTTCATTCCTATACCGAAGAAGCTCAATGCAAGACGCTGTGAGGAACACCGGACGATTAGTTTAATGAGCCACGTTCTGAAGATTTTCCTGAAAATAATACATGAACGGGTCTACCAAAAGTGCGAAGAACAAATGACGGACACACAGTTTGGATTCCGAGGAGGCTTCGGCACGAGAGACGCCTTGTTTGCCATGAATGTCCTCGTTCAGAGATGCCGAGATATGAACAAGAACGTATTCCTGTGCTTCATTGACTACGAGAAGGCATTCAACAAAGTACTACACGACAGGATGCTAGAAATTTTGCAACGAGTGGGCCTCGACGATCGCGACATAAGAATTATCGCCAACCTATAT
Source organism: Catonia carolina (assembly GCA_035578175.1). Classification (NCBI taxonomy): domain Eukaryota; kingdom Metazoa; phylum Arthropoda; class Insecta; order Hemiptera; family Achilidae; genus Catonia; species Catonia carolina. The sequence goes on along the minus strand of JAQMRL010000008.1, from coordinate 22,433,589 downwards.
TGGAAACAATGTGCCAAGGTGCGAGTGGGAGAGGAGCTGTCGGAGGAAGTGCAAATCCGCCGTGGGGTTAGACAGGGATGCGTGCTCTCACCGATGCTCTTCAACTTATATTCGGAGGCCATTTTGTCGGAAGCTTTGGATGGATGCAGAGAAGGCATTATAGTGAATGGAGAGGGCATCAACAACCTGAGATATGCTGACGATACAGCGCTGATTGTAGATAGCGAGGAAGATCTCCAAGTGTTGTTGGAACGCGTCAACACAATTAGCAATGCATATGGACTACGGATGAATATACGTAAAACCAAGTTCATGGTGATTGGTGAAGAGGAGGTCAACGCAGGAATCACACTCGCTGGCTCCGCCATTGAACGGGTGCACACTTACAAATACCTTGGGTGCTGCCTAAATGACAAATGGGACTACGGTCAGGAAGTTAAAGCGCGTATCGAGCAAGCCAGAGCAGTGTTCACGAAACTAAAACACCTATTGTGCCAACGTGATCTTAGTCTCAACACGAGGCTCCGAATTCTGAGGTGCTACGTACTTCCTGTACTTCTTTACGGGCAGGAAGGGTGGACACTAACGAAACTTCTAGAAAGGAGGCTGGAGGCGTTTGAGATGTGGCTATACAACCGCATGCTCCGTATATCGTGGACCGACAGAGTACGAAACACGGACGTACTGACTCGGATGGGCAAGGAGATGGAACTGCTATACGACATCAAGCGACGAAAACTGCAGTACTTCGGCCATGTTCTTCGAAACGGGAAAGACAGACTTCTTCAGCTAATAATAGAAGGAAAGATAGCAGGAAAGCGCCGGCCGGGCAGAAGGGAAGCGTCCTGGCTGAAGAATTTGAGAGATTGGTTTGGTCTCAACTCCACGTCACTGTTCCAAGCAGCTGTTTCGAAAGTTAGAATAGCAATGATGATCGCCAACCTCTGACGCGGAGACGGCACTTGAAGAAGAAGAAGAAAGGTACTTATCGTACGTAGAATCGTGTAATTTTTTTTATAATAAATACAAATAATTTTTTTAATGTATTGTGAGAAAGAAAACTTCTTTTTATTAATTTTATCTATAAATTTGCTATACTGATTGTTTTTAAATTACTTTCTTTTTAATTTTCTGTGGTTTATCCGGCATTAAAATATATCTAGATATCACAATTTATTTTAGTGGAAGTATATTATGTAAATACTCATGCATTAATAATCATGATAAAAAGTGACGCACGCGGACGTCACACATTATTTTTCAAATTAAATCCGTTAATTTAAAAACGTAATATACTTTCATTTATTTTCCTAGACTAAATTTTTTTATATACATTTAAAAAGTGAATGTATTCGAACGTCAGTGGTCCAGCCGTGAGAACTAACGCGGATACCGTGAAATCAATGACGTGCCTGTCAGAAGCCCGTAACTAACTAGAATAATCACGCCGTAGACTCCTTCCATGGTCAGTATAACGTTTACTTGCACGAGTGATCATGTTTCTTGAATATATATATATATGTATACTGATCCTATTATCTTTTAACAGACGTACATGAAATTCTCTGAAGTCTTTTACACGAATAAATATTGTAAGCTTTAATTTTATGGTTACTTAAAATAAGTAGAATAATTAACTGATGTGCTGAAAGTCTCAAGTTCGATTCTTAAATACCATATATGGAGAATTCGTATATTATAATTTCAACAATACATTTCTTTGGTTTTTGTTTTACCGTAACAATTTACAGAAAACAGGTCTCAAAAATTTACATTTTTTAAAGTGTAATTCTTTTGCAATCAATTTTTTTTATTTAATTGTAATTTTTAAACATAGATGAAAAAAGTCTGAATAATAACTTTCTTAGAATGAAAATTACACTGGATCTGTTGGTTCCAGGGCTGCAAAAAATAGTGTTGTTTCTTATCACATGGTCAGAAAATTATATGACTGAACTATTCAGGAACAGAAGAGGTAGAAGTGTAAAAGACACTACTCAGAGTTACCTCCTCTGAGAGTAATGAATTTTACTATACAGCCAGACCCTGCGGTGAATGAAGTGAAGGTGTTATTTGCAGGTTGGAAAGTAGGTGCTTTTCGGAGGGCCTGGCATGCCGATCAGCATACTCTTTCAACTCAGTGAGGAAGGCAACAGTAAACCACCTCACTCCTCGTTTTTACTTAGTAAGACCTTTAGAGGTCCAAACCAGCCTTTCCGCTGTTGACCTAAACAACACAGAATGAAATATCAAACACACTCAGTAGTTTGTTTTAAAAAAGACTAATCTCTCAACGAAAAACAAAACTATACTTGACTTTGAACTGTGCATTAATATCTAAAAATAAATTGACAACAATTGAACCTGAAGATGACGATGACCATGATGGAGATGATAATACCGATTATGAGATGAGAATGATTAGTACAGGCTACTAGATGTAGAATACAATTAAATGAGTTAAATGATCAACAAAATCATAAAGGTAAGCCAACTGATAATAATAATAATCACCATCATCATCATCATCCGTCATGGTTTAGGCTATTGAGCCTGTTCCGGTTTCCACCTCTTCCTCGGTCGACCCACATCCCTTCTACCATCTGGTTTGGATATCCAGGCTTGAAGTGGCAAACGGTTGTGTGGCATTCGGAGTAGGTGATCTGTCCATCTTTTTCTATATTGCTTGATCACATCTACAAGTGGCTGTACATTGCATTCTTCTCTTATCACTTCGTTTCTAATGTGATTCAGCCTTGTGTACCCCTGAATGTGTCTCAAGAACCTCATCTCTGAAGCTTGTATGCGCGAGTCGTCTCTCTTTGTTGTCTTTTGTCTTTAATCTTAACATTTTTTATTAGTTTTTACAAATATCCATTCCTATTACCACAATCATTCCAATAACTGAGGCGGTGGAAATTGACATAACCATCTATGGTTAAAAAACCAAGTGCCAGGATATGTAAAAAAAACCATTATTTCACTCATTATTTAAACTATTTTCCACAAAAATATGGTAAGTGAGCTCACCGTTAACTTAGTGTTTTACTCAGCGTCACTTTCATTTTGTCCCTTCCGATATTAATTATATTTTTACATTTTATTCTTAAATTTCATTTCATTCTGTTCATTATACGTATATTTAGTTAGCAGGTTATGAAATTTGGGGGCCAAGAGAGTGAAGTGTCGCTTATACAGTACAATTCTCACTTTATCTAGAAGAAATAGGTGTTTATTCCTTGTGTTGTACTTATGAGATCCAATGTTTTAAAGCGTTTCAGTCAGTGAGTATAGTTTCGCTGTTGTTAAAAGGTTAATTACGGAGGATTTTGATGTGCTTTCTACTTTTTCATATGTTTCTCGATAGGTTGTTTAAGTTCGTATTTTATGAAGGGTAGGTTATGATCGTTGTGCAATATTTCATTGGTTATATACCTTGGGCTGCAGTGGTTAGACTCAGGAATTGTAAGTGTACCGTTTAAGGGGGTCTCAACGTCTTATCTCCACCATGTTAACGTTTGACTCTTTTCCTCAGGAATGGTTAGAGATAATTACCCCAAATTTATTTAACACATATATACCACTATATTTTTGATCTTTTAACACAGTCGTTTGTTGAAATAGTAATGACTTTAAAAAAAGGAAAAAATATTTTGCTATGATACCCATTTTGTATTTCATATTTCACATTACAAAATAAGTAATGACAGGTAAACTGCAAACCCTTATGTTAAAAGTTGTAAAACATATCCAGTGATATGCATACTAAATTTTAAGATACGATCTCTGCCCATTCCTGAGAAAACGGGTCTTTTGTATCCTGACGATTTTTAAATAAAAACAGCATAAGTATTTATATATATTTTTACATGTTTATTATGTGTTACTGATTACAAAAGATGGCAATTAATAAAAACATAGTCATAATAAAAAATTTTGCTCTGCTTGACTTACTCTTATCACTTAAAGATAACATCAGTTAAGTGGTGTCCATTTCTTGCCATGCATTCTTCCAGTCTCGAAGTGAAATTGTCGAACACTTTTTTCAACATCACTGTTCTTATCGAAGCGATTTCTTGTGTTATGGCTTCTTTTAAAGCTTCCAATGTACGGGGTTTGTTTATATACACCTTTGATTTGAGATAACCCCACAGGAAATAGTCACACACACTGAGATCGGGGGATCGTGCGGGCCAAGCAATGTCACCAAACCGCGATATAACGCGGTCACGGAACTTTAACTTCAAATAATCCATGACGGCATGTGCTGTATGGGCAGTGGCTCGTCTTGCTGGAACCAAATCCGTCTAATAGGTAGACGTTTTCGTTTTAGTTCAGGAATCAAAAAACTCTCCAGCATCCTCAGATAACGTTCATGGTTTACTGTAACAGTTAGCCCACCTTCCTCAAAAAAGTATGGGCCGATTACACATTTTTTGGTTACCGCGCACCACACTGTAACTTTTGCACTATGTAAAGGACGCTCGTGTAACTGTTGTGGGTTTTCAGCCGACCAATACCGAAAGTTTTGTTTGTTAACAAACCCATCCATGTGAAAATGAGCCTCATCACTCATTAGAATAACTGTCTCGTCTTCCATCATATCGATCATTTGCTCACAAAATGTCACACGTTGAGCGTAGTCACGGGGCAGAAGTTGTTGGACCATTGCAATTTTATAAGGGTGAAAGTGTAGATCGTAGTGTAAAATTCGTCTCACTGTGCGGTCTGACATTTGAAGAGCAGCAGCTTGTCTACGCGCCGGACGGCGTGGGCTCTGTAGCACAGCTTGTCTCACTCGCTCAACGTTAGCCGGTGTTCTTACTGTCCTTGTACGGCCTGCTGGCTTACGTTTTAAAGCGGATCCAGTTGACCTAAAATTATCCACCCACAAATTGATTGTGTTTCGGGATGGGATGCGTCCTCTACGAGGCACATTGAAATGTTGTCGAAACAGACGTTGCGTAACAACAACAGAATCGCCATTTTTGAAATACGTCTCGACGACAAACGCCCGGTGTACACTAGACCACTGCTCCATGTCTACTAAAATGGCATCGATTGGCCTTGTGAACGCGCCGCTTCCCCTTCTACTCCGCTACATTACTGCAGTGCTATAAGCGATTACAAATCGTCAGGTTAATCTGCCGCTCCCTATTAAAAAAATTACTTAAGTAAAACGCGTTTAATAATTTTTTTCTAAAAATAATGAACACTAAAAATGTTGCTTTCTGTGATTATGACACTAATACGTAAAAAATGGCATATATCAAAAATTTCTTATCAAATTTTATTATATTATGTCTCAAATTAAACTAAAAAACTAGTAGAATATAATTTTACAAAAAACACGCCAGGGTTCCTGGTTCGAATTCCGGTCACTTTTTCATCACTAATCTTCATGTATCATCCTTCTAACCGTCTGCATTTGCAGTAATTGGAAAACAGTCAGAAGAAAAACCCCCAAAAAAAATTAAAATTTTCACCAAAATTTGTTTGAGACTCCCTTAACATTGATAAGATAGGGATGTTCAACTCTACCCTTAAAGTAGGTGTTAAAAACTGAAATCTATCCGCAACTTATTGTTCTTTTGTTCTTATAACATTTAAGTTGTAATAAACACATTTAATATAATAAATGGTTTTTTACTTCTTAAGAATATACATATTTATTTTTTATTATGTTCAGTTATGTTTTATACACTTTGTAATCACCAATATATTTTCTTCATTAAAAATAGAAGAATTCCATACACACTAACCAACGTTCATAATATTTTCATATAACCTTTTCATAATCTGAAGTAATATCATCGGTACCCTTTACTATACTTTGTTTTTATTTTCTTCCTCTTTTAATGTTTAGATTTCTTAAGATGTAATAAATTATTTATAGTTTCTACAACTATCCGTTAACATTTCGTACCAGAAAATAAATACCTTGGTTAAATAAAACTAGAAGCGTCATAATATTTTTGTTTATTATTAGATATTATTTTTGCCCATGGTGTAAATAACCAAAACAAAAATGTAATGTGTATATATTTTAAAAAGTTTTTTTCAGATAGCGTGCGCGCTTAAGGCAGGTGCTGCGCGAACATTTTATCAGTTCGGTTGATGTTATCAGTGCTAAGCAATAGTCCTAACGGCACCCCAGCCTCTGGCATGTTAAATTGCTGTTCTAAGCACATCCAATTTGTTTCTTTTCTCTTTTCTTTTCTGTTGCGTACTTCTTTGTGACCTCTTTACCTTGCTAGTACGCAAACCCACTTAAACATTTTAATACAAATACTTTTTCTCGTCTAATAAATATATTTTTACCTATTTTATTATCTTTATTTTTAACAACCCACTTTTCTAACCAACTAAAATGTTTACTGCTATCATAAATGTACTATTTTTCAACCAAAAAATAAAACCACAACAACCCTGATAATCCGAACAGATTTTAAAAATACTTTTACGCATAACATGTGTTTTAAAATAGAAACTAAGTATTTTTTTACTTTAAAAAAATCTGATTAGGCTGATGAATTTACCAGGTGACTCCAATCATCGGCTCCGCAGAAAAGGATAAGAGATTTGGGATAAATTTTACGAGTCATCTGACTTTTTTATCTTAGTAAACATAAAAAGGACATGCATAGATAAAAAGTATCAGAAAAACTGTACTATTACCTAATAACCAAGTTTATAAAGATATTAACCCAATTACAGATAGGATGAGAAAAAAGAGGGTTTCATGACAAATAATTGAAAAGTAAAGCACACTAATAACCCTACCAAGTTGGATAAAAAAATAAAAGAAGATAATATGCTGGAGTCATTAATAATGGAAGATCTCAGAAGAAAAACAGGAAAAATCAAAATCGTTAACGATAAAAATACAAGTTTAAATTTAAAGAGGAAACGAGAGGAAAGGAAAAGGGGTTTATTCAGATGAGGTAAGAAAAGCAAGATCTAAAAATATGAAAAGATACTGGGCAAAGCGATAAACAGCTCAGAAAAAGAACTCCAAAGATTGATTTTAAGTGGTCCCATGTGTGTGTAAAAGTTAAAAACGGTAAAATTACTAAACAAATTTAATCCGTGATTTTTAAACATAAATTTTATCAATGTCATGGCATTTAAATATGAGGGTCCTGCTAATGAGTGGTGTTTTCCTTAAGAATGTTAAAGTAATGTAAAATAAGGTAAAAATAGGCTACATTTATTAGTTGTGCAGAGCTGTTCAGACATAGGTTCGATTAAATAAAGTGAACAAAAATCAGGGCTATTTCTAAACATAAAATATAAATTTTATTTGAGAATAGAAAAGGAACATAACAAAGTTTTTAATACAAGAAGTAGTTACTTAAAAATATAAATCGATTACTAATAAAATATTTATTCTAGTTCATAAGCAATTACTACATGAAATTATAGGCGTACATTTTCACTACTGCCTGACAACATAATATCACTAATTGTTTGTTGTCGTATTTTCGAAAACCTTGATGATGACGCATATTTTGCAAGTGCCTTATTAATGTGACATCTGTTTGCGTTTCGTAATTATTCTGCTTGTAAGTACTGCTGTTCGTAAGTACTGAAGTGTCATTTTCAGTGCTTTTGCTACTTAATGTAAAATAATGCGCTTCATGTTACATATTTCATCAGCTTCTTTAGGACTTTTGCCGGAGTTTGGTGTGAATGCTGAAACTATTTCTTGGTCTGTAAACTGGAAACCTTTATCGTCAGATGAACGCCTGACAGCTTTTTCACATCAACTTCGTCTGAATTTTTACAGCCTGGAATTTTCCCATGAGCTGCGTACCACGACTCTCATTCACTTGCAATTCAGATTGCAAGCATCTGAAATGAAATTTTTCGTCATACTTATTGGGTGTAGTAGAAAAGATCGTTACAGGAATACAGAGATAGCGAAAGAACTCAACATCTTCTTTATAAACGACAGGGTATCTCAGTGCAGAATGCAGTGGTTAGAACATGTGAACAGAATGAGGGAGGATACCTAAGCATATACTGGGTTATAAGCCGGAGGGCAGGAGTAAACGAGAACGCCCGAGAAAGAGATAAGCAGATTTGAGAGGTTCGGAACAGGCAGAGATGCCTAACCCTTGAAATCAGAAGAAGACAAAAAGTACGAAGTTCTTTAATAACTAATGAGAAGTACCAATAATGAATTTTATTCTCTATGTCTTATTGTTGTTGTTGTTCAGATCATCAGTCGAGCTGGTTTGAACCGCTGTAGGCTTTACTAAGTAAAACAAGGAGTGAGATAGTTTACTATGCCTTCCTCACAGAGTGGAAAAGTATGCTCATCAGCATACCAGCCCCTCTGAAAAGCATCTACTTTCCACCCTGCAAATGATACCTTCATTTTATTCACCACAGGGTTTACCTCTTTTGTTTTTAAATGATTCAGTCGTATATTTGGCTGACCATGTGATAAGAAACATACCATTTTTTGCCCTAGAACTAGCAGATCGATTGCAAATAATTTTACACTCCATCTGCCTGAGATGGGCAATTTGTCTCATTAAATGTAAATAATTTATTGGTTATTTAATACGTATCAAAGGAAAATGAAATTTATAAATAGGTTGATAATTTTGATGAAGATTTGTTGAAATATTCTTTAATTTCAAAGTTTGTTTTATTTGTAAATAATACTAATGATTTCTTAAAGAAGTAATATCAGTTTAAAACAGAAGGCACACGCTACATTAGTCTGTGTAGTTAAAATACGATACTAAATTAGGTTATTTCCTTAAAATAGGAAGCCAAGTATTAGGAAGCAAGGGCAACAGCTAAAGCGAGTTTAAGTTTAATCGCACAAGAGTGTGTGAAAAGTGAGGCTACAAGAGTATAGCGAGTCAATCAGTATGAGTCCGGGCTATAGTGTGTATAGTAGAATAAGCGGGCGAAGACGGGTCGGGTATGGAAAGAGGAAATTGCGTTTAATGCTTCCGCGTTTAAAACAAATTAAATTTAATTAGCCCAACTCAGCTTAGTACTGTAGCTTAAGCTAAGGGTAGATCGGTGGGTGTCGGAGAGGTTGGGTTCTTGGTGATCGTCTCACGGCTTATTACATCTAACCAATGTTACGAAACTGCGAAATAAATTCCATTTGTCTTCAGTTCACATTCATCTTGTACCCTCTTCTTCTTTCCTCAACGTTATACTATTTTCATCTCTCTAGAAGGTCTACGCTGTAAAGTATTACTAAATCTTATTTAAAGTTATAATTAAATGCAATAAACCTCTTTAAGATTTATTAAACTCCTTGGAAATAATACGTTTAAGTTTACTGATATTTAGAAATGTCCATGATATAAATGAATTAAATTATTAATATACTTTTGGCCTTCAATGAGACAGTATGGTAGATTGCTAGAATCACGCTGCTAAAAGGAAAGGTCCAGGTTCAGTTCTTCGACACACTTTGAAAATCTTGATTCGTACAATCAGGACTACTTCATCCAATAAAATTGTCATCATCTAAAGAAGCAGCTGTAAACGACAGGTATATTAAAATATTTCTGCTCCCAGCATAAGAAAATATCACTGTACTCTATTGCACGTTCAGAATGCAGTACAGCTGTTATGAGAACCCGCTGTGTTATCAGGCGTACGGAAAACATCAGGCACAGCCAATAAAATAATCCTCCTCCGACGACACCATCCGTAGGTCACGGGCACAAATATTTAGAGTTTCGCTTACCTCGCTCTTACAAGCTCGTTTTCCATCAAAAAATTCTGAAAAATTACTTTCGCTTCCTAATGAATCGTATTTTATTACGCTATAAATGTTATTATTATACTCTGATATTTAGATAAGATACGCTCGTATAACGTTGAACGTTTTAATCTCGTCACATTTTTTGCCTTTTACATCATATAACTTATTTTTTTTCAACGACTACATAATATGTGTTCTATTATTTTGCTATAAAATATAGGATGTTAGCTTTAATTTAATATTTTGGAAGGAAACAAAAATAATAAACGAGTTTAAAAAAATTACCGATGTTTTCGTATTACGTTATTCATTAGGAGTTTGTAAATGAGAACGTGCTGTGGCTTGGAGTCGCCATTTTTACTTAGTGTAGTAGCGTTTCAACTCCCATATGAAATACATTGCTTACAGACTTTCCATACTGCATTCTGAACGTGAAATCAACTATAGCAGCGTTTATTTCGTGTAATAATTGCACTTCCTAAAATTTACGTGGAGGTGCACATCCTTGTTCATAAAACATAATTAATTAATGTTGGACGCCTAATCGGTCAGTATATAGCAGGAGAAAAAGTAACGCTAAGATATGTAAAAAAATAAATAAATACTTTGCGCATGACAGACAGGTGGAGTGTTAAATTAGTTGCACTCAGTCTGTTAGTTCCAGGGCTAAAAAAGTAGTTCCTTTTCTTATCACACGGTCAGCCAATTATAGGCTATGACTGAATCATTTTAGAACAGAAGAGGTAGAGGTGTAAAAGACACTCGTCAGATTTAATCCTCTGAAAGTAAGTAATGAATTTCATTATACAGCCAGACCCTGTGGTAAATGAATTGAAGGTGTCATTTGCAGAGTGAACAATTTGTGCTTTTCAGAGGGCCTGGGTTGTTGATAAGCGTAATTTTTAAGTCAGTGGACAAGGCAATGGTAAATAATCTCACTTCTTGTTTTGCTTAGTTCTAGAGGTTCTAACTTATAGATTATGCAGAAAAAAGTGCTTGAAATAAAAGCAGTAGGTTTTTATTACCTATAACTTAGATTATAAAAATTTTAATTTTTTTTTTATTATGAAACTTTTTGTCGTAAAATGCATACTAAATGAGTCATAAAAGAATTATTTTTTACCGACTTTACCAAGGAAATACAAAAAATCACTAATTGACCCTAAAAAAACATCTAAATAAAACACCTAAATAAAACTATAAATAAAACATCTAGAAAAAGTTTGACATAAAAGTTTGAAGGTTTGTTACTTTCCTACAACTTCAAATAGATATAATTTCGCCCTAAAACGTATATTAAGACCGAAATTTAAAAAAGACTGTTTTCACTAGAACACAGGCCTCCCAAGAATTTCTACAGACATGGCGCTTACCCTCGCCTGTTGAGCATAAAGATTTAGTAAATAAAGCATGTTTTTAGAATATCGTAGGCGCTGTTTTTTGAGAAAATTGCAAAAAAAAATAAAAATTACACGAATAAATTACTACGTTCAAATGAACGATTTTGATGAAAATATTCACATCAGATCCTCTAGTGATACCTTATATTTAAGTCCCAAATTTCAACTTCATACAATATATTGAGATATTTTGTTCACACACACACACACACACACACACACACACACACACAGCATCACTGAATACAAGTTTTTTGGTTCAGGGGCCTGAAAACGTGTATTTCCAGTGAAAACTCTATTTTGAAAAATTGACATGAAAACAATAGATACTTTCTGTTTCAATATATTCATATTTGGCAAGAAAAAGCAAAATTCCATGACCACTATACACAAATGTCTTGTTTCATTGTATCTTGGCACTTCATTGCCATTATAATTTTACGACAAAATCGTTCACTGGAAAGATTCACATTCATGACTTTGTTATTAATTATTTATCATCTCATTTAAATGTTGGGAATTAAAATTTTTAAAATACCATACAGTTTACAAAAATAAATAAAGTCATAAAAAGAGTTGAAAAAATGTTTTACAGAAAATACGTAGGCTAACCTGAAAAAAATATCGCAGTTTTTAAACTTAAACAAATCTTTCTGTTTCGATGAATTCGCATATGTTAGACAAAGTTGTTACACAAAGGCAGTAAAGTAACGTCAACCTTCTCGTAATACGTATACTATGAGTATATTATTTCCTTTCCCTGGAGAAAATTCTCTTCACTACTGTGACAGAAGACTGTCGCTTTAGTCTGAGTGAAAATCTGTCACATTTCTACACTCTACAAATTCAACTAAAATCCCTGGAGAGTATTCTTGGCAAGAATTTCAATTAATTAAGAGTACATACCACAAAACCATCAGTCATGTGTAATTTTGTTAGTTCTAAAATGCAGTTCCGCATTCAGTTTTGAATTGATTAAAGTCTTATTGTTCACTATAATATTCTAATTTTGCTTATATCAGTTAATTTTCACTTGAAATAAATGTAAATTTTTCATTTTATATCGTGAAGAGTTAAAAACATAGCAAACTTTTAAAACTTTTTTAATACTTTAATTTTTTTTACCTTTTTATAAATACGTAATTGTTTTGTTTTTTTATCCCTAATATATTTGTTGCAATCTGTTCAATTTAAGAACATAAGCAACCCAATGACTCTATTAAATAAGGATAATATGTATGCTCAGACACACCATTAGCCTACTGAGCGAGTATGGTTAATTTAACCATCAAAGTACACCGGTAACCGCTGTTTTGTTTGTATTATACAAATCGGTATAAAAGTAACTACCTTTACTAGGATTTGAACCAGGAACCTTCGTCTCCGAAAATCAGTTAAAGAGCGGCGACTTTAGTTTTTAGTTTTGCTATTTCTTCGTTGCATTGGGCTGTCTCTATCCCATAAAGTAATTTTGGTAATAAGACAGTTTGGTATTGTCTAAGTTTTTTATTTACCGTTACAGTAGGTCCTCGATTTACCAGTCTGGTACCAGATGCCAACAAAACTGATGAAGAATAGCTTCTTCACGTCTTTAATTTCCTTCTTTATTTTTCGAATTGTGGAAAGAGAAACATCACAGTAGTTACCCACTCGCTCATGGCTTTTGTTAAGAGCCATTGAAAAGAATTTTTGTTTAGTTTCAGCTTAACAGCATTTTTTTACACTGCATATTAGATTTCGTTCAGCACTGTGAATAGTCTGCCCACGTTTTCGAGAAACTAACATTTCTGTTTACGGTAACAAACAGTTTTATTCGTACAGTTAACCTACAAAAGGTTCCACGATATACTGTATAGGCTATCCTCTGAGTATAGTAGAAATTGTTATGTTTGTGTACTGAAATTAAAGCAGTCACGGATTCGCACTTTTTCACCTTTTACCCCTCGATGCAAACAAGGGCAAACTCGTAACTCAAGTGATTATAGTGATTGCGTGTCCCTTAATAGGTTAATAATACAGAATTCTGTTTTCATTTAGCAATCATTTTAATCGAAAATTTCTGTATTTACCTCAATCGCTAAGTCAACACCTCTTCAACTTCTGAAATGTAGGAACCGGATACAAACACCAAAAAGAGTCTAAACAATTTCTACAATGTACTACAGTTGTAAGTGTTCCATAATCCGTGGTATTTGCTACAGGCTAAGCAGTGTCTAGTAAATAAATAAACTAACTTTCTAAATATAGTTATTAAACTAATGTTACAACTCAATTAAAAACTAATATTTTGTCGTTTAAGTAAAATGTTATTTTGTTTGACAAACAGTGTTATAATTACTTATTGCCTGGTTCTGGTTATCTTATCATTAGCGAAGTTGTAAACTGCAGTACATAACTACTTCAATTTCATAATTTACCCGGTTTATTTTATTTTATCTTTCTAAATATGATGTTACACAAAATTTAAATTAAATAGTAAATTAAAACTAAATATTAAACAAGGTCTGTTTATTTAATTAAAAGTAAACTTTAATAAAACATAATGTTTTGCAAACAATAAAATTTTCAGTTTTGTAAGCACTGATGAGCTTTAGCTTATTTATACGTGAAGAAAAGTTCTTATAGGATTAAATACACATGGTAATAATATTCTAAATTTAATTTACTTAATGTGAATTGTAGCTTAGAAAATAATTTTGTTATTTATTTATTTATGTTGTATTATAAAGTTTTTATATATTATTACACCACGGTAATTCCAGACAGGAAGTTAAAAAGAAATGAGGTACCTATCTTAGATAAATAAATTTAATAACAAACTGTAGAAAATTTCTGTTCGTATATGGTATTAAAAATAAATTTCAATTTATAGTTTTTTATTCATGTTTATAATTCAGTCAGTGTAACAAAAATTACTACATTTTTCACTTGGTAAAATTAATTTTTAGTTATGTGGTTTAGTTGTACGTAGTACAGATTAAAACGTGTTTTAAATATTTTAAAGCGTAATATTGAGTCAGAAACAACGTGCACTATATTTTGTCAGATACGCAGAAATATACTCGTATATTTTCCCTCAAATAAAGCGGTTGTAGTAATGTTTATCAACAAATATTTTCCAATAATAGGTAATACTCAAACATTGTTGTTTAGGTCAACAGCCGAAAGGCTGGTTTAAACCTGTAGAAGTTTTACTAAGTAAAATGAGGAGTGAGGTAGTTTACCATGCCTTCCTCTCTTAGTGGAAAAGTACACTTATCAGCATGCCGGGCTCTCTGAAAAGCACATATTTTCCACTCTGCAAATGACACCTTCACTTCATTCACCACAGTTCTGGCTGTATAATTAAATTCATTACTTTCAGAGGAGACAACTCTGATTAGTGTCTTTTGCACCTCTACTTCTTGTGTTCTTAAATGATTCAGTCATTTAATTGGCTGACCATGTGATAAGAAACAGAACTATTTATTTTAGCCCTGCAACGAACAGATTAAGTGTAATGGTTGATGAAATAGATTTTTTATTGTAAAAAAAATGTGTGTTTTTTGGTATGGAGTGTTTGTAACGTGGATAGCAGGTTATTGTTTAGGTCATCAGCCGAAAGGCTGGTTTGAACCTCTAGGTCTAGAGGTTTCACTAAGTAAAACGAAGAGTGAGGTGGTTTACCACTGCCTTACTCATTTAGTTGAGAAGTATGTTTGTCAGCGTGCCAGACTCTTTGAGAAGCACTTACTTTTCACCCTGCAAATTACACCTTCACTTCATTCACCACAGGGCCTGGGTGTTTAATGAAATTCATTATTCTCAGAGGAGATAACTTTAACTAGTGTCTTTTACACCTGTACTTCCTCTGTTCTTAAATAGTTTAGTCATATAATTGGCTGACTATATGATAAGAAACGGAACTATTTCTTTTAGCCCTCGAACTAACAGATCGAGGGCAGTTAATTTAACACACCACCTGCCCGTTATGGGCGTGATCGTAGATTGCGATGAATAAAATTTTTTGAATAAGAATTAACGGATTATCAAAACTAGAAACTGTTTTTTTATTTTGATCCCTTCTGCAATGTTCCAGTAAAACAGAGAAAGTGTTAAGAGGGTCTTGAATAACTATCAGACCGCAGGTATAAAAACAGTTAGCGCTTTTTTAGTTAATTAGTTATTAAATACTTAACTTTGAATGGAATTAGTGTTGTCGCAAAAGTTTGCTGACAGGTTAATCGTTATTTTCGTTGTTAAATGACAGTATCTTATAATAGTCGAGTTTAGTTTAAAAGTTTCGTAATTAATATATAAATTTAAAGAAAGTTTCTTTGTTATTTATTACAACCAGATCTCGAACGAACTTAGGCTTATTGTAACAATATATAAAAATCTGGATAAATATTATATATCTTCTCTACCCGTGAAGTCTACAGAAAAGTATACTCCAGAGTAGATTGGTGGATGCTGAATTGATTGGTGGATAAGGCATCGGAAAGTGATAAGAAGTCTTTAATAAATCCGTCGGAATATTGTCACAGTAAACCAAGAATTTAATGAATGCATTAGTGAATTTAGCATTATTAAAATAAATAATAAATTTGACTTTGTACAAACATCAAATTCAAAGAGATAATTCTACTGTCTTCTCCCACGTATAATTTTTAATTCCGTTTAAAAATGAACCTTTTATTTTTTCATGTCGTTTAATGAATTTTTTATTTTTGTAAAAGATCTTCTACCAGGATATTCATTTTTTATTAATTATCTTTCCAATGAGAACGTTAAATTCAATACAAAAATATATTTTAAAACTCAAGTAGGTAGAAGTATTCTTGAAGGAAATTTTCAGTCGTGTATATTTTGGAAAGCCAATGTTATCAATTTTGACATAATGATATAGGACGTAATGGCTGAGATAAAAAAAAAGTTCAAAGAATAATATTGGAACAGTATCCTGTTAAATATATGTATTAAAAAGCAGTATTAAATAAATTTTTTATGACTTAAAAAAGTAAAATCCTTTAACTTTATTCCCTTTAGATTCTTCTTGCTTTTATTTTCTCTGGACTTGTCTTTTTATCATTTAATTCTAAAGTGATGATCATCAGTGTATTTCCTGAATAAATAAAAGAACTCATAATGTTTTCCAACTTGAATTAATTAAAAATTGTTGTTAATAAAATGTTGTTTTTTTTGTAAAGCTGATTAATTTTTTTGTCATTGTCTCTAGGGCAATTCAAGTATTACGTAAGCAGCTTGGGGGAAAGGGGATGTGACATTTGCTTACTTCTGATAACAAGGTAAAAGAGGTAAAGAGGCAAAATCCACCTGGCTTACAAATCAGTGCAGTGAAATAGAGGAATATGCTAAAAAGTATGATAGCTTCAACATGCATAAGAAAATAAAGGAAATGACAAATACACAGAGAAAAAGGAAAGATGGTCTTCTTAAAGACAATAATGGAAAAATTATTATAGAGGTCAAAGAGAAATTGAATAAGTGGAAGACATACATAACAGACCTGTTTGAGGATAATCGTCAAGAACCGGAAGAAATTGACAGTGAAACGGGACCGGAGATCATGATGGAGGAAATCAAACAGGCAATACGAAATGCAAAAAACGGAAAAGCTGTAGGTCCAGACGAAATACCTGCGGAATTATTGAAATGCCTGGATGATGAAACTCTACATATACTGCTGGATCTGTTTAATGAAGTCTATAAAACCGGACAAATACCACAGGAATGGCTGGTTTCTACCTTTGTAGCAATACCAAAGACAATATATGCCAAAGATTGTTCAGACTATAGGACAATATCACTAATAAGCCATACCCTTAAAATATTTCTGAAGGTAGTTCATGGAAGATTATATAGAAAACTAGAAGATGATATGGACGATACTCAATTTGGGTTCCGCAGAGGACTGGGAACAAGAGAGGCATTGTTTGCTTTTAATGTCCTTTCTCAAAGATGCTTAGATATGAACATCGATATATATGCCTGTTTCATTGATTTTGAAAAAGCATTTGACAGGGTCCGACATGAAAAACTAATAGAATTATTGAAAAACAAAAATATAGACAGACGAGATTTGCGAATCATCATCAATCTGTATTGGAATCAAAAGGCCAATATAAAGGTCGAAGAACAAAAGTCCGAGAATATTGATGTAAAGAGAGGAGTAAGACAGGGTTGTGTTTTGTCGCCACTGCTGTTCAACATGTATAGTGAAGCCATATTTCAAGAAGCCATAACAGAACTGAGTGATGGAATCTCTGTGGGTGGAAGGATAGTAAATAACATAAGATTCGCTGATGACACCGTTGTGATGGCAGATACCCTGGAATCGCTGCAAGAGTTGGTGAATAGAATTAACGATCATTGCATTGGATATGGACTTAGAATAAATGAGAAAAAGACTAAATTTATGATTGTCTCGAAAGCAGAACATGGAAATGAAACATTAACAATAGAGCAAACCCAAATAGAAAAAGTAGAGACATACAAATATCTGGGAACCTGGGTTGATGGCAAGAATGACCAAAGTAAAGAAATTAAAGTACGAATTGAAACTGCAAGGCAAGCATTCATAAAATTGAAGACAATGCTAACAAACAAAGACCTTCAGTTGCCTCTCAGATTGAGGGCTCTAAGATGTTATGTGTTTTCTATCGTACTATATGGAATGGAAGCTTGGACATTGAAGAAACAACACATAAAGAAGATAGAAGCGTTCGAAATGTGGTGTTACAGGAGAATATTGAAAATTCAGTGGGTCCAAAAGGTTACCAATGTTGAGGTGCTCCGACGTTTAAATAAGGAGTTAGAAGTTATGAAAAGTATAAAAACAGGAAAACTGGAATATTTGGGTCACATAACCAGAGGAGAAAAATATGAGTTGCTGAGAATTATTATGCAGGGAAGGATCCGAGGAAGAAGAGGCGTGGGAAGAAGACGCATCTCCTGGCTGCGGAATCTTAGAGAATGGTTCAACTGTAGTTCATTGCAACTTTTCAGAGCGGCAGCCAGCAAAGTGACCATAGCCATTATGATATCCAACCTCCGATAGGAGATGGAACTTTAAGAAGAAGAAGATAACAAGGTGGAGAGACCAGTTAACAGGTTGTATATGTAAGCTTTTTAATAGATATTAATAATGCGTTCATTGCCAGTGATCGTGAACTTGGAGAATTTTTTAAGTTCTCCAGGCTGCAGCCACTAATCGGTTAACTTCGCTTTACCACGTTTTGCTTCTATCAAATCGGCAAACAACCGTCGGAGGGCGCATGGGAATGATACTCAAAGGATTAAAAAAGTGTAATCTGTTCGATTAGCTGCTCGCCGTCCCCATGGAGTTCTTTGTATCTTACAATCACTTGCACGAGATGACATTTAATAGAATTATGAAGAATGTACAAATGGAACTACAACTCGAAGCCAACAACTACTAACAGATGACATGTATTTTTGGCAGTGCTATCACTCGCCTATTGATATTTAATTGATTTTTACTGTCTTTTGCCTATATGAATATATAGGAAGGAAAGTATTGTTTTCTTGTCGATTTTTCACCTGCTCTACACGTTTTCAGATCCCCTGAACCCAAAAAAACATGTTTTTAGCGATTAGTCAGTGCGTGTATCTCTGTGTGAACCGAATATTTCAAGAACGGAATATTGTGCGAACTTGAAACTTAAGTTAGGTACCACTAGAGAACCCGACACGAACATTTTCAACAAAATCAGTCAACCGGAGTCAATCCGCAGTAGTTTATTTGTGTCATTTTTCGCTTTTTTCTGATTTTCTCAAAAACAGCTCCTACGATAGTTTTTAAAATCGCCTCATTTACTACATTTTTTATGCTTTACAAGAAAGGGTAGGTGCCATGTCTGCTGAAATTCTTGGGGAGGCTGTTCTCTCGTAGAAAAAAAGGTTTTTTTAAGATTGCGGCCTTAATATGCATTGAAGGGCAAAAGTGTATATAATAAAAGTTGTAGACAATTTAACAATCTACAATTTTTGTTTAAATCAATTTTTTGTAATTTATAACCCTTAGTTTAGCGATAATTTGTGATTTTCTGTTGTTTTCTTTTTTATGAAAATTTGTAAAATAAATAGATTTTTTAAGATTTCGACCTTAGTACGCATTTTACGTTAAAAGTGTATATAATCAAATTTAAAAGATTTACAACTTTTGTTTTAAGCATTTTTCTCTAGAGAGCCTAGTTTAGCGTGAAAGAGTGATTTTCCGCATTATTAAGCCAAACTAAGGTTGATTTTCATTTTGTATCATGATTAAAATAAGGTTATGTTTTTGAGGTTAGTTTATTTGTTTATTTCTAATGTATTAGGACTAATATTAGGTTATATTGGTCACTATTTGCATTGGCAAGAGAAAATCGTGTGAGTGTTTCACACCAGGTTTTGTTTATTTTAGAGGAGGAAAAGGAAGACTTAAAAAATAAACTGATATAATATTAATTTATTTTTATTTCTATTACTACAGTAGTTGTACATTGCTAACATTGGAAGAACTGAATAAACCAATGTCATAGAACTAATAATATTAATAATAATGATAGAGATAACAATAAGATCTTCAGGGAGCCGTAATAGAATCTCTAAAACATAATGTTCACAAGTGTACTAACATAACAAACATTTTGATGCCCAAGATTTTACGGTTGAAAAAGGTTATTACAACCGCGAAGACCCCCTGAAGGCGAAAGGCACCCTACATGCGCGAAACCCTAGGGGGCCAACTTATCCACTGCATACTCTACACACCAACACAGCATCTTTCTTCTTACTGTTGTTAGTTTACCTACACTATACTATACAAACTAACTCTAAGTAAACTTTACCATAAACATTTTCTTACATTTCAAATTAATTAATTAATGCAAGAGGGCTTAAGTTACCTGTTGTACATATATTAGTATTATGTAATTGTTAATTAATATAAAATAATACAAAATTGCTGACGTATTTAAAAGCAACAAATCATTGAATTTGTGTTTTTAAAGAAATTATTTGTTTCTGTGATGACTGGAGTAGATCCGGAAGATTGTCCTTTTAAGGACGACGCCAAAACTGTAATATAAAAATCTGGTATGAACACTCACACGACATTCTCTTTCCAATGTAAATAATGAAAATGTAATGTACGTCTAATTATGAATAAACAAGGTAAAATTAAAAATATAACCTAATTTAATCATGAGTGAATGACTCAAAATGAAAATCAACCTCTGTATCTAAATTAACCATTTACAGCTCCTACCTTCAACCAATATGGAGCTGGCTATGCCAGTTATCTTTACTGCTGTGCAAAACCAACGGTATTAGCAAAAATTCAGCGTTTTCAATCAAAGCTTTTGCGGAGGATAGTTAACGCTCCCTATTACGTAACCAATAAAACGCTACACTCAGACCTAAATGTACCCTACATAAATGACGTTTTCTTAAAACTCTATACAAAATTTAGGAAGAAACTCATGAACCACCATAACCCATTGATCTCAAATCTGGCCACGCAGACTCTCCCAAACAATCCAATAAGACGACTAAAACTTTTTGTTTTTTTTTCTTATTAATTTGTTATTATAGTAAGTAATTTTATTGAAACATTATTTCATTTTTATGAGAAAAAAGACAAAAAGTGCATTAGCATGTATATTATGTAAATAAAATAGTTATAAGCAATGATTTTTTTGTAAACATGTAAATATTTATGTCAATAAGAATTATGTGAATAAGTTGTGGTAGCCTTATAATGTTATTGTAAATAAATAAATAAAAACAAACAAATAAAACGTCGATAGAGCCGGGATCTCATTAATTAACGTAGTTCTGTAATTGACTATCCATTACAGTGTTCTAGCTGCTGCACTTAACGCTACACTTATCTATTCACGTCGGAGTTCTGTCACTGGGCTGTGTCTCCACTCACGTTTATTTAAAATTTGTTATTTTTTCCAAATTTGTGTTATCACATTCACTAATTGTTTCCAACAGATTGTGAATTTCCTAAATAAAGAGAGAAAAAAACCTCTGTAGAAATTATAAACATGGAAAATCACTTTGACGCTAAACTAAGCTTTGTAGAAGAAAACTCTGTGATGGTGAATTTTAACGCGTTAAAATTTCCATACCCTAGCCGGGAATCGAACTCGGGACCTTTTGGTTTCTAGTCTAGTGCGCTAGGCACTACGCCACGGTGGTGGTCACTTACATTTTTATACTAGAGAAATAAGTTGTTTTTTATATAATTTATAAAAATTACTAAATGTGCTAATTCATCGTGTTAGAAATAAACACATGAAAATGTTCTACGAAATCAATTTTTTACCTATACTTAGCTATAATCCTGTATAATATTAAATTGAAGGGAAATTTTTCACTTGATTAACCAGTGAAAAACCTGATATTATGTACATATACTTTTTCTTAAATGAAAATCAATACATACAAAACTTAATTTAAAAAATATGTATATATTTTTCTTTTTAACATTGGAAAGTTATGTAAAATCTATTTTGGTTTTTACAGATACAATATCTATTCACCTCTTTCCACCGAAAACCAATTCTATCAAACAGGGTGGAGTTCAAGAGCAACTTTAGTGTTTTTGACAGTTCAGAAATTAAATGGAATCTTCGTAGAAATATTACCCTCTCAAAACCACGCAATCGAATAACACGACTCCCAAACTTTAGACTATGTATCGGTAATATTTAACGATTTTCATCTCATTTGATTAAATTGTTACTATATTTTTCACGTGCTGATACTTGAAACACAATTTAATTATAAATCTCATCATTTAAGCCTACAGTACTCTTGATTTTATGTTCGAATTTAAATTAATTTCTTTTTTTACCTTTAGGTTTTAGAATGGTAAGTACATTGCAAAATGAGTTATAACCTAGCCTTGCAACTTATTAAAACTTGGCGCTGTTTTACAGCTTAATTTAACGAAATCAGAAAACGGTGACAGTAATTTCGTTTTCTTGAAAGTGAAGATTTGTTTCAATACTTAAGTTTGTTGGCTAGTATATTTATTTATAATATTCGGAAAAAATATTATTCGTTCCTTTCTGAACCTAAGTGAAAATCAAACGACAATACTAATGTTTTATCATTTTATTAAGCTACCTATTGAATTTCTGAGGTATTCAGGTATTCAAAGGTCCAACCTGAAACCCGGATTTGGTTGACCGGTATACTCTTAAAGTTAAACTGTATTAAAAATTTAAAGAATTTTCTGAGGATAACATGTGCATTCGATGAAACTACTAATAAAACTACTTACAATGAAACTACTAATTCTAGGTTCATTCGGGATCTGGCTACAATAAATAATAAACAGACTTCCTTAAACTAATAACAAAATATTTAATTGACACAATTAATTATTAAACTTAGATTACTAACAAATTAGACGAGTTAATTAAATTAATTAATTACAATAATGTAGAGCTTAAACTAACTTACCAAACAAAATAAAAATAATGTTCATTTAACAAAATTAGGCTACCTACCTCTTACCTACAACCAAATAAAATGTGTGCACCACGCAGACCTTTCCTTAACGTGCGATGTGTACAATGTATTCACACTAAAAGCAATCCGTATGACAACTTGAACTGACTGAATTCAACTGATTCACCAACAGAAGGAACTAACTCTTAATTACCCAATTAGGTTTCTAGAAGGGCATAGAAAGACGCTGTAGTAAAGAAATAATAGAAATACAAAGGCTTTCTTCCGAATTCTGGAAGCAATAATTAAAAGGTAGATATTACGAGAAAGAACAAATAAAGGATTTCTGAGATATTTTGTAAGTAAGTAATAAAACAGAATACATGAATAAAAAATTAGAAAACACTAGAAATTGTATAATTCTCAATCACAAAAGAATACAAGAAATGACAATAAGAGCCGATTATCCTAAATGATACACCACCATTGTACGTTTTCGCAGGTAGCAATGCTAGTCACACAATAGTACACTCTTTTCATACAATGTGAAGTTTCACCTAATTATATCACCTTAACCATTTATAACCTAAAATTGCAATATATTTTGACAGGAAACTAAATTTAAGAGTGACAAAACTAATACGTACGGACTATTTTGAACAGATAGTAGATCGAACAGAAACTAAACTTTCATTGATAAAATTGTAGAAACAATTATATTAGCAACGCAAGATCGACGTATTCTATTGTTTAGGTCATCAGCAGAAAGGCTAGTTTGAACGTCCAGAGGTTTTTAGAGTAAAACAAGGAGTGAGGTGATTTACCATTGCCTTCCCTCACTGAAAAAACTTACTGAAAAAGTATGCTCATCAGCATGCCCGGCCCTCTGAAAAGAATCTACTTTTGACCCTGGAAATGACACCTTTACTTCATTTACCACATGGTCTGGTTGTGTAATGAAACAATGAAATTCATTACTTCCAGAGGAGATAACTCTGAGTAGTGTCTTTCACACCTCTACCTCATCTGTTCTTAAATGCTTCAGTATAACTGGCTGAGTAATTTGATAAGAAATAAAACGCTTTTTTGCCTTGAACTACCACATCGAGTGCAAATAATTTAACACTCCAGCTACCTGTTATCGATATATTCTAAGTATGGTTATTGACATTTTATATTAAAAAGACAATCCTAATTTTGTTAAAACTTGTAAATAATTATTCCCATATTTTAAAATTTAATGAAAATATTAAATTTTTAATAACACAGTTCCCTCGTGTCCTTATTTCAAGGTTAAAAGAGTAATAGGTAATAATTTATGGAATAAATAATTTGAAGATAAGAAAATAAATTTATGCAGGTTCGGTCTTCAACAATCGAATGACATGTGACATATTATGAAAATGATTGATGAGACAGAGCGAGCTATCTAATCTGTAAATCGCCTATGGTGAACATAAAAATATGAATACAGTTTTCCATTATTCATTTTCCAAGATGGTGAAACGTGAGCATTGGATTTGTCCACATTCTGCACTTCTTTGTTGTTGTTATTTCCGTTTTATTAACACTTTTT
This sequence comes from Catonia carolina, assembly GCA_035578175.1. Lineage (NCBI taxonomy): Eukaryota > Metazoa > Arthropoda > Insecta > Hemiptera > Achilidae > Catonia > Catonia carolina. The sequence goes on along the minus strand of JAQMRL010000008.1, from coordinate 22,409,393 downwards.
ATAGTGTTATTTCATAAGTTCATTATTAAAATTATATGCTGAATTTCTAAGCTAATTATTTTTGCAAACTTATAAATCAAATAATACATGTTATAGAGAACTTGCAATCGGATCTGCGCAGCGCAGCGGTCACCACATATTGTGTTCACATCAACATTCTGGATTGTTTTTGTCTTCATTTAGTAACAACTACAAAAGTATATTTATGATGTACGTGTTTAATGTCCTGTTATTTTCTTGGTTGAGAAAATAATCTAGTGGCAAACCCTCGTCGCTGATTTTTTTATCTTATCTCTGAAGGTCCAAATAGGGATCTGGTTAAATTAAATACTTAACAAAAAATTTAGTATTTATTACAAACTAAAAAAAGATACCATTAATAAAGTGTCTTAAATCTACAATTAAATTACTTTATAATAAGTAACACACTCCTAATAACGCTCTTCTAATTTCAAAACTAAAACGAGAATGAGAGAAATTTTTAGGATGAAAAAAAGAATCCTTAGGACTTGGATAAATAAAAACGGAAGCTCAACGATATCTGGATCTTAATGTCTAACTCTGAACTGTACCATGAAATCGATCCAATTACTGACTTTATGTGGAAGAAACGAATTTCTCTCTTCGAGCATTTACTTAGAATACCGGACAATCGAGTTACTAAACAACTCATTTCTATAATTAACTCGTTGAAAAATCCTTCAACGTGGTTGGCTGAAGTAAAGCAAAATATGCAAGAACTTAACATTGCAGAACAAGATCTTTTAGAAAAATCTGAACAGCTTAAGTTGCTTAAAGATGAAGACAAAATATTCGTCGAAAAAACTCGAGCTCCGTCATCAATGATTTGTACAAATAAAATCAGACAGATCAAATCCCAAAATATGAAAAATATTGGGAAAAGCGTAAGAATTTTAAAACCATATCAAGAAGGATTTCTAAATTTTATTCAAGTGGTCCAATGAGACCGTTAAAGGAAAATAAAAAATAACACTGTAATTATAATTAACTAATAACAATAAATAAACTTAACCAATTTACTAAATACTACTAACAAACGATACAAACTAAGTGTTTGACAATACACTGTGCACGTTGGCCTTCTTCAAACGTAACTGTTAAGCACTACGCGGTGTACACTCGACGATGACAGAAAAAAGACTAAACTAAATTTCAAATAAGTCGGCTGAGCTTATAGAGATAAAGCTATAAAAGTCACGAGAAGGACAGATATTTTCGATATAATAATAAGAGAAGTTTTTACAAACCGTAAACACTCATTATAATTGAATAGAATGGTTACAATAAGAGCTAATTATCTAAAAGATTCCCGACTCCTTCAGGTCGCCGCACAAAAATGGGCTGATCCATAAGTTACTATACACAACCATTTGCGTAGTATAATGGGTGTTTCAAAAAGGACGCACTTCGAAGTTTAAGGGTTAAAATTTTCTGCATAGGGAATATTTTTTCCCCCAAATAACAGTTGGCACTACCGTACTCACTGTTGACCCATTGTGTATTACTGACATGTACTAGTGCTATCCCGGTATTCATTTGTGTCTGTAGTGTCTATATAAATAAGTTCAAACATGGTTTTTTCAAAGGACGAACGTGTTTTTATTATTGAAAGTTATTGCGCATATAAATCTTACGAACGAGTGAAAGACGAGTTCCAGTTAAAATTTCCCAATTCTGAAGTACCTAATAACACCACGATATCGCGTCTGATTAATAAATTTCGTGAGACTGGCAGTGTACAGGATCAGTGTTAACAGAACAGTTTTGGACGATGTGAAACAACGTTTGACTACCTCACCCGGCAAATCACTTAGAAAGTTATCTTCACAGGCTGGATTATCACTATCTTCCGCTTTAAAGGCTACAAAAAAAATTAAATCTGCATCCTTACCGCATCGGTGTCGTTCATGAACTGAAAGAAGTTGACCACGGGAAACGTATACAGTATTGTCGTTGGATACGTTCTCTTGTTAATGACAACGGTGTTGAAATATTGGATCGTGTTTATTTCAGTGACGAAGCATGGTTCCACTTGGATGGTTACATCAACAACCAAAACTGCCGAATATGGTGCGCTCATAATTCTCACACATTTCATGAACGTCCACTACATGCACGTAAAATTGGTGTTTGGTGTGCGATCTCCCGGCGTCGTATTGTTGGGCCTTTATTTTTTGACACATCTGTAGATGGTGTGATGTACCGTATCTTAATTGAACAATTTATAGCGTTGTTAGAATTCCACGATCGAGATTGTTGGTTTCAGCAGGATAACGCAACATGCCATACTTCTACTGAAACGCTGAATATGTTACGAGAATTTTTTGGCCATCGTGTGATATGAAAAGGATTGTGGCCGCCAAGATCCCAGATTTACTCCTGCGGATTTTTTTCTTTGGGGGAATTTAAAGAGTAAGGTTTTTAAAAACAATTCTCATACAATTGAAGAATTGAAGGCTAATATTGAAAGTGAGATTACAAACATTAATGAGCAAACACTAGGAAAAGTGGCTGCAAATGTTATGAAACGTGTCCGAACTTGCATTACAAGCGGAGAAAGTCATTTCGAACATTTATTATGAAGTTTTAAAGGTAATAATTTCATCCCATATAATTTGTAATTACTTAATGTAATAAATTAGCGTTCTCAAACTTCGAAGTGCGTCCTTTTTGAAACACCCGTTATTTCTATTTCTTAGGAACCCTATTTATTTTTTTACTATTAACTATTAATAATTACATTAACATCTTTTCAATCTCGGTTCTTCTCGAGAATTATTGAACACTCTTTCCCTTTAGATATTATCACAATATGATTCCTATTCCAGAATCTTGTAAACTTGTCATCCCTATACTATAAATATCACCCAATACCTCAGACGAAACAGTGTTAACTATTCAGGTTTTACGCTAGACAAGAGATTGACATGAAACCACCAAAAACGACGAAAACGCATTTTGTGAATGACAGGTTAAACACTTTGTACTTTCTGCTCCATCATAGATTACAGTTACCTATCAAACAAAAACTAAATTGTTATAACTATCTAATTCGTCCAATGTTGTTGTATAGAGCTTTGATTGATGGTTCGACGAAAATAAACGTAAACAGGATACAAACTTTTCAAAACAAATTTTAACGTTGAATCACATGCAGTCCCTACTACGTACAAAACTTAGTCAACCATCGAGAACTCAACGTAGACTCAGTATGCTCATCCATTAACAAATTATACACTCTTTTCCATTCGAAATTAATTAATCACATCAATCCAGAGATACGAACATTGTCACACCCACACCTGCCACAATATCCATAAAGGAGATTCAAGATTTTGATATTGGTCATTATTTGTTATCCGTAAACCTAATTAGAAATTTGTTTAGCCAACATACAGAAAGTACAGTAAAAAAAATTTCCAATTTATACAAATTTTGTTATTCTTCACAGCCCTTCCAAAGTCTCATATTCTTCCAAAGTCTCAACTGTTAGAGTTTATACATATTCTAATAAATAGTTTATCAACTGTTATTAATCACACTATAGTTTCAAATTCCTGTTGAAGTAAATTTTTCTCGCGACAAAATATATGAATTTTTTGGAGAGAACAGTAAATTCCTTAACGCCTCATTTGTCTCAGAAATTGAAATTCTTATTTTAATCTCCATAATTGTCTTATTCCTAGTTCTGATCAACGCCATTTCTGCCGCCTGAATTTCATAAGTAAGATTTTGTTTTATTTTTGAAGTTCATAGGTAAGATTTTGCACAAATATGAGGAATTCTAATTTCATCTATCGTTATTTTCAGTCTTTAAAGTTAGGGAAAGGAAAATTTTATTTTCTTGATTATGGAAGTTGTAAACAACGTGAAGTACCTCTTTCTTGCAATCCACAATCCCAGTATTTTTTCACTGTAGTGTTTTCTCCTTTTTCAATCCATCTTGGGTTTAGCCTTTATTCTTTGTGGAAGCCCTTGACGTCAGTAATTAGTATGTCTATATCATTAAGTCTGAACTTGTTTTCCATTAGGTCATCTCAGTTAATTTTATTTTTTTAATATCCCATCTAACTTCTTTATACCATTTTTTATACCACGACACCTTATGTCTATTCTTTAGTGTATAAAACATTTTTTTGTCAACCGTACCTCATCAATTTTATACAAGTGTTCGTAGAATTTTAATCTTCGTTTTCTGATCACTTACATAAATAATTGGTTATTCTTGTGCACTTTTTCTCTTCCTCATAACCTGTAATACTGTTGATCTAATATCATCGCACCCATTAACTTGCGGAGGATATTTCTCTCGAATTTCACTACTTAAAAAGAGGAAAATATTTTGATTTATTACTATCTCATGTGTAATCAATAATTTAGAAAATAAATAAATATTTATTCGAGAATTACACAGGATTTTGTGTAGATTTAAAAAGATAACATTTACATTTTTGCAGATATCCTATAAATGTGGTGTACTAAAATTTCGATATGAAATACATTTTGTTTTGATCTTTACATTTTGTCATTCGTAGGAAATAAAATTGTTGTATATGTGAACTAAAATCGTTTTCATTTCTCCGTGACTTGAGTAAAAGAACTGTTTGCATACAAACGACATAAAATTGGAAATGTATGTAAGGGGGAAGAAATTGCTGTTCTAAAGTTGAGATTTAAGCTGCATTAAACATTAAGCAACTCGTACACTTTATCAAAGGTATTGAAAGTTCATACATTGACATTTCGTAAAATCTATATTATTGTGTTTGTTTTTAAAAAGTAGAACAACAACTTAACAGGTTCATATAAAACTTAAATATTATAAAGAACATTACTCTAAAATACAAAGGACAGGTAATATGGAGTGAAAACTATTAAAATATTATACTAACCACCCCCACTCGCTTCGCTTTACATTCCAAAATATTTCATTTCATTTACTGATTTTCATAATATTTTGTACTGGAACATTTACGTAGTGGAAAATATTAGAACGCAGGTATGAAAAGAGTTAGCGCAATTGTTATCAGTTGATCAGTCAGTAATTGAATTTTGAATGAAAAGTGTTGTCGGGGCGTTCGAAATAGTGTTACAGGACCAGTTTTGAAGTACGTTAATAGTGTGCGTACGGGTGTATAAAAAGTGGTTGTGGCCAGGTTAGTAGATTGTTTTGTATGATGGCCATAAAAATATAACAAACGCGCTCAAATACGTCAAGGAATTACAACTACACAACTAAATAAAACATCAATGTTTAATTTTTCACAATATTGTACATTAGTAAAATAATTATTATTATTAAATTGTCAAATTTCAAAGTTAAATTCTTATGATATTACTAAACTTGTTACATTCTTTTTGTTTTTTTTATTATTTACGTTTACTTTTATTGTTTAAACTTATAACTAACTTTTAACTTTAAACTTATAACTTTATAACTTTTAAACTTATAACTTTAAACTTTTGTAGTAACTAATCACTAAATAGTTGATGCTACTTTAAATAAAGATAAAGTAAATTGATACATCATAAAGCTGGAATTTTAAAAAATGTTTCTATAACGTTTTTTATTTACAGTAAATAAATAGGATTCGAACCCGAGAAACCTTTGGATAAGTAGCTGAACCTGATATCCACTGAACCAATCTAGCTGACGTACATCTAAATACAAGTTCTTGATTGAGAATTTACTCCATATATTTTTATATAACTACAGTTGTTAAAACAGTTAAAAATTATTTATTTATTTAAAAAATATATAATTCGTTAAGTATCTCGTATTACATCGGTAGGTAGGCCTACTTTTAAATGGATTTGAATACTAGAAAGTGGTTACCGGTGTACTTTGATGGTTGGAGTTCAATTTACCATCAATTACAATTGACCATTGGGTCATCGTGTTGCTTATTGTTCTAAGTTGAACGGATTGCAACGTACACAAATTTAAAAAAAGGGTTTTAAAAATAAAGTTTTTTATAAATAAAAAACTGACAAGGAGGAAAAATATTCGTGTATTATAATTAGAGCGAATCAGCAGTTCAATGGAACAGTAAAACGAAAAATAATAAATCTATACCAATGAAAAAGCACGAAAAAATCAAATTATGTAAGTGAATTAAAAAAACCCCAGTTAGTACGATGTAAGTACCACAGAGATTAAATATATTTTGGAAGAGAAGAAGCTAGGCTTTTAATTAATTGAGAGTCATTAATAAATTAATGCTGGACACCGCCCAACAAGAAACTGGACGGGAGATTTATTGGTTAGTTAAAAGACTGAGCACAGCTTTAAGGCTTAACTGAGGTAGCTAAAGCCTCCCCTTATTATAGTTATTTTTTCCTCTCTTTTTTACAGTAAATTATTTCACTCAATTTATGTTGGAAAAATTAACTTTGAAATGGAAATTGAATTATTAAATTAATAATAAAGCTATGACAAATAATTAACTAATTTAACATGAAAGAAACTAAATTTATCCCCACGAGGGTATGACAAATTTGAAAGAAACTAAATTGCCCCTCACAAGAGAATGCCAATTTATAATAAATTACATTAACATTGTATTCTTTATTGGTGTTGCCTCAGCTTTCAAGTTTGATTTTATTATTTCTCCATTTACCTTGTCCCCTATTTCATTCAATAAAACATTATTTACATTTAACACATTATGGTTTTTATTTAATCAATATATTTTCATAATTACAATCACAACTTTCACTGTTCAAGTGTACTTCTAAAATAATGTTCCTGTTCTTAATACTGTTAAATCAACTCACTGGTTTTATTTTATTAATATTCTTTATAATTATGATGTATATTTAAAATTGTAATTTTGAGAATGGGACGTTGAAAATAATACGTGTTATTAGTTTGAGGTTTTACGCCCCATTAAAAATAATTTACAATTTTTATTTTTTTCTCTTAGTTGCCTAGTAACCATATTTTGTTTATTAGAATTAAATAATTTTTAAATATTTCATCTTAATCAGCTGGAATTATTTATTTTTATTTCAATAGACTCAAACATAAACAACTCCAGGTGTTCATTAAATTTGTCTTGTTACAAACACTAACAAAAAATTATAGTTGTATAACATTAAATATTTTTTTATTGTGTCGTACTTTTAATCAAATCCAATTTATTCCAAAATCAATATATTACGGAATTCGGAAAATTAAATAAATGTTCTAAATAATAAATGGTTTTATTTTAAAATTGTAATTTTAAATTTAAGCAAAGTAGTTGGTAATAGGTAAGAGGCTATCATTAAGTTTTAAATAATCTTTATTAGTAGTAGTTAAGTCAGTTTAGGTTTTACATTTTTGTCACCAAATTAATTTAGTAATTTTAATTTTATATGTCAGTAGTCTAAAGTTTAATAATTAATTGTAATTTATAGTCTTGTTAATTCAGTAGTTATCGGATACAGTGACCTCCATGGGACTGGCTAGTTCTGGCCACTGTAAGCGATAGTCATTGTAACCGATGGTCTTTTCTACAAAAAAAAGGTCTAGATACGGTCATGTTGTTTGCTAGTTGCCAAGTAAAGCACTTTAAAAGAGCTTCTTCTACGTCATTTTTCTGACTAAGTCGAAGCCTCTTCGATTTCTCTTTACCTTTATCAAAACTATTCTGACTTTTCCCCGTTTTTCCAAATTGCGGACAGTCTATTGTGGACTGTCCAACGTTGAACTCCCTTGCTTCGTTTTACCGTTTTCCAAACACCAAATAATGTGCGCTTTTTCCATCACTGTAAAATGTTTACGCGATGACGCTATATTTCCGTTTATATAAAACAGAAAAACAACGGACGTTGCTACGAATAATGGACGGGTTTATACAAAAGATGAACACTAAACTTAAGTAAACAGGACAATAAAACTGTAGATCAGTGCTGTATTTAAGACACAAAAAGAAAGATGCCGCCACCGGCTTGTAGTAGTCCAATCGGTAGAGCCAACATAGGACCGGCCGGAGCAGCAGGGCGTCCGGCGGCGTAGTTCAAAAAGGAAGAGAATGGTTGGGGAAGCCTTTGCCGCTACGTCTAGAGGAGCAGCCGCTGGCAAGCGAAGGGAGGTCGTCTGTACCGCTGCCTAAACGAATAGGAGCAGTCGCCGACGCAACGAGCACCTGTTACCGCTCCCTACATGAGGAGCAGTCGCCGTTGAAGCGAGGGGTGTTGGAAGGGAAGGGAAGGGAAGTGATCGTGTGGAGCAAGAAATATTCAATGTTGAGTGCTAAATCTTCTCCATATCGACCCTCTCGAATGAGCGGATCGATACTAACTGTTCACCTTCTCGACTATCGCTTTCATCGTTCCCTCAAGTATATCTTACCACTGGCACACGCACTGTGAGAGGTTTGACCGCTGCAACATTTATCGGCAGCAGCAACCACGTCACAGCGTCAACAGCGGGCAAAATACTAACGACGGACCTGCGTAAAAATAGTACAGCATCAAAGAATAGGTATATTATTAGTAATCAAACTTTCGACACGAACAACTGTAAATGCACTTTGAGACTTAACGTTATTAGGGAAAAACACGTTAAAACTAGACAAAACTATGAGTAACACGCTGACTCATACTGTTGACAGATAACCGGCATAGTTGAAAATTCCTACAATTGTCACTAAAACTGATATGTGATTTTAACCGAAGTCACTGTAAATGATGTTCTTGTTTAGGTCAACAGCCGAAAAGCTGGATTGAACCTCTAGAGGTTTTCTTAAATAAAAACGAGAAGTGAGGTGGTTTACTATTGCCTTCCTAACTGAGTTGTAAGAATATGCTCATCAGCATGCCAGGCCCTCCTAGAAGCACACACTTTCCACCCAGCAAATGACACCTTCCCTTCATTCATCAGAGGGTCTGGCTGTGTAACGATGAAACTCATTACTCTCAGAGAAGATAACTCTGACTAGTGTCTTTTACACCTTTACCTCTTCTGTTTTTAAATACTTCAGTCATATAATTGGCTGACTATGGGATAAGAAACAGAATTTTTTTTGGAGCCTTGGAACCAACAGATCGAGTGCAATTAATTTAGCACTCCACCTGTCTGTTATGGGCAAAACTCTAAACGATATTATTTTATATTGGATGCAATTGCGGACCAACCTTTCCATCTAATATTAGTCACACTAACCGATAGGTCATATTATCCGATTTCATTGTATGCGATAATCACTGAATATAGTTTTTATAAGTTGAAAGAAATTTTGTTTATTATTTATTACACTAAAATCCCGAACGAACCTAGGCTAAAGTGTTACAGAATGCAGATGAAACACAAAGGTTGTTATGTTGGTTTAACTTTGTTATTTTCAGATAGAAATTTCAGATAGAAATGTTATGTCGCGTCTCGTACGTATGGTACTTTTAGGACAGTGTGAAACGTGTTGTTTGTTACGTACCAAGAAGAATCCTCCACTGAAAATACCACTAAAGAGAAATATTTTTTTCTTTCAGGTATTTTTGTAATGCTTTGATATGTCATTAAGTATTGTTAGTTTAAAATTAATGTTTTTATGTTTTAATGGAATAATTTCGTTAAATTTACATAACATATGACTAGTTTATTACAAACAAAATATTATTAAAATTGACTGACTTGTGTATAAGCAACATCAAATAATTTGATTTAAGCAAGAGAATAATTTTATTGGGGGGAAAATGAAATTTATAGGAATGTAACTGTTAAGCTACTTCTAGAACATATTATGTTCTGTTTGTCTGTTAGAGGAATCCGTTAAGAGGGCATTTAATGAAATTCCACTGCGCCTTTACCGGCTGATTGAGGCAAAGGGCAAATAGAATCTACCAGAGTAATTTGTATTGTTTACTTGTACATACTTCTCTTCAACTCATCGGCCGTTACATTAATTCTATTCCTTTTGATAACTATTCAAAGTAGTTCTTGTTTTATTATTAAGTAATTACATATTACTGTTAATTAAGATGTTAATTATATTAACAAATAGTACTAATAGTAGTATATAAATAAATGAAATAGATTTCAATTAATAATACCTTGAATTGAATTACATACGTTGGAGTTAGTATTGTATTTTACATACTGAACGTGCTCTTGATGTAAATTCCATTTTGTAACAGCTATCTCTCTACTTGATCTACAGTATATTCACATCCGTGAAATTCCACACACACAAACACACACTATTGTACTAAATTGTACCTAAATACATCTATGTTAACTTTACCTGCCTTATTCTATAACAAAAATTTGATAACTCCTTATACTTTTTTAAACTGTAAATACCCATCAACTGTAGATACAGCAATACAGGAAAATATTAGCTGTTTTGTCATATAGTGACACTTACGCCAAGGTTCGTTTGGGATCTGCTTATAATAAATAACAAACAGACTTTTTTCAAATTTATTACAATTTACTTATTGATCCGGTTAATACTATTAACCGGATCTAATTGTAATAATTTGATAATAAATTGTTAATTGTAATAATTTAATTGTAATAAGGTTGTAGCTTAAGCTACAACCTTATTACAATTAAATTGCTGTTGTTTAGGTCAACAGCCGAAACGCTGGTTTGAATCTCTAGAGGCTTTACTAAACACAATAAAGAGTGAGTTAGTTTACCATTGCCTTCCCTAACTGAGAGGGTCTCCTCTGAAAAGCATCTATTTTCTACCATCTAAATAACACCTTTACTTCATTCACCACAGGGTCTAGTTGTATAATGAAATTATTTACTCTCAGAGGAGATAACCATGGCTAGTGTCTTTTACACCTCTACCTCTTCTACTCTTAAATGCTTCAGTCACTTCATTTTAGCAGACCATGTGATAAAAAACAGAACTATCTATTGTAGCCCTGGAACATTCCAGCTGCCTATTATGGGCAAACTATTAGATTACTTCAATCAAATTAATTACAAAACTTAAAGCTTAAACTAAACTTCATTATAAATAAAATTCTTACTCTTAACAATAAAAAAAATTATTTACCTTTCCACATTCACTTATCATCCGTACTCCAAGCACTATTAACGTAATTCAGAACCGGCCTCGTAACGACATTATTTTCTAAACCGCCAGTGAACACTAATTTCATTCACAATCCAAGTATTAACTTACTGATAACAAAGGCGCTAACTGATTTTATATCTGTGGCCTGTGGTCATATAGTTTCTCAAACAATCGAGACCCTTCTAACGCTTTATGTTTACAGTATAAGAAGAACGTTCTCTTTTACGTATTTATTTTACTACTTATAAACACTTCATAAAAGTACTTACTCATTCATATCCGTGCAGCAACTTAAACTGAACTGAATTGGTCGATAAAGGGTACCTCCTTGAAATACCTGTGGCCGTGGCTTTCTCTAGAAAGGCACAAATTTTCTACATAATAATACACAATGGAACCCTTTCTACCCTCTACTAGAACAATCTAAAACACAGTAAAAATTATCAATAACAGGTATAACAAAAACCCATTCCCCGTATTTTACACTAGTTTTGACTGCGTTTTCAAGAACTTCTTTCAAACACATTTTATTCATCAGGTATCAATATTATCCTTGGTACAATACACTTAATTTTTTACAATAAACAATTTGTTCTCTTAACTATTTCTTTAATATTACTATTACAACGTTACAATACATACAAATTTTTGGACAATCCTCTCCGATGACGACTAAAGAAATCGTATAACAGAAACCTCTTAGATACGTATAAATGTTGTGATGCCGAAAGCGATGCGTAGTCCTTCCCTGTGGTCAAGTAAAACTCGTTTTACTTAATGTGCCTCGATATTCTATGTGTCTCAGTTGTGTGTGCTGAATTATGTTTTTTTAAATTTTATATGAATAGAATTTTGATAAGAATAAATTATGATATTTTACTGTATCTGTATAATATAGTAAAAAAGTTAATGAGCTGTCAAAAATAGTTTAGAAAACTTTAGAAAAAATCCCGAAAATCTAATTAATTTTTTTAATTCTGAAAGAAAAACAAATTTACGTTGTGATCTTTGCCGTATATTTTTCCGATGATAGCTTCTCACTCTATGTTTTTTTCATCATGACGTAGTAAATAAATTAATTTTATTAGAAAGAAGAGATTTTAGAGAAACCCGTTTTTAACGTACCCCAAAATTCATCCAGGGATTTTGGAAACATTTCTAGTTTCCACGTTATGAAGCACAAAATATTCATCAATTAAAATCTTTTTACGTCTTTCCTCAATTTTAATTTAGTAAAAATTTAATAATTAAAATTCATATTATTCTTGTAGTACTTATACTAAGAGAAAATATTTTTTTTATTAACAAGAAGTAAAATGCAAGTAACTGTGCCGTGTTAAACTTTTCTGTTTTTTAATACAGTTATTTCTTTTAAAATGTCAATGTGAATTAAAAACCATAATTCATTAAGGTTGTTTTATTTTGTACATCATTAAAAAAGTATTTTATCATTTACAGTAAGATGGATTTTGACGTCACTCTTATAAGAAAATAATAATTGATAAGGGAGATCTTTTCCCCGAAGGAACAATTAAAAAAGAACAAATTACAGTCTGCAGTCTTTATTACAGCAAGTATTACCTCAATCTTTAGACAGACAGCTTTGCGTTCTATGAAACAATTACATAAATTCTTGAAATAATTTCAGTCTTGTTACAGAAATAACTTCCACCTAGTCTACTTATTTCTTTATCTTGTATTTATGTTGTAAATATTACACAAATTAAAACTTATAAAACAAAAAGAAACTTGATCAATTTATAAAGTATCACAATGTTTTAAAGGTTTTAAACTACAAAATTATTTCAGACCATTCCGTCAACGTTCAGTCAAAATTTAACCAAACAAGAGAACAAATCTAACGTATAAAAGAACTTCGTATATTTAGCAAATCTGTACGCAACATTAAGAGACTATGGATAAAAATTTAGAATTTCTTTAACGAATAATTTTATTTGGTACTTTTCTGTTACACAGAGGCCACCTTTATAGCGTTGGAGAATAAAATTGTTAATTATTATTTCTGTTTACCGTTCATTTTAAAGGGAAGTACTATTTTTATTGGTTCAGGGTACATGTTGAACCTGGCTTGACAATTATTTTCGATTGTTGAAAGGGGTATAATGCAGACGAACTTGAATAGACTGGTTTCACCCACTTGAAAGTAAACCATAAGTATATTTTTGTGGATCCTGAATCTGGGGCTCATAACCAATAAATTGACCACATGTGGGGCTCGGCTTAATGGCCGTAATAAAAATGGCGTAATAAATAGCATAGGAGCACATCTAGACACCACGTAGATTCGTATCTGGCGGCGTACATGTGGCGAACGGCGGCCGGAGACGATCTCTTCGCCAAACTTTTCGCAGACATCAGGAAGTTCTGGGAAGCCGTAAAAGGCTTGAAAGACAACGAACATTAATTTTGTTTTGTTTTTTCATTTAAAAAATGTTTTGTTAATAAAGTTCTTTTTCTTTCGTAAAACTTATGTTTTCCTACTGAATTCAGGTGGCCTCTGATATATAAAACCGTGGGATGGCCTAATAGGAAAGACCCTTTACTTTTCTAGATAAATATTTTTCTTAATTATTTGTTATCCCGGATTTTAAATTCACTTTTGCACAATAAGCTACTCAATGCTTCATCTAGGGATGAATTGGGGTAGGGATGTTATTATGGAAGTTGATATTTTTACCTCAATCTCCCCTTAAATTTAAACTTGTCTTTAATAAGATCAGTCTATTCAAATGGGGAGTCCAACATACTCAAGCTTTTTGTTTGTATATTTCATAATAATAGATTTCATGCATGGCTATTACAAACATTATTTTGTGCAAATGTTATTACAATAACCCTACGCCATTTAAAACAGAAACCTTGTTATTTTTAAGGAAACAATAACAATAAAATAAATTAGAACAATATAGACCTACACCATAAAATAACCGTAACGTTGAAAACAGTTTAAATTTAAACGCAATTTATATTCTTATCGTTGTGATATATATATTGTGATTGTCATTTCAGAAGCAAAGACATAGCATTGCAGTGGGGTAGTTTGATTTATTTTATATCGAAATGGGGGAGGTGTTATGATGAAAAGGGAGTTGGGATCTTCTAGTGCAATATAATGTAGTATTGAAAAGATGGGGGTTTCTAACTCGGTTTCCTTCCGCAGTATTGAAGTGTTGTCGTTCTCGATGTGTGTGGCAAGGGGAAATCCTAGAACCAATCCTAACCATTATCGATATCAATGTTCCAATTGACTTTTGATAAAGAAACCATTGCTTCACTAGTCGCAATTCTTGTTAAAAACTGCATTATGTTTTTTTTTTTTTACTGATGAAAATGTGAAATGGGATATCATCAAGAGTAAATTACTGACAGTTACACAAGGAAATTATTAGGTAATTTATAAGTATATTACACAAAATACTGTATTAAAAAAATAATTATATTATTGAAATATATTTTTTTATTTAAAGTTGCTTAGATTGTTAGTGACGTCTGTGTATTAGAGTAGGAAATCGTTGAGGTTTAACTTGTTATAATTTACAGGGTGTGATATAGGGCGCGTTATGTTTAATGAAGTTTTTATTTGTTGATGTAGCAACACTGTCCACTTGAAATTTTCGCCCGTAAAGATTCACGTATTTTATATTAAGGTTATGTCTTAACTACAGTTAGTTTATGTGTTAACTAGACGTAAAATGTTGTTAAAACATTTTTATAGAAATTTAATTGTTAATGAAGAAACAGCTGAGGATTTTTGAGGCACCACAACCTACTCAACACAGCGTAAACATACATAAATGTACACTATTTTGTTTTTAACTATAATATTTAATACCCTTTTCGTATTATTAATTATAGCATTATTTTCTGTAGTAAATTATCGTATAATTATTCTTTTCTTGTAAATTCATCATCATCATCATCATCATCATCATCACCATCATCTGTCAAGGATTACGCTCAATGACCTGTACCGGCATCCATCTCTTTTTAGGTTTTCCAAGCCTCGCTTCCCTTTAGATTTATATTTCCATTCTCACAAAGAAAGTCTGTGAGCTGGCATGCGAAGTAAATGGTTGGACCAGTTTCTCTTATGTATTCTTAACGTTTGTAACAGTGACTGAACATTTAAAACTCGGCGCGGATAGCTTCGTTTCGTACTCTATCTAACCGGTTACAACCTTTGACTTCCCGTAAAAATATAATTTTAGCAGCCTGGATACGAGATTCATTCCTCTGTAATGACACCCATGTTTCACTCTCATAAATTATGAATGGTACAGCCATTGCTCTATAAAATTTCATTTCGGTGTCCTTTCTCGTTTTCTTTCCTGTTTTCCTGCGAATAGAACTGCACAGCGCTGAATTTTGCCAGTTTTTCACTCACGTCATCATCATTGTCATAGGAAATCTTGCATCCTAAATATTTAAAATCTCGAACTTGTTCTAAAATTCAGTTGCCAAGTATAATTTTTGAGCGAACCGGCCATCTTCCCTTGAATGCCATAATCTTTGATTTTGAGCCGATATTCTTATGCCAAACTCTGCACTGAAATGTTTTTCAACTTATAAATTGCATATTGGAGCCTGTATTCTGTATTAAAAATAATAGCAGTGTCATCTACGTAAAGCAATAAATTTAGGAATACATTATTCCAAAGCTGAATAATGTATTCTACTATCTTAACTAGCTGCCTGAGTCAACTATCTTGTCTTCTTGTAAATTATCCTTTTTATTGTCCTTATTTTATCCGTTTTTTCTTTAAATTATCCTTTTATTGTAAAAGTATGCGAGAAGTGCTAGTTGACATTGCTTCCACATCAATAAATACAAACTTCAATAAACATAACTGTAGGCCGCATACTACAGTAAGATCATTTCCAGTCCCTTGCTGGAAATCAAATCGGGAACCTTCTACTTTGCAGTGTATAACACAATCTAGCGCTCTAACCGCTGAGCTACGGAGGCATCCAGAATAATTTTTAGTTAGAAGATAAACATGGAACTTACATGTTTCAGTTAAAAGACAGGGATTGAATAGTAGACTGCTGTACATGTCGGTCCCTAGGCTTTCAGTACTTCCAATAAGAGAAAAACTAACTAATACAGAAGTTTCAATCGAAGACGTTACGAATATTAGTCAACACACTCTCTTACGTTTCTAACGCTGATTTACATAACGTACTCAAAATTCCTCCTGTAATAAACGTTTTAATTCAACTTCATAATAACTTCCACTACAGATTTTTCGCTCATCCAAACCAACTGATAGGCTATGTAAACTTTCTTTCCCACATTTACCAAACAACGTTGAAAGGTGATTAAGGAGAAAGTGGAACAGAGATTTGTGTTTTTTTATAAAACTCGATGTTACTAATAGATAAAAGAATCAATTAATACGCAACAAATAAATCAATCATAAATCTATCCATGTGTGGTGCTCTCCATGCACGTCACTCATGTCATCTCATGCAACTTCCACCCACCATTATATTCACTAGTTGTTCACTTATATAACAGTCGTAAATTTTGCTAAAAACATTTAAAAAAGTAAAAATATATTTGTCAATATTTTTTACTAAAACCTGCTTACTATCTAAAGAAAACAATCACATTAAAAAGTCTAGTTTTCTTTTCAATGTTATCTTTTTGGATAAACAATTAATGTTTAATCACAACATAACCTTCAATTTTATAGTGTTGAAAATTATTTAGTAAATGTCTTTACTTAAAATACAGCTGTTCTTCTTATTAAATTTTGATAAAAATTTGTTCAGAATTTTACCCTCATCGCCTACAATCAAGGTGATGATTAAAAACCAGCCGCTAGTTTCAGAAATTAGAACACAAGTCAATTTACATGGAATCGGTGTCAGGTGAAAGGAAAATTCGATTCTAGAACAACATGTACGGTTTGCAGTACTTCATTTCTATTCAAATATTAATAAAAATCTCTTACGATAGATTTGGTAAATATAAAAGTAAAAATTCTCTAAAAATGTTGTATCTGTAAGGATGTCCTTAGGCTACTTTTAATACACAAGGGAGCCTAAAGAAAAGTTCAAATTAGTTCAAATTTCAAAATTGTCATTTCTGAAAAAGTAAATGTGAAAAACTAAAATATAGTTTTTTTTTTTTTTTTTTTTTTTAATCCCTAATGCGTGTACGTTGCAATCTGTTCAATTCAGAACAATAAGCAACCCCATGACCCAATGAGATGAGGATGAAATGTATGACATGCAAATGAGGTGTAGCCTTGTACAGACTCAGGTCGACCATTCCTGAGAGAGTATGGTTAATTGAACCCCAAAATATAGTTGGCAGATTTTCTTATTATTATAATACAGTGTTGTACCCCTCTACATTGCGATTATCTCTATATGTTATAAGTTACTGAACAAGTAAGAATAGAACAGGCTTTACCGGAAAACCCGCATTAGTATTTTGTAAATCTTAAGCAAGATATTGAAGTTTAAAAATACGAATTTTCACCAAAAAATTTGTTGATTTTACTATAGCATTGTCTTTTCATTTATTGATAAGATACTTTTTAAATATTTTGTAATTTCTAATAAACCCATTAATTTGGCGATAATTTACATTTAAAAATTTTGTTTTACTATTATGATATAACAATGAGTCTTTAACACATGCAGGAAAATATTCATGTAGTAAAAATATTTTTTTTAAGCAGGTATTGAAAATAATTGTAACATTACACGTCCATCAGTGTTTTTTCAATACATAATAATTCAGTTTATGTTTTATTTTCATATTCTGAATTAAGTGTTATCTGTGTACGTTGTTTGGTTTCATTAAAATTCTCATTTATGGTGCAAAATAAAATAAAATAATTTCCTGGTGAAAAATTAACTTTTGTGATTGTGTGATGTTCCAGTTCTGATCGATTCAATTATGGAATGATATTATTTTTTATAAAATTTATCTAGGTCAGAGTTCAACAATACATTTGTTAAAAAATATCTGTAATTTCGTTTTTAGAAAATTTGTTTAATTTAGACCCATACATTTAATAAGAAAGTAGTCAAAATATTAAATAAAATTTTTGGTGTAATAAAAAACCATTATTCCCTGTTTGTCTTTTCATTTTTAACACAATAGTAACTGATAACGCGTATTAAAATGTAGAACTATACAGAAAAATATTAAAAAAGTATTTAATGAAAACAATTTTAATAAACGTACTACATGGATTTCTTTTGCAATTGTCAAACGTTTTGATAAAGTAAGGTTGTTTTTGTTCACACTGTTTCGACATGTACCAGATTTTGATCTCCCTTTTTCTTTATTGTGGCAATTACTAGAACTCCCGCGGAGACTGACTGATGAATGAATGAACTACGGTACCGACTTCTACTTCCTGCTTTACTCCTCCCTACTCCGGTTCCGCGCCTCATAAACCCACGGGTGTGTTTGGCGACACGTTTGTCCATTTGGAAGCTTTTAGCAGGTCACACGCTGAGCTTGACTCGCACTCAGTCAAATGATTCGAAACACGCTCGCTAGCATTTTTTTCTATTCTGTTGGTAGGGTGAAATTGAGGGTGTCAAGGAAATTGGGCCCACCCCTCAAGTTGAGATTTCTGATTCATCCACCCTCATAGCACTATATTTATACTGAAAAATTTGCTTACAATTCAAGAGGGCGTACTGACTCAGATTGGTTATTTCTTTTTTAATACAAAATAATAATTCACGTAAGTGTCCTAAGCGTAATAAAATTAATGAACCTTTATCTTTTTACAAGCCTCTACATGCCTCTTACTATTTAGAGCATAGAAATTTCAGAATACATACAGTTTTAAATACTTTCTAGATCCGTAAAGAAATTATTAATTTCTTAAAGCAATAAAATTTTACACTTGAACTATAAGTGACAAAGTTAGTCAAAAAAAAAAACTAAAAATGCGGCCAATGAAGATTTTTAAATTATGTTCAATGACTGAATCGTTCATATAGCTCTTTGTGTAATTTTTTCTCTTAATTCACCTTTAACCCTTATAACGCCAAAAAGCCAATTGAGCCGATTTGAATTTTTACGAAACACTGCCATGAGATCGGCTTTTCATATATAGCGCCGTCTTTTGAAAATTTGTTAATAGATCGCGTTCATATTTTAAAGGATTTTAATAAATATGTCTATCTAACGATGTGCTGTGTATTAGCCAAATATATCGATTGTTTCGATGTTTACAAACATCAATAGTTTCGAACCTTTAGAAACATCAATAGTTTTGAGTACACCAACAGGAATTTGTTTAGGGTACAGCTGTTCTCAGTGTGACTTTCGTACGATTTTGTTACGGTGTGTGTACAGTACAAATAATAATTATAGTTATTTTGCAGTTTAAAATAAAAGAAAGCCCTTTCTTTTGACATGAAAAAATAAAAATAAAATGACAAAATATTAAGACTTTCCCAACACTTTTGAAAATGAAAACTTTTATAGTTCAAAAAATGTTTAACTTTAAATTTCTTGAAAATAGTTAAGGTAAAAAATGGTACTAAAAGCTTTCTCTTGTGTAAATTCTGAAATTTTTAACAATTTTTCAAAATTACCTGGTAAAATAATGGGATTTTAGCTTGGCGTTCTTTGGACTAGTAGGTACAGGCAGCCTGGCAGCGTAAGGGTTAAAATTTCAGCCAGATTTTACGGTTTTTAAAACACAGCACTGTAAAGCGAGGATGTGAAAAATCTAAACTGAATATGACAATTTATTTTATAAACAATACGGAGATGACATGAAATTTAATGACTCGAGATTCTATAAGATTTGACAGAGGAAAAAATAGTTGTAGTATTCTTAATTAATTTGCTTAAGTCAACTCTAAATTGGGTATCAAATATTTTACAGATTCGTATGCATTGAACCAATGTAATAGCCAGGTATTCAACCCGAGACCTTCTCCTTCGCAATTCAGTATTTTAATACTGTGTCACCGTTGTGGCCAAGAACACATCTTCGACTTTTTCTCACAACCCGTAAAGACGTAGGCCTACGCATTTCCAAATTGACGGATTGAACGTACAAACCACTGGTCAATTAGATTTAAAACTGAGAAATGTTTTGGTTAACCGGGAGAAGCTCACAACAATAAACTGACTCAAAACTGACTACACAAGACAATTTTGAAGCCTGTCTGGACGTACGGAATACAAGTCTGAGGGTCAACAAATAACTCCAATATTGACATTATAGAACGTTTTCAGACAAAACTTTTACGAACATCTCTTAAGATACCATGGTGCATCCGTAATAGATACATCTACAAAGACATACGACTTAATTCAGTAATACAGGAAATAAAATTACACGATTTAGTAGAACATACGAAAAGACTGGACCGGCATCCAAATTACTTCGTGATATACTTACTGGACAACAGCGATTCTATTTTACAAAACTTAAAAGATACGATCTGTTTAAATTATGTAACAGATTTGATAATAACGAACCTTTGAAACTTTATTACAGAATTTTATTTTATTTCAAATTCATTAAAAATGTATTTAATTTTCATTTGATCTGTAACATTTATTATTATTAATGGATGATAATATTTTCTGTTATATTTTCTGAGCTAACTGTATTACTTATTGCTCTTTTTTGAATTAAATACATTGTAATTCTGCTGTATAGATAACAAAGAGAAGTATTATTAAACAATTCAAGTGAAAGTAAAATTAAATTATTATTTTTCTGTAATGATATACGTAAACATTAAATGATAATTTTAATTCGATTAATTTTAAAAGAAATTAAAACGTAGTTTATTTTTTAATCTTTTCAAATTCCATGAAGATATTTATATATCAAAGTTGAAGTGTTTTTACCCTGGAGAAATTCATCTTGGAATTTTATCTCATAATTTATTTACAAAAGAGCTACTAGAGAATAACATATTTGCTTGTATATATCCTATAATTAGATACAATATTTTCGTCTGTTATAACCATTAAAATACAAATAAATATAATTTTTATTTAATTAATTATTTATTACTGCGTTACGATGTAACAGAAATTTGGATACAATAAAAATACTAGTAATAATGTGATTATAAAAAATGAAAATAAAGGTTTATGTTTGGCTCCAGGGTCAAAAAGTATTAAACAGAGAAGGGATGGGTTTGGTATCAAAAGACGGCAGATGTAAGGCGAAATATCCTACTTGTTTTCCGCGACTAGTTATCAGCCAAATTTATAGAGTCCAGCCTGTGGTTAAGTCGCGCCTAACCACGAGGAAAGAGAGCTACAATATTATAGAAAGAGATGAGGATATTCTATAGCTGTTAGGTTATCTTTTAGCCTGCTTTTGATAATGACAAATTGGCTGACCGCGCTCAGCAATCCTGCCCCATTTGCCCCTTCTTTTCCCAACAAGTCCTCCTCGTTTACTATCTCACTTAATTATACAGTTCTGTTGAGTTGTAACTAGCCGGCTTCAAATTGCTTGCTTCTCCCATGCAAAATATTATTCACGATGAGCCAAGTTTACTGCCGTATTACAACGACTCCAAGTTTACAATCATATTATACGGTACGGCAGCCTATATCGTAGTGCCCATCATGGGATAAAATATGAACTCCATCTTGATAAAACACTGCAATACGACAAGATGTATGCTTCCGCATTTGCTCAGCACTACATCGTAATTATTACCGTACCACACAATGAAATTCACCTGTTGTTGTTGCACTACGCTAATATGTATTTACAATATATAATGGCTTGCAATATGTAGTTAACTATAACCATTATGTTTTTCTACTGACATTCTAGATCAGAAAACAACTGTACAGTAATTGCGATATACTCATCAACTATAATTCCTACAATTACTGACACTATGACCGCACCAGTTAGCTTCTCTATTATAGTAATGTCCAGGTGAAAAGTTCAATAAATAACAAGCTTCTATAAATCTAATAACTATTCCTTAACACAAGAATAAACTAACGTTATTATTTAAATTTATAAAATTATAAATTTCATAATTTTATAGAGAGTGTAAATCAAAACTCACATTCTCCTCTTTTTACAGAAACCATAGAAAACTGATATTTCATTGTATCTTACCTAAGAAGTTAAAGATGTTAAGGGGGGAGTCTACCTAGGAATTTTTTTTTTATATTTTTTGAGAAATATTTTTGTTTGATGTTTCTGATTTTCTGAAATGTGCTCTTTTTACGGTATATTTATTTATGTTGTTGTTAAGGTCATCAGCCGAAAGGCTGGTTTGAACGTCTAGAGATCTAAGTAAAATGAGGAGTGAGGTGGTTAACCATTGCATTCCTCACTAAGTGGAAAAGTGTGCTTATCAGCATGCCAGACCCTTCGAAAAGCATATATTTTTCACCTGCAAATGACACCTTCACTTCGTTCACCACAGGGTCTGGTTGTATGATGAAATTTATAACTCTCAGAGGAGATAACTCTGACTAGTGTATATTATACCTCTACATCTTCTGTTCTTAAATGCTTCAGTCATTGACTGACCATGTGATAAGAAACAGAACAATTTTTTTGTAGCCTTGGAACTAACAGTTTAACTTCATTCATATTGGAAGGTTAGTCGGAAAATTAATAAAAAACATAATTATAATCGGTTTCGAAGACAAAACTTGCTTTCTTTACAGAATAAAGAACACATTTCCATTACAGATAGCTTCCGAAGGAGAAAAGATAAAACCTTGATTTTTTCACCAGTTTGAAGCTTGTTTATTTTCCGATTTATTTCGCCTTTCTTACGTTATGTTACACTATTGTTTTTGTACAAAATGAGTTGGAATGGCGCAGTGCACACCACGTTGTTTGTAAAAACCTTTTTTTTGGTTTAACGTCCGACTGTTCTGCAATTACTGCTAATGCAGACGGTACAGGATGAAATGATTGTTTTTAACGTATGAAAATATGCCGTGCCTGAATGGGATTTGAAACCAAGACATGTAAAAACCTTAGTATATCTTTAATTGTTTATTTCCGTAAATTGTGACTTTGTTTTGTTAACACTAAAAAATCACAACTTTTGTCGTATTTAAGATTAATGCATAATTTTTTCCACTGATTCAGAATATTTTGCTTTAGGGACCTGGGTATTATTATTATTAAATAAGTCTTAGCAGAACATTTTTTATGGAATTTAAAAATTGCGAAAGCAAAAATCTTACAAAAAAATTAAAAATTACCTAATAAAAATGTGTTACTATCTTATAGTAAATACCGGCGTCTCTAGATAATTTTATGCTTTTTCTGTCAGTTTTTAAATGAAGTTGATTGGGGAAATATAAACTGAGATATGATTTTTTACATCACTCCTGATTTTATTTTCAGAACTAAAAAGTGGTTGTGGTTGTCATAGAGTTATGAAAAGTGAGCAATGGAAATTCCTTTGTGTCCCCAATAATTAATTTAAATATGAGCTTCCTTCTCCTAAAAATAAAAAGATTTTTTGGGAAGACTCTCTCTTAACTCCTTTTTTCGGGAAAACTATAAGCTAAACGTAAAGTACAATTTTCTTTATTATAACAAGTTTTGAAGGTGTTAATTTACTCCCAAAATAGCTTTTGATCTACAGATTTAAATTATTTTACAACTTTCTCAACTTCTATGCTCTCCAACTCCCACAGGAATTAGGCTACACTTTACCTCTTGCTGCGGTTTGAGATGTGTTACTTTCTATATCAGTGTTAACTCCAATGTAAGTTGACTTTATCGTATAAAAAACAAAACTTTAGTGAAATATCTAAGGCTCAGACTATTCTAATAATATAGAGATAGTATTTCACACGCAAAAAGTTTGAAAAAGTCCAGAATATACTCAAAAGTGTTCAGTGACAGATGAATAAAACACTAATTTCAACAAAGAGTAAGTTATAAAAACTAATTAATAAAAGCGAACAGCATGTTATCTCTAATTGGTTTATTTCGTAAGAAAAACCTACATTTTTAACTGCCTTCATTATGAGGAAAAATTACAACACATTAAAATCGAGTTATAACACACTCAAATTATAAAATCATGGACTTTCAAAAGAATTTTTTATTAATTAGGATTAAGACTATCAGTTATTACTGCCAGCTAAAAGAGATGAAAATTTTATTGGTGTAGTCGTCGCTATTAATTTTTAATTTTTCTGTTATTTATTTTTAAAAAAATTGTTTTAATGTTTGTAAAGACCCACCGGGTTGGTCTAGAGTCATCGCCATGAGTCAGCTGTTGTGAGTTAGCTGATTTTCGGTGTTGAAGGTTCCTGGTTTAAATCCTAGTAAAGGTAGTTACTTTAATACGAATTTGAATACTAGACAATGGTTACCGGTTTTTTTTTATCGTTGGATTCAATTAATCATACTCTCTCAGAAATGGTCGGCCTGAGTCTGTACAAGACTACACCTCATTTACACGTCATATACATCATCCTCATCTCATTGGTTCACGGGGTTTCTTATTGTTCTGAATTAAACAGATTGCTACGTACACATTTTAGGGATAAAAGAAATGTTTGTAAAGTTTTTCTTAGTAATTTAACCCTTCAAATATTTAAATTAAGGTTAGAGCTTTTAAGCTGGGCTCACACTTATTTTCCATATCAAGCACAGGAAATTTTCTTAATTTTTGAATAAATTTTTGTAAAACTGTTAAAACATCTTCGAACAAGTAAAACCCACCATAGTCGCTAATAACTAAGCTTCTGAAGTGACTTTAATAATTACAACTATCAAAAAAATCACATACGCTAATTATTGGTTTTAATCCTGAGGACTATCAAATATATTTTTTTATGTTTATTTATTTAAGTCGCATCAAGAATAAAGTAATTAGTGACCACAGTAACTTAACAATTACAGAGTTTTAAATGTCTTGTGTCTTGTGTAACTATAAGTCTCACAGGTACAAAAACACGTTATGTATACTCTTGATGTTTGTTAACATGAGTTTTGTATTTTGTGTTATGATATGATATCATATTGTAATGAATTTCTAAGATTTTGTCTCCAAAATCTTCTCAATTCATTTACAATCCCGTTTTTCTGATTTTTGTGCCGGATTTATTTTATTTTAAGGGTTATGTATTTTTCTTCATTAAATCTAATTATTTTATTCATTTATTTCCAGTTGGTTTTATTTCATTAGATTTTTATTCCGTATTTAAATTTACGTTTTTAATTCTTAGGCTTACGTCCGGTGTCCGATTGCATTTTTGTCGCTGCTTCTTTATTGTTCAGTTGCTAACACGTGTAATTTGTATCTCTCTCTCTTTCTATCTTACACGATTGATTCTCTCTCTCTCTCTCTCTGTTACTGTCGTTTTAATTCCTTCATATATTTTTCCTCGTTTAAATTTATAGTATTTCCGATGTATCGGCATTTTTCGCAGCCTCGAACGCTTCCATTCGTGAACGTTAGGGGAATGACCTTTTTTTTTGCTTTTGTGTGCGTTGAGTTTTTTACGCCTTGTCTTGGACAGGATGGCGGACCGATAGGATCAAATTTTACAGGTAAATTATTTTTCTTTCCCAATATGGGAAAATTACCTAAATTTAAATTTAAGTACCATGTTTAAAAATTTTTCAGGTTTTAACTTAAACAATTTTTTTTTAAATCTATTTTTTTTAATTTAAATTCATAATGTTTCTTAATATTATTATGGTGTTTTAAATATCCTATTTATAAATAAATCTCTCTTTTTCTTTTTTTAAATTTTTTTAAATAGTTTTAAGTAACAAAACATTATCTAATTTCAGTATCTTTCGTTTTCTTTTAAATTATTTAAATCTTTAAAATATGACATTTTTTTTCTTTTTAAACTCTTGTTCAATGGCCACTGAATTACTTAAATTTTTCTAAGTAATTCTTTTACTAAATTTCATCTTTCAATTCATTTTTTTTTATGTCTTAATTTTATTTAGTTTTCCCCAAAAAAAATAAATACATTTCTGTATTTATTTTTCTTCACTTAATCATTTATTAAACTCTGCCCAAGAGATTTCTTTTCCCGTTTCAGTCCAAGGACTTTAAAAATAGTTTTGTTTTCTTAAATGTTCCTATTAATTTATTATTATTCATATTAAGTATTTTCTATAGTTAAATCAAGTTTTGTTAATATTAAAGTTTTTTTTCCAAATTTTATTTTATTTTTTTCTTAAACTGTATTGTTATTTAACCAATTTTTTTTTTAAATTCTATACGAATTAACCGTTTACTTAAATTCATAATATTATTTATTTTATTTAGTTTTTAGTTATTCTTTAATAAATTATTTTAGCTACTCATTAATTTTTTTTTATTATTTTTCTTTCTGTGTAAAATGTCATTGCGTCTAGACCTGTGTGGTTCTTCAACCAAACCTTCGCAGTACTAAAAGCGAGTTTTTACCATCGATAGAGCTACGTTATTCAAATCTGGGTTGCCAATAATCCCCTGAGTCCAATTTCAGCGTCTGGTTGGATTCTAAAATTGGATGGTGGAAGCCCCCGCATTATCTCTGCAAAACACCTTACACAAATGGTGCAGTTCGCCGTGCTTTATGTAACTTCATTTTTACTACAAAAAAATGGTTTTACTACTTCATTTTTATACTACATAATTTGGTGGAGTAGCGCCGTGATTTTGATTCAATGACAAGACACATGATTTTAAAATTTTTGTTAGTTACATTTAATACCTATATTGCTAAGCTAAGTTACATGTTAATTTTAATATATTAAATTTTTTAATTATGGTATTTTAAGCGTTTTTCAGGTTAAGAATAATTGAGGGATGTTTCTGTAAGTAACAAATACTGTATTTTTTTTCTCTTACTTGACTTCTATTCAGAGATTTCGTTTACAATATTATGCCTTTGTCCAAAGATAGATTTTGTTATATTTTTATAAGGGGTTGCCTGCACCCGACCCTTTCGTTTGTTTACATCGGGCAGTTTTTAGGCCTTGGTCTCCTAAACCTGTTCTATGTTCTCTGTTCTATCCCCTTCTATTTGAAACTTTTGGTTTCAACATTAGTCAGTCTGGTGCAATATTGCGTTTCCATTCAGTATTGATACGTCTTACGTCTGACGCAGGTTGGTTCAATTTGTTTTCTGTATTTTTTCTTTTGTTTGTTCATCTTTCGTTATTTCACCTATTGCCTTACAGCTACGATCAGTTTTTAACAATACTTGTTTTATTGTTTGTTCAATTTAGGTTTTATTGTATCTGATTTTCAGGCCTTTCCAATGCACTTTTTTTTCATTGAATGTCTTCTAGGTTTTCCTATCTTTTTCTGTAATCTCCTAATAAATACTATAACTGTGTTTTAAAATTATTTATTTGTATTGTTTGCATATATTTACTTATTTGTTAATAAAATTTTACATGTTTTCAGGTGGTAATTTAATTTTTCGTTGTTGTTATAATTACAGTTAAGCTATTTCTATGCGTAAATAGCTGTTAACAGCAGAATAAGTTCTGTACTATTATTCAGTGTTTTGCCTTTGCAATCCAATATATACAGAAGTATTTGTGTGGAAAATTATTTATGAAGTTTTTCGTCACGACTGGATGTTTCTTAATTTAATGAAATAACTAATTTATAAAATTATGATAATTTTTACAGCGGTTTATTACCGAATTATTGCTCAATTTTAGGTGCATTTTATAAATCACAAGATTATGTACCTACGTTAAATTTGGGTGCTTTTTTTTTTTAAACAATTTCACTTTATGCAAAATTTTTAGTTGCCGTCAGTGGCGAATTTGTCTAACTCATATTTAGGCAGTAAATTTTTCAAATTACTTTTAATTAGTATTAATAATTTTATGTCATAAAACTCAAACTAATATATGTTTTTCTTGTTTTTGCATAATATACCAGGGTAATTGGATGAGAGAAAGCAGAGATCATTCTTAAGAATACTAAGACAACACAGTTTTCATTGACAATACCAGTACAGCTGTTTCATTCTGACAAGACAGTTCAATCAACTCCACTACCTATATTCTACAGGAATCTTTGTACTAAGTATTTAGTAAAACAATTGCAAGTATAAACAATTCATTTTACACTCATAATTTTTATATTCAGTTTTAATGATTACTATGTGTTTATTTTTTCTATGTAATTTTACGTCTAACGTTACCGATTTTATATAATCTGTTTTCATTTCTATATACTTTAATACATAACTTCTCATGTACGTAGATTTATTTACGCGTTATCTCGCTTCTGGTTACATGTTATTTCACTTCATATGGTCATTTTATTAGTTTTTCTGTAATGTACTTTTACGGGTTTTAGTTTTCGCGTTTTTTTTCACAATTTCTTCCCGCAAATGTTGACTTTTTGTTTTCAAGTATTACAGCTGTTATTTTTCTTTCCAATCCATATTTCAATTTAGTTTTTTCTGACCCTTTAATTTTTGCTCTTCTCTGTTCATTTATTCAGTCACTATTTTCCTCCTGTAATATGTTTATAATTCTTTTTCTTCATGCCTATGTTTGTTATCTTACAGAAATTGTCTTATCTACTTGACTATTTTATTTATCCAGTGTTTAATAAACATGAAATAGGTAGCTTCTTAAGAACTGTAATATGAATTAAATTTTCAAATTAATTTTGGATTTAAATTAGAATTTTACATGATTTGATGATATTTACAAAGTGCTGATCGCACTGAATTTTTATTAATCTAAATTTTATTTAAAATGAAAGTTCAATCACCTTCACACTTTATAAATATAACTACTGTTGTTACAAATTTGATATTACATTTTATTCATTATCATTTAAAACTTACGTATGGATTTGTTATGTTAAACAGTTCTTAATGAGTGACGATTTCATGATTATTTTCCTGTCATTTTGAATTTTATTTGGGTTTTTAAACTTAATTTAGAATTTTAGGGTATTAGATGATATATTTACCTATATTTCAGTTAGGTTATAATTATCCTAAGTTCATAGAATTATTTCTAGTTTTTTTTCATATTCATGACTACTCGACTCTGCGTTGCTTGATCTGTGGTTTTCATTCATATTTTACATTAGATTTTACAATTAATTTTTGATGCATATTTTATTTCTATAATTACCAATGCTTCAGTTATATTCTCATCATTTTAACATTATGATTCAATTTACATTAGATTTTACAACAATTTTCATTTTTGGACGATGTGATTTTCTCTTATTTTATTTATTTATTCATTACTGACTCTTTTCTTAATGTCTCAATTTAGTGACCAGTTTTCACTAGGCATTCGATTATACTGTAGTTACATTTTTATCTTTTATTTTGATGCTTGAATTTTATTTATAGGTTTACCTTTTATAAGATGTTTCTTTTATTATTTACTTCATGTGGTTCTCAATCCGTCATCATACTTCAACAAGTTTTTAGTTTTTGTTTCCCAATTTTCTTCACAAACAGTTAGTTTCTGAAGTACTTTCCACTTTATTCTTATTTAATGTTAGGTAGCCTTCAGTATGTTTCATTAGAGTCAGCTGTTTTTCATTCATTATTTTTTACCAGTTTACTTTCATTTCATTTCACATATTTTTATTTAAGTTACCTTTCTTCCATGAGTTATCACACTTCGGAAAGCTCCTAGGGACGCCTAATTGTGTTCAGTTTGTATTGAGGGGTAGCTTCCTTCGATCCCTTACCTTGTCCTTGTGTTTTTCCAATGTCTTCCATTTGCCCTACCTTGATTGAGTACAAGGCCTTATTCTTTGCCTACCTTCTCGGGCTGGGGTTCCGAGAAGCGAGGTGTTTACCCCACTGATAGGGTTTTGTATGCAGTCAAGATTGTATGTGATGGATGAATGCAAATGAATGTTGGCTGTCTCTGATTGTGTGATTGCGTGTGTGCTTGTTTGAGTTTGAATCAGGGGGCAAATCGTAGTGCATTTTTCCTTCTATCTTTTTTTGTTGTTTCTCCAAATTTTTGCCCGACGTGTGTCCGTTCTTCTTATTTTTGGATTTCTTTACTCTGTTTCCTGCCCAGTTTTGTCCGGAGTTAACTTTCCGTTGATTCATGAAACTTGTTTCTAAATTTTCAGGTATTTCCCAAATTTTCACACCACATACAATGTCCTGTTAGGATTTTCTTTGCTATCCCTAGATTTTTTTCAATAATTAGAATGAGGTATGACTTGTTTGAAGACATGTTAGCTTCTTATTAGGTTTCCTACCTTTGTAAACACCTTGTATACTAACTTTGTTCATTTTGTTTATTTTATTTTTTCCTTATATCCATGCCCTTACTCTTCCTATTAATTTTTTTTAGAATTTGTCGTGAGTTTATCCCATTCCATTTTTTTCTACTTCTAAATACATTCATTTTACATTGCTGTTCTCAGATTTTACTACAACATAATTAGATTTAAGTTAGTGATAAGATTATTTTCAGCCTTCATTTTAGTTTTTAAGCCACTCCAACAATGGATGATTTTATTATTTTATTATTTATGAATCTCAAGTACAAGGAAGTCACGGTTTCTGGCATCCGCCAGAAAGGAACCTTGTGCCCTCTGTGTCTAGGAACTGGCTAGACATAGTTACATTAGTGCATCACCTTCAGCGCAATGTTTTTAATCTTCAGCAGTCACCCGTTAAATAATTGATGTTATATTATATGAATGATTATTATCGAATATTAGGTTAAGGAATTATGATTTTATGAGTTACAAGTTACACTACAAGCATTTTAGTTATAAGTATATTACTGTTTTTATAGTTTCTCATCTCAAACTTCAAGTACAAGGAAGTCATGGTTTCTGGCATCGCTGGAAAGGAGCCTTGTGCCTTCTATGCCTAGGTTATGGCTAGGTGTAGTAATGTATGTGCTATTCAGTCAGTACTACGTTTTCAGTTGATTTCATTATCTACTTTAGACTTTAAGACGATATATTTATTCAGCAAGAACTTTAGTTTGTAAGACAGTATTTACTCAAGAAGAGTTTTAGTTTTTAAGCGATGAAATAAATATTAATAGATTAGTTAGACTATTGATTGATGCTTCCTGTTTCAGGAGAACATAGTAGATTTTTATTACAAAATAGTTCACAGTCTACAGATAATTTTTTTTCTTTCGCACATTGCAATGGGATAATTTTTCTAAACTAGCATGTAAATGTACTCCTCACGACTTATCATCTTATATACTTATAATCTTACAAACTTTTAATCACTTGTCATTATACATATATTTATTTATAATCATTAATTAGTTATTCATGTATTTAATAATTATTTCCCTCTATGATGAAAATTTTTACTACAATGAAGCTTGTTAGGAACACATATTAACAATTTATATTATTTTTGTGAGCTTAAATTGCTTTTAACTTGTCAACAGATGGAGACTTTTCCTGAGTACTCCCAGAATCACCGCAGATCAAGTGAGTCATACACCATTAGTCATTAAGAGAGCCGACAAACGCAGTGACCAATCTTGTTTTTCAACTACCAGCATCCTACTAAGTTCCTGTCAGCTATGATCATCCGTCAGAGATCATCAACCTACAGTTACCAGGTTTACCTACGTACAAGAATACATTTTTACATAATCAATGACCGAACTTCTTTTTACTTAATACAGTTAAATGTTCGCGAAAATTTATTGAAACAACATTTATTACAGTGAAAATAATCAGTGTAACAAATACCTTTCACACAAAAACAACTATTTTAAAGACTCTATTACACAATATTTTTTTTAAATTAAACAATAAATTTCTCTGATAAACATTGATCGCAAAAGAACTTATACAATCGCAAAAAAAAAAAAAAAAAAAAATTAGTGTTAATAAAAAGATTTCTCGTAAATAAACATTTATTACAACAGATACTTTTGTCACACAATAAATTTTGTTTTACGCGTTGTCATGGACAAACAATTATTACAAGTGGAACTTTTAACGTTCAATAAATATATTAGAAAAAATATTTTTCCTTTGGACTTTTAACTTAAAAATATTACAATTAAAAAAAATCTTTTTCGTAAACTTTCAAGTATACAACAACGATCACTGCGACACGGAGAATTTATTATATTATATTTTCATAAGCTAGTATTTAAGTTAGAATTAAGTTACATATATATTTAAAACACCAATTAACATATTGATATTTTATTCATATCAAGCTAAATCTTATATTTTACCCTTCCGTCCATGTTTTTAACTCATAAATGCTATTTTACAATTATATCTCATTCTCTGCTCATATGTTAGATGCTCAAGTGACCTATTCTTTTGTACTAATAGTAAATACCAACTTATAACATTTTTATAATAACTGCCATACTCATTTAACTTCAACTATGTTGATGAAATTACAAAATAAAACTTTCATTTGATCCTTAAAATAATTTGCACAATTTAAAACAAACTATTATTAAAGTTAATAAATCTTTACAGATAAATATAGTACTATACAAAATACTTTTATCTGGTTACAATGTGTTTCTAAAAACATTAATTAGGTTATTTTAATTTCCATTTCAAAAGACAAATTTTCTTTTTGTAAAATAGTACACTCCATCCATTAGTATTCTCATACGACCTATTCACAAGAGTTTTCCTTCCAAAAATTATCATACTCATCAAAATTTCCCTTATGCTTCCTCATGCTGTTTCTCCAACTTCCAATAATGTACTTCATAACATACATACCATACCTATTCTTGACACAATTATTTCTAAAGCATCCATATCCTTAATTTAATCAATTCCTAGGTCATACCCAAGTATTCCTGTATATTTTTCTTAAGAATTTTTCACCCACTTTACTCAACCATCAGCTGTCTTTTCAACGAGAGGACCAATGGACTTCCAGCGTATCGTGCCAGTCTACAGTGCGGCATCTGAATGCAACAGTTCACAATCCTCAAGATTTTTTCAACTAACAAAAACATCATGAATTTAAAGATATCGTCTTCCGACTTCAAGCTGATGAAACGCAGAAAAACTCACAATCTTTTCCATTATGAAGAATTTCTTGTATTTTATTTATCACATTTTTGTATCAACTTCAAAACGTCGTTACAACAAACTCAAGAACGCTATTTTTCATAACACATTTCAACAAAGATTTTACCTAAAGAAATTCTATTACCAGATCTTCAAGAATTACCACTTCGACTTCAAATTTACAATACATTGGTTGTTCCTGTACATCAAAGCCAAATGTATTAACATTTAAAATAAACAACATACAGCTGTTATGAGAAAATACCGACACTTTCTGCTTACGGACTCATCACATATCCCGTTCAACAATATAAACTTCCAACATTACAAACTGCTTCGATAATACAACCTTCCAACTAGAGAAACTTCGATTCAAGAACTTGAACAATTTTCCATCTTCAACTACAATTCAGCCATTTTGATGTCCATCTACAAGAGGTCACATGTTGAGTACAATACCTTTCTCTCCCATAGCTTTCCTAATACAAATTAGTCATCGTCCAATTGATATTATTCCTAATTTTTCTTTTTACCATTACCGATAATTCCTCTAACATACATTTTTCCATTCCAACTGTTCCATACATTTTATTAATTCCTGCCCTTAAAATTCTCTTACACCTACCCTAACACCAAATCCTTGGGGTGCTATTGTTAATCAAATTTATTTTACTATTATGTTTATCTATATATGTTTAGGTATAATAACACATAAATTTTAAAATTCATATACTAATTTCTAATTCAAATTGTTCAGAAAATTTTTTTTAGTAATTTTTGCAACCAAACTAACAAATTATCATATAATTACAATCTATTCTAATAAATTAAGACTTGATTCAATTCTTTAAACAAAAAATAAAACACACCAGGTATACTTACAAAATAAAATTAATGGTACATGATTATGATTCAAATTAATTAATACTATATGATAGAGTAATTTAAATCAAATTTTAAGCAAATATATAATCATATAAATTTAATTATATGCTATATTATCAACGTTCATTGAATGTAAAGATTGCTTGACCATTTTCTGCAGAAAACGAGATATTTTTTTTCTTGTCATCAACGCCACTACCTTTGATTTTCTTCAGATCTAGTTGTCTTCTTTTTCTTCCTAAGGGGGGGGAGTGTAATGAATTTCTAAGATTTTGTCTCCAAAATCTTCTCAATTCATTTACAATCCCGTTTTTCTGATTTTTGTGCCGGATTTATTTTATTTTAAGGGTTATGTATTTTTCTTCATTAAATCTAATTATTTTATTCATTTATTTCCAGTTGGTTTTATTTCATTAGATTTTTATTCCGTATTTAAATTTACGTTTTTAATTCTTAGGCTTACGTCCGGTGTCCGATTGCATTTTTGTCGCTGCTTCTTTATTGTTCAGTTGCTAACACGTGTAATTTGTATCTCTCTCTCTTTCTATCTTACACGATTGATTCTCTCTCTCTCTCTCTCTGTTACTGTCGTTTTAATTCCTTCATATATTTTTCCTCGTTTAAATTTATAGTATTTCCGATGTATCGGCATTTTTCGCAGCCTCGAACGCTTCCATTCGTGAACGTTAGGGGAATGACCTTTTTTTTTGCTTTTGTGTGCGTTGAGTTTTTTACGCCTTGTCTTGGACAGGATGGCGGACCGATAGGATCAAATTTTACAGGTAAATTATTTTTCTTTCCCAATATGGGAAAATTACCTAAATTTAAATTTAAGTACCATGTTTAAAAATTTTTCAGGTTTTAACTTAAACAATTTTTTTTTAAATCTATTTTTTTTAATTTAAATTCATAATGTTTCTTAATATTATTATGGTGTTTTAAATATCCTATTTATAAATAAATCTCTCTTTTTCTTTTTTTAAATTTTTTTAAATAGTTTTAAGTAACAAAACATTATCTAATTTCAGTATCTTTCGTTTTCTTTTAAATTATTTAAAT
The DNA here is from genome assembly GCA_035578175.1 of Catonia carolina. Lineage (NCBI taxonomy): Eukaryota > Metazoa > Arthropoda > Insecta > Hemiptera > Achilidae > Catonia > Catonia carolina. The sequence continues at coordinate 22,374,420 of JAQMRL010000008.1, read as the reverse complement.
CTTTAAAATATGACATTTTTTTTCTTTTTAAACTCTTGTTCAATGGCCACTGAATTACTTAAATTTTTCTAAGTAATTCTTTTACTAAATTTCATCTTTCAATTCATTTTTTTTTATGTCTTAATTTTATTTAGTTTTCCCCAAAAAAAATAAATACATTTCTGTATTTATTTTTCTTCACTTAATCATTTATTAAACTCTGCCCAAGAGATTTCTTTTCCCGTTTCAGTCCAAGGACTTTAAAAATAGTTTTGTTTTCTTAAATGTTCCTATTAATTTATTATTATTCATATTAAGTATTTTCTATAGTTAAATCAAGTTTTGTTAATATTAAAGTTTTTTTTCCAAATTTTATTTTATTTTTTTCTTAAACTGTATTGTTATTTAACCAATTTTTTTTTTAAATTCTATACGAATTAACCGTTTACTTAAATTCATAATATTATTTATTTTATTTAGTTTTTAGTTATTCTTTAATAAATTATTTTAGCTACTCATTAATTTTTTTTTATTATTTTTCTTTCTGTGTAAAATGTCATTGCGTCTAGACCTGTGTGGTTCTTCAACCAAACCTTCGCAGTACTAAAAGCGAGTTTTTACCATCGATAGAGCTACGTTATTCAAATCTGGGTTGCCAATAATCCCCTGAGTCCAATTTCAGCGTCTGGTTGGATTCTAAAATTGGATGGTGGAAGCCCCCGCATTATCTCTGCAAAACACCTTACACAAATGGTGCAGTTCGCCGTGCTTTATGTAACTTCATTTTTACTACAAAAAAATGGTTTTACTACTTCATTTTTATACTACAATATGCATCTCATATGAGATATGAGATTCATAAATGAGATACATTTATTATCAATGTAGTATCGTTGGAAAACTAACAGGCGGTACATCAGTCTTTTGAAGTAAATATTCACGAGTGAGCCTAAAATTCCTGATTCGTAGACGTATTGTTAAGTACTTGATCTTGTCTGTTACTTAATCATTTTAAGGCATCTGTTTTTGCCTGAAGTTGTGTAGTTTACTTTGATATCCTTCCAATCCATGGTTACACATTATATTGTGTACCAATTTTAACAAATCAACATGTTCAATAGCATGATCATGAAATACTCCATTTATTGCATGTTTATCAGTATTACCTGCCTTCTCTTTTCCTATTCTACCAACTTGTGATTGGGTCTATACAAATTAAACTGTGTTTTCTGTTATTAGTTTTTATATTAGACAAATAAAACCATAATTATTTCTTGAATTATCGGATTTTTATTTTTTAAACTTGACATACTCTCTAGAATACTTTTAGAATCGGTATAAATGATAAATTTTGAATTTTGAGATCTTGAGACGATTTCATAAGTTTTATAAAATAGTGTAGGCTTCGCAAAAAAATATAGAAGATAAGTTGTTAATTTTATAAAGGAGCTCTGAATCAGGAAACACGATTCCACAGCCACAATCTTCAGCTATAGCCTAAGAAAACCGTCTGTGTATACACTTAATAAATGTTCTTGAATCTTGCAGTTATTTCCTGAAACGTCGGCCTGAAGAAAGCAGAATGGCAGTTTTGTTTTTCAAGAACACTGAGATTCAAATAAGATGCTGGAAATTTTGTAAGTCATGGTGGTTTATTGGTTTAACGAATTTCAGAAACATTTGGGATGCGTATATTTACCTCACTGAGGTGCATATCCACACGGTCATCTAAAGCTTTTGGGTATCTTGCTCTTCTTTCAACAGGTGATAGGTTTCCTTTGAACATCGAACTACGTACTGGATTCAACGGTGAATACATTTTAACTACAAATTTTATACATAAGTATTTTCTGCGTTAACAGTGGTATGTCATTGCTTTTGGCAATGAAACTTTCCACCGGGCTGATCATAAACGCACCCAGAGCCACACACAAGCTTGTTTGCACATAAAGTTTAAAGTATTTTTAACTGATTTTGGTGCAAAGTCATTAATAATCAAACGATAATCTATTTTGTTTCAATTAAAGCCATGTCTTCTTCTTTAGGTTCCTATCCGTTCCGGATGTTGGCCACCATTACTAACAATCTGAACCTTATTCACTGCGGCTCGAAACAGCTGTGTTGTCGTTTTCGAGTACCACATTCTGTGATTTTTCAACCAGAAAACACGTTATCTCCCCACGCTTCGTTGTCCAGCTATTCTTCCTTGCAATATAGATTGCAGTAACCCATATATTTTCTTGTTGCGCATTATATGTCCCAAATACTCGAGCTTCCTAATCATTATCGTGTTCATGACTTCTTTCGATTTCTGCATGCGTCTTAATACCTCCTCATTAGAGACGCGATCCACCCAGGAGATTCTCAACATCCTTCTGTAGAGCCATACCTCAAATGCTTCAAGTCATTTACTCAAGAAATCATTAAGCATCCAAAACTCCACGCAATGTAAGTATTTAAAATGATATGTTTGTCAGCTCTTAACTGCATATTATATTTAAATTAAATTATTATTTTATTTAAACCAGGTTTGTAGTTATATATGTTTAAAGAATAGATTAGATTAGTAACTAGATAACTCTTTTAAGCGGTAAAGGAAAAGTAGATTGTAAAATCAATCGTTTTTATATTAAAATCATAAAAATATTTTGCTTTTTATTAATTAAAATGAAAAATCAATTTGAAATGTATTTGTATTGTATTTTAATAATAATATGTTTTTAAAATGATAATATTTGCCTGGGGACAGTTGATTCATTTCTACAAATAATTGCATTCTGAAAGGTTTTTATTTAAATAATGAATTTACTTTTTAATTTGTTTATTGTTGTGTATTTTACATAGTAATCTAATATGATTAACGTTAACTTTAATTATTTTTTTTAATTGAAATTATTTGTAGATAGAAATTTATTTAATATACAATCAAGGTTTTAATGGATTATTCCATGACTAATGTATAACACTTGAAGAGAAAGCATGTTGTTTTTATGTACACTGTTTACAATACTTAATAATTGACGAGATTTATTCCAAAATGCACTCAGTCAATAAAGGATATATATCAAAAATATTTTTTTCTATACAGGTAATAATTTAATTTATTCCCAAAAAAAGAAAAGTACCTAAAGTTGTTAAAAACCGATAAATTTTATTTCATGCATTTTTTCTACAGCGCTTAATTTAGCGTCAATTACAGTTTTCCCGTATTCTCCTCATCAAAATCGGTAAAAATATGATTTTTAAGATTGCAGCCGTTTTATGACAAGTGAATATACTCAAAGTTATATGACATAAAAATTTACTTGTTTTTTAAACATTTTTTCTACAGAGCCTAGTTTAGCGCCAAAATTAGTGATTTTCCGTACTTTTAGGTTCTATGGAGGTTGATTTTCATTTTCCAGAATTGACTCATGATTAAAATTAGGCTATCTTATAATTTTACATTGTTTACTAATGATGATTAGAAGTAAGTTATATTTTTCTTTATTTATATTGTAAAAGACAGTCGTGTGAATGTTTCACACCCAATTTTTTTGTACAGTAAAGAAATAACAATATTTGTAATATTTATAAAATATTATTAGGATTCTTTTAATATGGAATATTATTTGGTGGTAATGATCTCCCACGTTTAAACAGAACAGCAAAAGATTGTTCGTTAGCGCTACCTGTTAAAGGAGTAGCAGACTGTGCGGTCACACAGGTTGCTTTTACTAAACAAAGTACAAGAAACGTAAGTACTGTTAAACAAAGTATCTTTTTCTTTAAAAAAAATTAAATTATCAGGAATTAAATTAATTTATCCTTCGGTGGAATATCCAGTACTTGTTATAATACAAAATACATGAACTTGTTATGGATAATAAACATAAATCATAAAATTTGGACTACCGCATTATAAGGAAAGTAAGTGTTTTCGGGATATTACTTTTAGGAAAAAATGTTAATGTAGAGTTCTGTATTTTCAGGAAAAAATTATTAAACATTTTCTTAAAATACAATAATTTTTGTTAAATATTTCTGTGAAAACGCGACCCTGCTGAACCTGTGTTTTGAGACTGTAAAATATGAGACCAAAATATTTTTAATTTATGGGTACACGTTGTCGGTTCGGTGATCACATTTTCAAAATCTACATTAAAAATTACTGAATATTTCGAAAATATTAAAGTTATACCCAACATTTTTTTCTCATTTTATTTATTTTTGTTACAACTGAGCAGCTTAGCACCGGCAGATATTTTTGTAGCTTATTTTTTACTAAAACACTTTTCAGGAGAACACCTATTTGTTGGCAACACCCTCGCGTTTAAATGTCATAACATTGATTATTGCGTAAAAGTTTTTGCTATAAGTTTTAATGTAACATGATTGGATGAATATCTTGAAACATGAAGTACATTTATATAGTTGAAGCTGTAGATGACGATGATCATAATGGAGATGGCAATGATAACGATTACCAGATGACGATGATTAGTAGTAGAAGTAAAAAAAAAATTAAATGAGTAAAATGATTAACGGAATCGTAAATTCCAATCTTTTAAAACGTTTCAGCCTCAGAGTATACTGTATTGCTGTCGTCGAGGATATCATTTGCGAAAGGATTTTGATAATCTTCTAACTTTTTTAAATGTTTCTCGCAAGGTTCTTTAATTTCTTCTTTTAGGTAGGTATTTAAAATAACTAGGTTTTCTCTCAGATGATCATGTACCAATAAATTTAAATCCAATTTACCCGTAAAATCAAAACAGCACTTTTAAGAAAATAAATAAATTAGTTACGTTATTAGCTATGTTATTTTATTGTACCTAATAAAAAAAATGTAATTAATTTTGGGTTTTTGTTTAGTATGATTTTAGATAGTAAATTTAAAGGTTTTGTTAAATTAAGGCTTATAGATTTTTGAATTATTTTTCTTCAAGGTTTTTTTGGGTCGTTTTTGTTAGAAATTTCTTGATATTTTTTATTGTTTACATAATTATTGTTTCTTCTTTTACTAGAAGACAGTGCTCAATTTATTTTCTCTTTTTGACTTCCTGCGGCTATGGCTGATCAATTAATTTTCTTAATAGTGCTGTTTTGGTTTTACGGGTGCATTTTTCATTTGACGGGATTCATATAGGCTACACCAGCCAAAATTACTGATCCTCTAACAGGAGCCGCAATATGAGCCTTTAGTAACCAAAGATGAACTCCAAAAAGAGGAAACTTTAATATAAAAGAAAATATAAATGTTTCACGCATGGTTGTTTAATTTCTTCTTTTAGGTATTTAAAATAACTACGTTTTTTCCCAGTTCGGTATCAGCTTTCACTGAACTGATTCCGGTCGGTTTTTTTTCTAATATAACTAATTATTAAACTTCCTATTCATAAGCAATATTAGATTTGGGACCGAGGGACTGTTTTCATACCAAAACAATAACGAAAGTCATTACCTATTTGTATATTACAGATGAATTCAAATCATCACCAGAAATATGCCAACAGCAGTAAAGCGATTTGTAATAATGAAAGCCTATCAGTAGATATACATCAATCTAACAACATATGAGTTCTAGCTATAAGGCTATCATATAAACATGATATGACCCTAAGGCTTCAGAAATTATTAGGAGAATATATATAGTTATTTTATTTTAGGGGTTATATATTTTATTGTTTTCTATTAGACCAATTCCCATTATCTTTGGTATTAAGTACTTAGTGTTCAGTTGTGCTTACTACGATCCTATGAATCAAATAACAAATACCGGCTGCGACTAAATTCGATAGATCGCATTTCAAAGAGAATGATTCATTCGTTTCTTCAGCTCTCTAATCATTCATTGGAGTCATGAGTAAGGGGAGATTGTAAAGAAAAACTAAGATTGTCTGTATGACAGGAAGTATTCCTCTGCGTTACGCTTACTAACAGTTTCTATTGCGGGTCCTGCCACAGAAGCTCAGTTTCATATAAGCTCTAGACTGTGACTAACATACCGCTACAAATTGTGACCGGTTGCCTCGATCTCGATTCGTCAAGCTCCGTCTAACAAATTCCCTATAAAGATTCTCCCTCGAACCCTTCGTCATATTTACTACAATATACATTCATTTTCCTTCTAACTTATCATACCTTTGAATTCTGGTTTCGTATTGCTTCTGGTCTTGTTTACTTTTGTAACTTTAATTCTTAGCGCGATCCAATGTAATAAAAATGTTATTTAAAAAGTCAGTGTGCAACATTTTCCTTTACAATTTTATATGTTGTTGTTGTTTAGGTCATCGGCCCAAAGGCTGGTTTGAACCTCAAAAGGCGTTACTAAGTAAAGTGAGGAGTGAGGTTGTTTACTACTACCTTCCTCACTGTGTGTATAAGTATGCTTATCAGCATGCCAGGCTCTCTGAAAGCATCTACTTTCCACCCTGCAAATGACAACTTCACTTCATTCACCACAGGCTCTGGGTGTCTAATGAAATTCATTACTCTCAGAGGATATAACTCTGAGTAGTGCATTTTACACCTCTACCTCTTCTGTTCCTAAATGCTTCAGTCATATAATTGGCTGACCATACGATAAGAAACAGAACTATTTGTGTAGCCCTGGAACTAGCAAATTGAGTACAAAAAAATTTAACACTTCACCTGCCTGTTATGGGCAAAACCTCTGGTTATCTAGCATCAAAAAGGTCTTCACTACTCCAATGTGTGCATTCTATTCTTAGAACATTGTCTAGAGTTTAGATAAAAGTCTGAGAACACAACCGTCTAGATTCTATATGGTTGTACTAAATACATACATTCTGTAAACAGAAACCCCAAGTAAACTTTAGTCATGTGAGGCCATCAGCCGATCAACATGCATAATTGATCATACAATAGGTGTTACTTAACAACTAAAACAAACTGTTATAAGCTTAAGGGCCACATTAACTATTAAGATAAGATTATATAAAAATGTTATTTTTATTTAAAATGTAACACATTAACGAAGCTTTTACAAATTAGAAAATTAACAAAAGTTGAAAGAGCAGCTATTCAAAATTTACTCTCAAATGAACAATCAGACCTAATTGAACTGCACAGTACTCTTTTTCTAATTAATTGTTTGAGTAATTAATTAAGTTGGAAATCTAGATAGGGTATTTTCCTTAATATTAGTTGAGCTTTTCAAACTTTTACAGAACATCTTTCTACGTAATTTCGAAAGTGAATATTTAAAAAGATATGCGCCCGGCAATACTAATTAGTCTTTTAATCATGCAAATTAATTTCTTTCATTAGACGTATAATTTTCTTCGTCAATAACTTTTATTTTATCTCTTATTGATACCAAATAAAACGACACTAATTTATATTAGGCTGTGAATGCCATTGAACTTGTATTACATTCAGAATGTAGGCTTATTTATAAATTAATAATAGCTTATATCGTAATAGCTTATTAATAAGCAATGTTCAATCGTTTTGTCAACTTTTATCAACCTTATTAAAAAATTATTAGCTACTAAATAAAAAGGAAAAATTCCTTTCATGAGATGACGCTTATGACTGGAAGTAATTTTTAAAAAGGCTTACCTTTGACCTATGCCAAAACAATCATTAGTGATTTCTGTATCTACTCTTTAAGAGGAACTGAATGAAACTTTTAAGTAAAGTTTTTTATTCCCCACGAGGGATCGACAATTTGTAAGAGATTATATTTATCACACAGGATGGACTAAAATTTGTAGTGTGATTACTTATTCCTCACACAAGAGAATGCCGTTCTTAAATAAAAAACTTTTCTTTATTACTATTATTTTATATTTCATTATTATTAACTGCATAAAAATAGTAAACGAACCAAATAACAACAATCTGTTTACACAAACAGCAATCAGCTAAATCTTAATTAAGTCATGAATTTATTCAACGTACCATCAATCAATTATTGAATCTGAAATAACTTTCTCAAAATACACACTTAAAACAAGAATAAAAAAAAACAATTTAGTTGAGTATATCATTTTAAAAAACCATTTTTAATGAACGAATGAGGGACCTGCCCGTTCGGTTCGGCCTCTTGTCCCCCATTAATAATTTTTACAAAATCTTTTCTTCTTATTCTTAGTTGCCTAGTAACTAAATAAATAACTCTTTTAAATATTTTCTGGTAATATAAATTAAATAATTTTTAAAGTATTAATTTTTCAATCAGCTGGAGATGTTTATTTTTATTTCAATAGACTCAAAAATAAACAACTCCAGATGTGCATTAAATTCGTCATATTACAAACTATATTTGTTTCCAAATGCCGATTTTGATTTCTTGACTTCTAGTTTTAAGTCACTTCCAGTCGAAACCGGAACTGCAAACCCAATGATTTCTGTATCTACTCCTTGAGAGGAATCGAATGACACTATTTTTGTTCTCAAATTTCGACTTTGATTTCTTGACTTCCGGTTTTGAGCCACTCCCGGTCAAAACTGGAACTTCAAACCCAATTCTGCATCTACTTTCTAAGAAGAATCGAATAACACTATTTTCATTTCAAAATTTCGACTTTGATTTCCTGACTTTCGGTTTTAGACCACTTCCAGTCAAAACCGGAACTTCAAACCCAATTTAAGTCCAATAATTTTTGTGTAGATTACGAATCCAAAAACCGTTTGATGCTATCGCTTGTAGTTTCTGATATCTGAGTGTGACGGACGGATGGACAAAACAAAATGATAGATGACAATTTAAAAAATTACCACCAATAAATATTTATTTCTACGTAAAATAATAGGATACATCTTTACAAAAATCACCCAAAAATTTTGATATCCTAACAAAATAATCACATGGCATCTCAACGTAAAACCATCTATTGAAAAACGTGTAATCAAATTTAAGCAGGTCCAAAGAGTTACCTGGCTCACGCATAAAAGTCCCTCTCAATCAACTCAGTAATTAAACCAGAAGTCATATAAAGCTTGGAAAACCATTTTCAAACTTAATACTATTTAATCAACTAAAGGAAAATTTAAAAAAATAGCCAGAAGAACTTAAGAAACAGACATTAATTTCAAGCACTAAGTTAGCAGAAAATGGTGGATAATCCCACACAATATAGTGTACAAGGAAATTGAGTCGATGACAAAGTTGTGACGATCAGAAAAAAGATACTCTTTTGATGACCGTCTCAATAGACTGTGTAACACAAGACTCACTAAATTAGCTCCTAACCAACTCAAGAACAAGACTCAAAATAAATTGATCTGGGAAATAAAGTCAGACTTGAAGGACTTAAACACAACTGTAGACATTATCCAAAAACAAGAAGGAAAAAAGGTCTTGAAAGGTAATGTTACGTCCCAGGTTCGTGAAATAAAATTCAAAAGCTTTTATCGAAAATCCAACTAGTGTTTTGTTTTATTCAAGAAAAAAAATCTTATCAGATCCAATGTTGAAATTTTTAAAACAATTAAAATTCTTAAAACAATTAAAATTCTTAAAAAAATTAAAATTCTTTAAATTCAGTTGGAGTAATTATTAAATCTTCTAAAATACTTTCATCAAAATAAAGTTGAAAAAAATTAATAAATTATTAATATTTTGTTTTCTTTTTTTTATAAAAATTGTATATCACCTATCCCTTTAAAAGTTTTAAAAGAGAGTGAGGACAACAATCCAATTTATTTAAATTAAGAAAATTGTCTTTTTCTTTTTTTTTTGTACTCACATCTGACGTTGTGTAAATAAGATCATCTGGTGGTACATTGATGTTGATGCTGTAAGAGTGTTTATGTTTACATTGGAATGTCGTTACGTGCGTACTGTTCGTTATGTTTTGTTTTGTTTTGTGCGTACTGTTCGTTATGTTTTGTTTCCACTGTCCGTTATGCGTTAGGTGTTCGTATGTGTATCTCCTATTACAATCCTATTACAATCTTCCCCTCCCTCCGGAGAGTAAAGAGAAGCACACAGTACGTGTAAGCAAAATAAAGGGGGTGAGTGTTAAAATGAAAAAGAGAAGATGAGTATGTAGCAGTTGTCGGCTTGAGATGGTAATATACATTCATTTGGGGCCCCATTCAATAAAACATTCAAACAACATGCAAACAGCATTTTTTTTTTTTTATTACAATCATCCCAAACTCGAGGATCGCTACAGACAGCACCTAAAAATAAATTATGTAATTTATGAGTATACTATTTAACTTTTTTAATATTAGAAATATGTTCTTTAGTGATATCTCCTCCTACAGTCTTACGAAGTAATGCTGTAACTGGAGTAGAGAAGCTGATGATATAAAAAGGTTCAGACCATCGATACGCCATTTTGGCACAAATATTTTTTTGTTTTGAACTAACGGGGTGAGTTTTTAGCAGAACTTTATCTCCCACTGAAAATGGATTGGGATGGCGTGTAGCATTATATCGACGTGCCATATCATTATGTGATTTAACTAGTTTTCTTCTAATATCACACATCATATTACCAGAACGTATAGGATTTCTATGGAGGATATCTTGGATATTCCATGCTCTATCTAATGGAGTGTGAGCTGGAAAAGTATGCAATATGTCAAATGGGCATTTCCCATGAGCATTATGTTGAGCCATATTGAAAGCTAATTGAAACCAAAATAAAGATTTGTCCCAAGTTGCTTGAGTCTTTGCATGATACGCAATAAGGATAGACCTAAGATTTCGGTTTAAACGTTCTGCATGCGATGGTTGAGGGTGATAGGGTGAGAGGGTAGTTCGTTTTATGCCTAAATTGAAACAAAAGTTTTTAAACATTATGGAATTAAAATTTTTAGCATTATCTGTGACAATCAATCTTGGAATAGAATAACTTTGGAAAATACGTTTTAATTCATGTATAATAGAGGATGTATTAGTGTTTTTTAACGGGGCTAACCATGTGAATTTTGAGAAACTATCGACTACCACTAGAATATATTTATATCCTTGATTGGTTTTTGCTAGGCTACCGACGGTATCAATAAACAGTGTGTCAAATGGCGCTGTCGGAACTCTGGAACTGAGATTTCCCCATTTATAATTTATCCCAGGTTTGCTTCGTTGGCAGGTCGTACAAGCCTTGACTTTCAGAGGAATTTCTCGATATATAGCTGGCCAATAAAAATATCGTGTGATTTTGTGTATAGTTTTCTCAACACCTAAGTGTCCACCAATCTCCGAATCATGAAAATATTTAAATACTAAATCTTTTAAAGAGTCGGGAAGTACGATTTTGGTTGGATTATTATGTTTATTTTTTGAACATAGGACTCCTTTGGATAAACAAAATTTACTATTCCTTTGTTGTTTTTGTTGTAGGATAAAGGTATCCTGTTCCTGATGTAGTTTGACGTCTGTAAAAGATAGGGGGAATTGTGACAATAAACTATTAATATAAGTTATATCCTGCGGAATATCTTCGTTATTTAGATCATACATCCTCGATAATGCATCGGCAACATTATTATCTGAACCACGGATGTGATTAATTTTAAATTTAAAGACAGATATTCGGAGTAACCATCTAGCTAATCTACCTAACTGTTTTGGTTTGGAAAGAAGCCAGGCTAAGGCTTGATTATCAGTTTCTAAAAGAAATTCGCGATGTGTTAAATAGGTCCTGAAATGATCCGTTGCGAAAACAACTGCAAGACACTCTCTTTCATATGCTGAAAACTTTCGTTCTGCTTCTGTTAGTGTTTTAGAAGCATACGCTATAGGTTTCCTAGATCCTTCTTGTTCCTGAAGTAGGACAGCTCCTAGACCTGTATCAGACGCATCCGTCTGCAAAATGAAAGTTTTGGAAAAGTCTGGAATTGCTAATACCGGTGGATTAGCGATTGCCTGTTTGAGATCTTCAAACGCAAGTTTTTGAGTGTCGTGCCAGATAAACGGAGTGTTTTTGCGACGTAATTTATTTAGTGGTTCAATTCTATCAGCATATTTTTTGATAAATTTGGAAAAATAATTAACCATACCACAAAATCGATGTACTTGTTTTACTGTCATAGGCTGTGGGTACTGTAATATTTTTTGTGTCCTATTTGAGTCTATAGAGACTCCTTTGTACGACAATACATGTCCGAGAAACGGTATTTCATTTACAGCAAATGTCACTTTATCAGGATTAACTGTAATGCCAGCTTTCCGTAAAATTGACAATACTATTTTGATATGTTTAACGTGCTCTGTAAAACTTTTTGAATATATTAATATATCATCCATATAATTAAATACAAATTTATATTTAATATTTTTGAATAATGTATTCATAAGGCGAGTTAAAACTTGCGCACCAGTCGACAAACCAAAAGGTAACCTTTCATATTCGTACAAACCATCTGGTGTACAAAATGCAGTAATTTGACGAGATTTTTCTGTCAATGGGATCTGATGGTACGCTTGTGCTAAATCTAACGTACTAAACCATCTTGCATTGGAAAACCATTGGAACGCATGATTTATATTCGGCAAAGGTTGTGCCTCTGAATCAATTATTAGGTTAACTTGACGATAATCTACAACTAGACGACTAGTTCCGTTTGGTTTCGGAATTAAAAATGCTGGGGAAGAATAGGGGGAAATACTTTCTCGAATTACCTTATCTTTTAATAATTGTCAATTTGTTGTTTCATTTGAAACGTTTTTATCGGATTTAAAGGATAGGGTCTAGATTTAATAATTTCATTATTTTTAAGTACAATATCGTATTTCAATACATGAGTACAACCTAATTTAGTTGTAAGAACATCAGGAAATTCTTTACATAAATCATTAATTGTATTTTTAATATACTCACTTTGTTCCACGTTGTTAATTTGTTCTGGAGATAGGTCGGTTAAGTGAAATTGTTTACCTCTTGCCCAATCAAAAGTTATGAAAGATTTTGTTGGGTTAACTATTGCGCGGGTTGTTTGTAAAAAATTCATCCCGAGTATTATTCGGTGTTGTAATTTGGATAATATTTTAAAATTCACTTTCCATGATAATTTTTGAAGATTAACCTTAATCCAAATTTGTTTATTTATTTTTAAAGGAAATCGATCAGCTGTGAGACAAATTGTATTAATGTTTTCTTCCTCTATAATTGCCTTTTTATTTTTTAAAAATGTATACAGTTGTTGATTTATAATATTATGGGTGGAACCTGAATCGATAAGGGCATTAAATATGTTATTTTTAATTTTTATTGGTAATGTTTTTAAAGAATAATTACAATTTAACTTATTTCCTTTCAACTTTAAATATTTACTTGAATTATTTTTACAAATGCACATCATATGTTTATGGTCAGTACATTTGTAAACATTTAGTTTTTTGAAACATTATTATTTCCTTTTTGTTGTAAAAGTTTACAATTTCGTTTGATATGACCTAATTTATGGCAATAGAAACATTTTAAAGTGGTTGCAGGCATTTGTGATCTAACGGTGTTGTAAGTTGTATCTTTTAATATATTTTGTTTACCTCGTGAAGGTACCATGCTATTTATATCTTGTATTACGCTCGTATCACTTATTTTAGATACGCCGATGTCATTCAGAGTCCTAGCATAAACTCTCTCATAGACATAGGTATCTAGTTTATTGAAATCTTGTAAGTTACGAGGTTGGCCAATTATACCTATATGTGCGGCGTATACTTCATTTAAACCGGTTAAAATTATATTAATTAACTCACCTTCTGTTAGATCTAATCTTAATACCTCATGGTGTTCTAAAATTTCTTTTATGTATTCATTAAGTGTCTCTGTTTGCGACTGATTTCGGTACAACAATTTGAGTTTTAATATTTCTTTCATTTTTGGCGTTATTAATTTGTTGACTAAATCTCTATGAAATTGATCGAAATTATGATTATTTTTAATTGAATTCTCAAAGATTTGTTCAGTAAAGCCTGTCATAAATTGAGTTAACAATACTAAAGGTAAATCTACTGCATAGCGTTTCTGAATTTGTTTAATTATTTTGATATTTCGTACTAGTATATCAATATCACGTCCATCGGTTATAGTTAATTGCTTTAATTCATTTTCAATTGGATTTGCAATTTTCGTCCAATTGAAGTTTAACTCACGATTAAAATAGGCTGGATTATGATTACCTACTGCATTCGGTATTAATATATCAGGAGTTTCGTTTCTAAGAACAGGATTTTGCATTACTGGGGAATGTAAAATATTAATATAGTTAACACCAAAATTTTCTCGTTGATCAAGTAAGAAATCATTTCCTAAATGTGCGTTTTCAATATTTATGTTGTTTTGTTCTAAATTAGGCTCAATTTCGAAATTTTGTAACCTATTAAGTTTCCAAATATCAAATTCTCCCTTTAAATTTTGAAATCCTACAAGTTTATCTGGTTTATTAATTAATATGAATGTTAATAATTTATTAAGCCTATCATCAAATGTTTCGGCATTATACTTTTCTACTTCAGTTAAATTTTCTAGGTTTCGTAACTTTACCAAATAGTTTTGACACTCCGTCAGTTGTTTGTCTATGTCAAACCTATGTAGCGTAGTTAAGTCAATTTGTCGTCCATTATTTAAGAGTTTTTGTAACCTTTGTCTTTTTTGTCTTACGTTTCCTGTTGTTGTACTTTTTCGTATTCGTAATTGGAAATTAACGTTTGTTTCGTCTAATTTAGTGGGATCAAGAATTGGTGCTACTTGTCTATCCATGTTTCTACCTGTTTATTGTTTTCTGTAATGATGACTATTTAAATGTATGTAAACAATGCCTTACCAGATAATTTCAATACACTTGCCAGATGTGAGATTGTTACGTTTTTTGAAATTGTTATTGATAATTGATTTTTATGAATTTTAGAAGATTTATTGATGTTATTTATTGAATTTTTGTTTTAGTTTTTATGATATTCTGATTTATATCTTGGTTTATCCTTGTCGTATCTTGGTTTATCCTTGTTTTATCCTGGTTTATCCTTGTTTTTATCCTGGTTTATCCTTGTTTTGTCCTGGTTTATCCTTGTTTAATTTCCCGGTCGATGCACCATTTTTGTTACGTCCCAGGTTCGTGAAATAAAATTCAAAAGCTTTTATCGAAAATCCAACTAGTGTTTTGTTTTATTCAAGAAAAAAAATCTTATCAGATCCAATGTTGAAATTTTTAAAACAATTAAAATTCTTAAAACAATTAAAATTCTTAAAAAAATTAAAATTCTTTAAATTCAGTTGGAGTAATTATTAAATCTTCTAAAATACTTTCATCAAAATAAAGTTGAAAAAAATTAATAAATTATTAATATTTTGTTTTCTTTTTTTTTTAAAAATTGTATATCACCTATCCCTTTAAAAGTTTTAAAAGAGAGTGAGGACAACAATCCAATTTATTTAAATTAAGAAAATTGTCTTTTTCTTTTTTTTTTGTACTCACATCTGACGTTGTGTAAATAAGATCATCTGGTGGTACATTGATGTTGATGCTGTAAGAGTGTTTATGTTTACATTGGAATGTCGTTACGTGCGTACTGTTCGTTATGTTTTGTTTTGTTTTGTGCGTACTGTTCGTTATGTTTTGTTTCCACTGTCCGTTATGCGTTAGGTGTTCGTATGTGTATCTCCTATTACAATCCTATTACAGTAATAGACTAACCTAACTCCCTTTCAAGAAAAGAAAAGAACCTAACATAACCATAACGGAGAAAATAAGGCTCTAAATAAAAAAATATGAAGCGAATCTGGGAGCGAAAGAGTCAGCATCAAGCTAACTCCGTACCTTGAAGACCAAATGGACATCGAATGACTTAATACTTAAATGACTTATTTTTAACACGGACTTTATCATTATATAGGTAATACTAAATTTAATTTGCAATTCGATTCTTTTGTGAAATTCTTACAATTTTGTGTACCACCATTTATAATTCAGTGACCCACCAACTGGTCTTGATTAGTATCTGAGAGATCAATAACGTCACTAATATTCCTCTTCTTGAATAGATATTTCATCCAGTCAATATTAGGGTGTACCCACCGGGTTGATCTAGAGGTAACGTCGTTGCCGCGAGTCAGCTGTTCAACAGCTGTCTTCGGAGACGAAAGTGCCTGGTTCAAATCCTAGTAAGGGTAGTTACTTTTATACGGATTTGAATACTAGACAGTGGTTACCGGTGTACATTTATGGTTGGGGTTCAATTACCCACACTCTCTCAGGAATGGTTGGCCTGGGCTATACAAGACTACATCTCATTTACACATCATACATATCATCCATATCTCATTGGGTCAAGGGGTTGCTCATTGTTCTAAATTGAACAGATTGGAATTGTACACAAATTAGGAATAACAAAAAAAATATTAGGGTCAGGCTGAGGAAAATAATTTTACAGGGCCTGAGCTAAGCCTGTCAAATTTTCAGTAAAATGTTCTTTTGTATTGGAAGAATACAGATCTCCTGCGGACCCCTAAAACCATGCCCGCGGACCACACTTTGAGAAAATTTGGCCTAAACCGAGGAAAATTAAATGCATTTCTAGTTATAGTAAAATGACACAAATACATTCAGTTAGAATATTATATCCAATAGAATAATCACTAATAGAGATATCTGAGGAGCAAGCAGCTGTTTTACCTCCGATACCTTACATTTCATACAACGTGATAGAGAGAATAGAGCCATTCAAAGTAGGGTCTGGTTAGCCTATTTAGTAACATGATGAAACCCTCTTTGTCTTTCATGCAGAACGAATTCACTATCCTTTGGCCCGAGTAAATTTCTTTACTGCTCAATGGTAATTTGAATTACAGATGTTAAAAACATGAATTTTTACAATGATAAATAAGATGGAATTTATTTAGTCATGTGAAATGTTTGTAACGGAATAAAGGGTGGATTAATTTGTAAATAGTTACCGTGGTCACGTTGAAGTTGTTGAATATTCATTGTGTCAGTTACTAGATCCGAAAAGGTTGAGTGCTATGAGATAGCCTACATGTTTATCTCTCAGTGACAAAATCCACACCGGTTTTACAAAAAAAAAAATAATGGGTCATATTTTGCTACAATTTTTTTTTTGTAACATTCTCATTTAATTTGAAGTTGTAAGAAGTGAAATATATCTAAAATTATTTTTGTCTTCTTCATTTATGATTTATAACTGGTTAAAGTTGAGATATGAATTAATCTCACGTAGCACGGGAGGTCAAAAATCTAATTCTGGGTAAAACAACGAAGACAAGAAATATCTTAAAATTTTAAAATATATAGGCCTATTACAGCTAACTAATTTTTAAACTTTGTTTGGTTTATTAAAATTTTTTTATGTAGCCTACACATAATTTTTATTATATTATTTACTAGGTATACGTTTTGATTACACTCAAGTATTATAGAATATTCGATGTTACGTCATTCATGACTACAACAAACCAAATTTTATGTTTTACCAACCTCAAAAATTAGAATGATCTTACAAATTGTTTCACAAAAAAATATATAGAATATATTACTTACACTAAACAGAAACAACCGAAATTTGGTAAAAACTTTTTGAATCGTTATAACTTTTTAATAAAAAGTGTTACGAAAATGCGAAGACCATTTCCGGAACCAGCAAACTTTTTTAATATTATAAACTAGACAGTGTTATTTAGAATGAGTAATTAAATAATCTCTTAACTTTTTTTATGTTTGAAGTACTGGGAGACAAATTCATCTCTCAAAAGCAAATTTGACAAGAACAGTGAGAGACATCTGTTAAAAGCGTATCTGGTAAGGTCACGTTGATTTGGCGTAGCTCTCAACCTGCTTACTGTATCGGGGATAATGCAAAGAGGATTTTCCAAATTAAAGTGTTAAGATTAAAACCTAGAGTAACCAAGTTGATATTTTACTACTTGTGAAGTCAGAAGATTCAGGCCGACTGTTCGAACTACTATAGGTCTTGATTCCAATTAATTATTGTGTAGTTACTAATGTAATGTTAATAGCACATTACTAGTAGAGCTTAACAATGTAACACAGCTGCATCTACAGCTATATTAGCATACAAACACACAACTACATTAGCATACATGAAGAAGGGGTACAAGGTGCGTACAGGCCGGTTCATTAGTACAGTGGTCCCCGCGCAACTAACTTCTACACCAGGCTTCCCGGGTTCGATTCCGATCAGGTGTGGTATTCTTTCAGTACTAATTTTCATATATGACACACTTCGTCATCAAGCTACATTCGCACTATGTGCAAAACAGTCAGATGTAAAACTAAGAAAAATGTTACGTAGGCTTCCAGGTTACGACTTTAAAAGACTTCTTCTGAAGATTTTCCAGGAATCTGTGAATTCGTTCAGGTATATGGCTATGGAAGGCTATGGAAACCGTTCAAGGATAAACTTTTTATTCAATGCAACAAACTCTATAATGCTACTCTAATAACAACAATTTTAAATACTGTGTGGGAAAGATTTGATTGCCCTTTGCGGAGAGAAGCTACTAGCCTTCTCAATAACATTTCATTTTAAAATATATATTGTGACACTTATCGCTAAGGTCCGTTTCGGGATCTAGGTAATTAAATAATTAATACACTAAACTTTACAATTACAAATATTTATTACACTGAAAGATTTACAAAATAAATAATAAACTAATTATAATGAAGTAATACAATAAATAACTTAATAATTTACTTAAAATAAAGAATAAACTAATTATAATGGAGTAATACAATAAATAACTTAAATAACTTACTTAGTAAGTTACTACTTACAATAATTATACGCAAAGTACATACACAAAAACTGAATATAATGCAAATACACAAGATAATATAACAAAAGTTAACCACTACAATGCTCGGATACGTAACCTGTACTACGCACCGTTAGCCATTCAATAAACACTCGTCAGAGATCAAACGGATACTAAACTAATTGACCGCGCTCGGGGTTCTATTTATATAAGCGGTTCAAAGAATCTTCCCGAAAGACACCGAAATTCGATATAAAAGTCCTTTCTAGAGAAGTCTTATTTAATGTACACAGGGAATCAATTGACCCTTCATAAATAGTTGTACAACAAAGACCTTATCATACACAATAGCGCAGTCCTTTTAAATAATTTTCATGAATAGGTATCCTTTTATAGCCAACCCTATTGTTACTTTTTCACTACTCTATTATCTACTCTTTACCATTTTATGAATTAAGTACTAGAAATTTCGCGAACCATGCCCTTCTTCGATATTGTCACAATATATTTTTTTATAACACCGTAAAATGCTCTAGTCTTATGTAAAATCGTGACACGCATCTTTTTGTTTTATTAACTTTTACGATAAATGAAACGGTTAAAAAGTTAACAGGGATTTAAAAAAAACAACCGTGAATAGGACGATTTTTCGTTTCCACGAGTCTGACATTGATAAAATTTCATATACGGGATTGTGATATACCGAGAACACTTACAGATCAAATGAAAATGTATACATTTGTTACTGATTTCAATACTGTAACCACACATTTTGATTGAAGTACGCCCGGGCTTTAAAAAATCTTGTCGCGAGAAAGTTTTCGGCTTATATTATTTCTATGTAGTACAGGGAAATAATATACGTACATGTATATTTACTGTACGTACATGCAGCGTAGGAAATGTAAAGTCCAGCCTCTCTTAGTTTGCTCCTAATGTAAACAAATAATGACGTCACTGAGCATGCGCATTATATCAAAATGTGTACACGCTGATTAAAAAGTAACAAGAAAATACTTTCAAAAGTATTTAAATACAAATACCTTTAATTTTTTTTTCTAAATGAAATTGTTAGGCCTACATCATATCATGACTCATGTTTTTAGTACTTTAAGTACCTATAATTTAAAAAATAGTGAACTTAATAGGAATACGACATCCGTAAAGTCGCAGACTCTAGCGTGCACCCTGTAGTAGGTGGCTTTTGTTTATTGACAGTAGGAGCAAACTAAGAACGACTGAACTGTAGTTTAAAGAGTGAATTTATTTTTAGTGAAAGAATCATGCAATTCCGAAGACCCCCTCAAACGTTAAGGACCTCTAAATAAATATTGGCGTTTAAAAATGTTATTGAATACTCTAATCTATATTCAAAAACGATGCGACAATAAGATGGACAAAAAAGATACGTATCATGATTTTACATAAAACTAAAAAATTTTAGAGAGTTATAAAAATATTTTTTTAAAAATTAAATGTTATTGAGAAGGCTAGTAGCGGGCCTATTCTGCTCCTCTCCGCAAGGGGTAAATCTTTGCCACACAGTAGTTGATGTAACGGTTGTTTTATTAAGGATGCAACCCTGAGTGTAAGAAGGTAGAAGCAATACATGGGTAAATTTTCTGTCTCTCCACCTGTTTGTTGGCAATAGTGTACTCTAGGCCAACAGCCTCAGATAATTGAAATGTAGTAATCATGCATTAGTGCTGTCACAGCAATCTTTTCATTATGTTGTGTCAGCTATGGTTTTTCCAAGGATGAACACGTGTTTATTGTACAAACTTAGCCTATACAGCGTGTAAATCTTACAAATGTATGCAAGATAAGTTTCAGTTGGAATTTCCCCGTTCTGCCTTCCTAATAAATCGATAACACTGCGTTTTATCAATAAATTTCGTAAAACTAGGAATGTACTCGATGCAAAACCACCTCCCCAGCTAACAAAATTAACCGCGGAAGTTCTCGAAGATTTTAACTTATAGAATTTTTCCTACGGGGTTCTTTAAAAGTCGTAGTTTACAGAAAAAATCCTCGTATGAATGATGAATTAAAAGCAGACATTGGAAGCGCAATTTCAAACGTTAGTGAACAAACTTTAAGAAAAGTTGCTACAAATGTCATGAAACGAGTGCGAATTTCTATTCAAGTTGGAAAAAATCACTTCCAATATCTACTGTAGTGTTAAAGTTATTAAATGAAAAATTCATTATAATTTGCCATTCATTTGTAAAGTAATGAATTTGTAATAAATGTAAAAATTTGTAATAGATTGTGTCATATTTTTAACATAGGTTGAGTCCTTAATAAAACATCTGTTATTTAAAGAAATTATTTAATCTCTACAGTTCTCTGTCAAGGCTTACAACTCTTTAAAAAGCTAGCTCAAAATAATTTAAAGGTAGTCATGACACGACACTTCCTACAGTGTCGTCATCTATTTGCTCTAATAGTCACACCCTTAGATTATCAATTTCGTGTGATGTCGATTGAAATGTATGGTAAAAAAATTCGTGTTATAGTTACTTGAGTCACGAGTTTGCCCTTGTTTGCAACGAGGGGTAAAAGGGGAAAAGCAACAGTGCACATGCGCGACCGCGTTAATTTCAGTACAACAAACACAAGTTATACTAAACCCAGAGCATATAAAGTATATCGCGGAACCTTTTGTAGGTTAACTGTACAAATATAACTGTTTGTTACCGTAAACATAAATGTTAGTTTCTCGAAAACATGGGCAGACTATTCAGAGTGCTGAACGAAATCTAATTTGCAGTGGAATAAAATGCTGTGAAAGTGAATAAAAAAAATGCCTTTTCCTGCTTCTTAACAAAATCCATAAGCGAGTGGGTAACTACTGTGATGTTTCTCTTTCCACAATTCGAAAAATAAAGAAGGAAATCAAAGAAGTAAAGAAGCTATTCTTCAACAGCTTTTTTGACACCTGGTAAAAAAGGAAACGGGTAGGTCACACTGATAGTGGGGACGCCGGTGACAGCGATAGTAAAGAAGGCGATTCATTCGTAGAAAATTTTGTTCCTGTGGAATAAGGTATCTGGAAATTACAGTAAATCAAACATTTTTAGTAATGTAATTAAGCTATATGCAATATTGCAGGTCACATTTATTTCTTATAAGGTTTATGAAACATTTTCTCGGAATAAACTACAGCATCCAAAATGTATGTAGAAACTGCACGGTAGTGAAATGTACGAGTAGTGTCTCACTGTTGAGGTTGGCAGCACTGCAAATTTTCACTTCCCTTCCTCACAGCCTATCTATACTCAAACGGCAATCTCGCGACCCACTATCTCAATGGTTTAATACAAAGGAGGCCGGGCCGTTGGCGTAGTGGTTAGCGTAACTGGCTTCTACGCCGGGATCCCGGGCTTGATTCCCGGTCAGGTCTGGCATTTTTTCATCACTCATTTTTCTTATATCATCATTTTCCACTGTCTGCATTAGCAAAAATTGTAAAACAGTCAGTCGTAAAATAAAAAAAATAATAATACGAAGGACTGACGGATACAAGCAACCGCGACCAACGACCAGTGGGCGGGGCCAACAAGTCGCATCGGTCGAACGACGCTGTCGCTCTGTAACAGGAGCAGTGCAGTCGAGAAGACCGGCCTGTATGTGTTTGTTCACGATGTTTTTGACTGTGGGGGAGGATGAAATTGAACTGTTCATGATTCATTCTACAATACTTTCTGAACTTTTCTTGCTTATCATGCAAAATGTCCTTTTATAACTGTTTGAAAACAGTCCTCTTCTTCTCGTGATGTAAAAATTGAGTCAGTTGCCATCCATTTTCCCGAAAACATTGCTAAAGTTAAAAGAATATAATCGTCTTCTGCTTCATCCACTAAAAACTGCTGTATAGGCCTAAGTCTTTTTCTAGTTGAATTTATATTATCTGACATAATACTTAACCGTTTGAATAGGCAATTACTGAAAGACTGATTAGTTCTTGGGTCGTGGTCGCAACGAACGGAATGCTACCTTTACATTCGTTAAGTATACTCAAAGGTTACATTGCATTTCCATAGGTGCGAAATGTGAAGGCAAGAATCATGGTCATGTTACGACTACAGTGGGCGGAGCATACAGTACACACAATGGCTGCCGAGTTTAGCAGCTTTACATTATTATGAGTGTTCACAAAATTTTTACTTAATGCACACTAAGTTGTTTTTATGAATATTGGCTTTAAAAGTTCATAAAATAAATACCTAAGTAAAAGGTTTATGTCCAAACAAGTCTAATTTAATTCACTATAACAGCGTAGTAGTGATGTAAGACAACATTCTGTTTAAAGTAACCTCGCTTGGCTCATACCAACTGAAGTCACAGCGGAGCTATACACAAATCTATTAGTCGAAGAAAGAAATAATTTATTGATAAAATGTTTCAAATATTTTGTAAGTTAATTATTTAATATTGAATTTATGTTATATTATAGTAATAATCCATAAGTAAAACTATGAATATATAAAATCACCTCCAGTTAAGGAAATTGTTGTTGTGGCTGCACTGGTTAACAGCTGTAAATTTGACAAGTTTTGTTTTTTGTTACATTTCGAAGGATGAGTAATTGATTGCAGCTTAAATTGTTTTGATCTTCATTTTTATATGCAGTGTTAGTCGGAAGGGTGTGTATAATCATATAATTCATGGTTTGTGTACTGTTTAATTTAATTTAAAATACTGTAAATTCATTAGTTAGTTCGCTAAGTATGTGTAAAATAATTACTTCCTTGACTACCTGTTAGTCATGGTGTATCGATTAACGTAATGCATCTGTTAGGTTATCTGATGAAAAGAATTCAGAGAATTGATTTTGTTTAAAATATAATTTTCCTCTTACATTTGATGTGTGTTATCTGAGATACTTTAACAATTTTATCTCTCGGACGTTTGCGGTTTGGATTAGATTGTACGTTTTTAATTAGCGTATCATTAAGCCTAGTTAAGGACAGGGTAGGGCTACGTTGCATTTTTGGGAAATAGTTAATGCGTAATTATGTTTTATTTGAGGTAATAATAACAAACAGTGTTTCAAATTTTGTTTTTCTATTGTGTGGTATGCCTTATTAAGAAAAGTGAGGTTATCTGATTAGGACCGTCAAGTCCTTGACAAAACTTTCTATTCCTGAATATTCTAATCCATTGAACATTACTCTTAATTGCAATATTATTAATAGGTGTATCATTTTCTTTTTCTGTGGTTGCATAAAATTTTATGGTACCAATTTTGGACCCCAATTTTATTATGAAATAATTTATTAACATATGTTCACTGTAGGTTAGTTAATAAACTTAAGTATTTACGGATTCATTATTTTAAATTTATAAACTAACTCTAAAAAGTGGTTTTTTAAATTGTATTGTAATTTTCCTTTAAGCTAACTGCTGTCTATGTCTTTAAGTTTATTAAATCGTGACTTGGTACAATATTTGTCTATAACCTAACCTGATATTTCTGTCCCTGTATTTTCATTTCTTTTTAAATTTCCACAATCACAAAATAGCATTTCATTAAAAGTTTTATAATGTATTTGACAGATATTTCAACTTCTAAAAGAAAATTCTATTATTTATTCGTCCAAGTATTGTTTCTTATGTAAAATTCATCCACATAATATGCTGGTTTGATGTAGTGTTTCTAATGAAATGGGTAGGCCTATACCTTGGAGAATTTGAATTAGCACAAGCAGCTTCAGTATTTATTTACTCCACTCTTTGCCCCTCGCCATGCAACGACGGTACAGTCACAGGAGTATACAATCGCTACTGTAATGTGCGACTCACACCCGGTCACTACACTTTGTTTTCATTGTTATTGTTAGATCTGTCAGACATAATGATGTGACTATTTATTTTCATGTATGATTTTCTCTTCAATCTATATATTCAGACCAATTTTTTTAGTTAGTTGGGTGCGTCTGTAGAGTATAGTTTAGTGAAGGTTAGCAGTTTTGTTCTTGTAATTTATAATTTCAATTTTTGCTGGGACAAATTAAATAGGTACATATTTTAAAATGAAATAATTGTATCTATGTTTGTACATTGAAATAAGGTTGTAAGCATTTGCATACATTAAAATTTGTAGACCTTGTTGAAAGAATTGGTTATGGATATGCTTTATGCGGAACTGTGTGTACACGTAGAGCAAGAGTTGTGCCAGTTTGAATTGTCCACAGTATACAAATAATTTTATTGGGTAGATCTAATATATATGATCCTTGAAGTTGGATAAAAATATTTTGAATAAAATAGGGGGTCCCTTTAGACATATAATTATTATATTAAAAGAAATATTTTTAGTGTACCAGCAACGATAACTTTGTTGCATTATTTCAATATTATTATTATTTTTGTTGTCATTTTTATTTGCTTTACCACGTAATTTGCTATTATAATATCAGTTATATTAGCCAGCTTCAACTAATTTAAATACATAGACCATCAAATCATTTTTGATATTTTAGGTTCAAATTCTTTAAAAATTTTTAATAGACCATTGTGCTAATTTTAAAGTTTGCGCAGGCTATGTATCTGATGATAATTTCACAAGTAAAGTAAATATAAAGTACAAATTGGAGTAATTTTTAAACAACTAATTGGTAGTTCTCGTAGTATACTTATGCTTAAAAATTGTATGTTTTGTTTATTTTAAATTTTTTGTAAGAGATCATTTGAAGGTGCAAAAATTTATTGAGACTCGTGAAAATCTAATTTAATATCCTAACCTATTCATTACAAAAAAATCAAAAATATGAAAACCTACCTTGTAAAAGTCAACTTACATCATTCACCAACATGGTGAATAGCTATTGCTTAAACCAATCAATGTAAAGTTAATATAATTAATGTTAAGCGTAGTCACATTATTACAGATTTACCATAATTTTGAATCTTTTTTTAGTAATGTTTCACTAAATCTAAATTTATTGTATGAAAAGTATAATAATTATATTTACATATGTTTATTATCGTTTCATTCAGTTGCACGTTAATGAAACATAGCATGATTTAAATAGGTACAATAATTGAAGGTTAGGTAAAGTAGTTGTTGTATTAACAAACAAATTTTTTTATAACAGAAATCACAGGAATGCAAGCTTTCCTGCAATAGTGGAGCTGTTTGATTTGTCACTTTACCTAATTTATTAAATTAGTCGAGGTTGTTTACCTGGCATGAATAGCAACCCATTTTTTTTGTCTTTCATTTTCAATCAGATGTACAAGAAATCTTTTTGATATATTTTTTTATACTTATTCCTCATCAGTACTACCACTACCACTACGCCTTTGTTTGTTAGTGTTATTTTAATTTGTAATTAGGTTCAGCAAACATAAATTAATAAAGATTATAACCAAACGTTCATTAGAGTACAAGATAAATTTATTTTAATCAATAAACTGAAAAAAGTATTTAAATGTATACAGAGTTGTTCGTTTTTGGACCTTCGCTAAAAGATGCACTGTAAACCTGGACCTCTGCACGAGGCTAAATTGATTTTTTTTTGTGTGTTGAAGACTCCAGGAGGAGTATAGGACATGTCAGTTACAACACTTGAAATACATATAAGAATCACACTCTGTATCACTACTATCAATAAAGACATTCTTGTGCGCTATAATAAGTTTCACCGATCAAGTAATTTTTCAGATTTTTTTTAAAGGAATGCAAATTTTCACAACATTTTAAAAATTTGGGTGATGTATTCATGAATTTGCTCCCTGCATAAGTAGGTTTTTGTTCAAACAATTTTGTGGAGTGATTAGCCACATAATAATCATTTCTGTTTCTTGTGTTATGATTGTGAACATTGAAATTTCTGCATAAAATTATTTAGCTCAACTTACATAATCACCTCAAAAATGTAAAGAGAGGGAACTGTAAGCAATTTAAGCTCCTTAAATAGTGGCCTGCATGAGGTTAGCTGGTTAGCTCCTACCATACACCTAATAGCTTTCTTCTGAATTTTAAAAACCCTATTTCTATATTACCTATGCTAGAATTACCCCATACTAAGATACCATAAATCAACATTGATCACCAACATTCGTAACGGATAGGCACATCAAGAAGAAGAAGAAGATACCATAAAGGATATGAGACAGAATGAGGCCATAATAAGCTGCCATTAGTAATTTTTTATCTTTTAATCTGGCAATTTGTTTTAGTGCAAATACTGCAGATGATATTTTACTACAAACTTGATTGGTATAGAAGTCCCAAGACAAAAATCTATCTAGAGATACTCCTAGGA
The DNA here is from genome assembly GCA_035578175.1 of Catonia carolina. Lineage (NCBI taxonomy): Eukaryota > Metazoa > Arthropoda > Insecta > Hemiptera > Achilidae > Catonia > Catonia carolina. Next base: position 22,347,464 of record JAQMRL010000008.1, on the reverse strand, counting down.
ACTTCACTGTTTCTACATGCTCTAAACTATTATTATGAATAAATACATCCACTTCTCTACTTTCTTTAACGTTATTATTATAATTATACTTAAAAACTAGCATACCATCCTCTAAAACACCTCCAACATTGATTTTGTCGTGTTTGAGGCAGCCTAGTGCCAATAATCTTGCAACATGACAATGCTCGTCCACACACGTCGCATGCAACTGACGAGACTCTGAGAAACCTGAAGTTTGGACCGATTTCACACCCTCCTCATTCCCCCAACCTCGCACCTTGTGATTTTCATTTTTTTCCTCTACTCAAGGGAGACCTTAACGGTAATCATTACAGCTCGGACAATGAGGTGACAATGTCGGGCACATTGGCGTAGTTGGTATTGTGCTCGCCTCTCATCATGCAGTCTTGGGTTCGAAACCCATTCAGGCACGGCATATTTTCATACGTTACAAAAATATCATTTCATCCTTCACCGTCTCCATTAGCAGTAATTGCAGAACAGTTGGACGTTACACCGAAAAAAATGAGGTGAAGGCAGCTATTGCGTCCTGGGTTCGAGAAAAGTCGGAAAACTTATTCATTGACTGAATGAAAAAACTTGTTTTACGTTGGGAGAAATTAATAATGCTTAAAGGTGACTAGGTTGAAAAATAAATATATGACATTGAAGTTTAGGAAAATTACTTTAATTGGTTTTTTACCCGATCTTGCTATTTGTTTTTGTTCGCGTTCTACAAGCATGTGTGCATTAGTTATTAGCCCACCCTCGTTAATGAAAGGTGGGAGATACTAATACGTAAAGTAAAATAGTGGGGTTAATTTAGATTTCTTTTTGCATTTCGCAAAGCTCAAGAACTCCCATTAGACTTGTAATAGTCTATAGTATATTAATAATAAAATCACAGCTTTACAAAACAACAAGTATGAAAAATAAAACAAATGGAAAGAAACTGAATAATTAAACGTACACATCTCAATAATCTTATTAAGTTATGCATAACTTGCACCATTTATCATTACAATATTGATTGAAAAGAATAGAAATTTAACCCATGAAAGAAGGAAAGTAATATTTTTATTTCTTAATCTCTCAGAGCAATCATAATATATGTTGCCAACATAAGTGTTGTACTGTTGGCTGTTATGTTCAAGTTGTGATTTTTGTTGTAATTACAAAATTTTATTATACATGCTGCAGTGGATTAGACTGTTAAACTAATATTTCTGTTTTTGTTATTTTTTTTTATTAATTGTAGGAAGAAAATTAGTTACTTATGGATGTATTGAATAAATTTTGCTCAACAGTCTCCAGCACTGTTTCTCAGCTATCAAATGCCTTGCCTGGAAATCCTGTTACCAGAGAATATGAAGCTACTAGTCACATTGCCAGTGCTGGAACTGGTAAGATAAATTAATTTTTCCATTATTATTATTATTATTATTATATTTCATGATATTGTAATTTATGGTATTGCCCATAACACACAGGTGGAGTGTTAAATTATTTGCATTCAATCTGCTTGTTCCAGGGCTACAAAAAATAGTTGTGTTTTGTATCACATTGTCAGCCAATTATATAATTCGAAGCGTTTAACAACAGAAGAGGTAGAGGTGTAAAACACTAGTCAGAGGAATTATGTCCTAGCTGACAGTAATGAATTTCATTGTACAGCCAGACCCTTGGTGAATGAATTTTCTCAGAAACTGCTTATACCATTTTTTTTTTAATTGCCTCGTTTACTACACCTTTTTATTTTCTTCAAGATAGAGTAAGCATCATGTCTGCTGAAATTCTTGAGAAGGCTGTCCTCTCATAGTAATTTTTTTTAAGATTACGACCTTTTTGAATTTTATGACTTCAGTGGGTATAATCGAAGTTACTGAAATATTAAAACCTACACCTTTTATTTCTAGAATTTATACTACAAAGCTTAGTTAAATATGAATTAGTGATTTTCCGTATTTTTTTAAGTCAAACTGAGGTTGATTTTCATTTTTGCCGTCTTTTGCTCATGATTAAGGTTATCTTTTTTGTATTACGTTGGCTAGAAAAGTCATGTGAATGTTTCAGATCTTATTTATTTATTGATATCCATCTGTGAAACCCAACATTCTCGGTAACTTGACCTGGTGTGAGTCTACAAAACATTGGGTTTGTGGGCCTCTATTGTATGTATGTAGCCGTGCAATTTCTACAAAAATTTAAACTAGTTGTACTTCAAATAAGAATATTTTAGAATTAAATTTATTCTTAAATAAGTGATTCAGTTATAAGGAATGAATATATTTATTGCAAGCTTACTGTTATTTCTACTATTGTACAATATTCAATTTATTCTTATCAATAGTTAAATATAAACAATTAAATAGAAATATGTAGATATAAATTTCTGTTACCTGATTCATACAAACATTCAGATATCAGTATTTATGTGGATCAATAAGAATAAGACAATTTATTTCACAAGTTTTAAAAAAATACATATAACATAAAACTTAACAAGAAATAATAAAATGTAATTATTCTTATTGTGAACAATATAAGCAACCCAACAAGTTCATAAATTAAAGAAAGTAGTTCATAAATAAATAAAATTGTCTATTTTTATTATTATATATAAATACCGGCTGTTTTTGTTTTTAATCAACTAAAAATGCACTACGACGTACCAAACAATTTTTCTTCAACAGTTAATTAAATTTTAAAATTTGTATCTTTCAGGACTTCTTTGGAAAATTTATAGCGGATATAAAAAGTCAACAAGACAAGAAGCAGCAATTTTTGTGTTTGAAAAAAGACAAATCGAGAAATGGCCGAAAAATGATAAAGATCTTCTATTAGATACGCTTAGAAGAGGTATTTCACAATTAACAAGACTTCGTCATCCACAGATTTTAGTTGTGCATCATCCATTAGAAGAATCAAGGTAGTTACAGATAATTTTTGTGTTTGGTTGTATTTTTTTTACGTTTCTACAATATTAACGTTTTTGTCATTTCAGAAGTTTACACCTAAATGCATACATATTATTCTGTTGTTTTAGTATTTTTATGACTCAGGTGATAGTTTGTGTCTGTTTTATGATAACAGGAACAAAATCAATGAGGCCTTGTAAAGGGCTTTTCAAGTATAATTACTTTATTACTTACTTATCAGCTAATTTTTGAGTTGTTTATCTATTTTTGTTTTTAGTTAAATTTTACAAATTGATTTATCCCTGTGGTATTGTTAATAAAATGTAAAATGTTAAATTTTTATAAATATGTTCATACATAATAGGAGTAACTTGATATAAAATTATATTTTTCAGTTCATTTAAACATCCATCTACAGTGTGGTCATTATGACTGTATCGTGTTTTAAAATGGTGGAACTTGTTAAAATTCTAGGAATTAAACTTGGAACTTTTCACTCTGTAGTAGTAATGGAATGAGTCGTAGGAGACTTATTCTTCAGAGTACCAGTTATAATTTACTGATTGTATGTACACTCTACATAGGAGAACACCGTAATTATATTAATAATTTAACAAGAAAGTAGAGCAGAAAGATTAGAGAAAACTTAAAATTAAGAAGTTTTGCACCAAATGTAAACAGTATTATGGATGTTGTTATTATTATTATTATTATTATTATTATTATTATTATTATTATTATTATTTAATATTTGCTTCTTAGAGCGGACGCCCAATAAGCTTGTCGGCGTAGCTGGCTGCACGAACAGTTCGGATTCAGTCGGTAGATTTCGTGTCTTAGCACCGAACTGCGTATTAAATTACAGGTGCTGAACGATGTAAATTATCATCTATTAGCGACGTTAAAAACATTTAATTGTAAACATTGTATACAACAGTTAACGCCTATCACATACAACGCATTACACACTAATGTTTTCAGGTTAGCTGATATATAACATTGCGAGAGCGACATGACTCTGATCACAGCTAGTACACCACTGACCCCCACCACTCGCTGAGGCAACCGAGCATACCATTACCAAAATAAACCTTCTGCGTACTTCAAAGAACCGGCAAGCTTATTTGGTGTCTGCTCTACCAGTCGGTTAAAGATGGTTGTTAGGGTATAAGAGTAGGCCGAAAAACTCTATAGAAACTACTGCTGTAACAGTAGAAGTTCTGTTCGTAGTACAATATGCCCAAATGTAAAGGGCCCTACTGAGGCAGAGTCGAGTCTGTTGTATCGGCGGCAATATGGTTTAGTATTCTTGTATGATTAGCCTGCTGTGTTAGTAGTAAACTGCAATGAAACTTCACTTTTTACGTAAATTTATTAAAAATAAAATAAAATACTGTAGTACCACTAATAATAATACCATAGAATAAATAATGAAACTATTAAGAATTGCAACTCAGTCCTTTGCAAAGATTACAAAGGAAGTTGCTCTCTCTCTCTCTCTCTCTCTCTGGAATTTCCTTAGCTCTTTTATGTAAAATTAGTAACAGCAATAAGCGTAATTACATATGACAAAAGATAATAGGTTTGCAAAGTATTTCACTGTGTAATCTTATAGACACTTTAAAAATGGAGGATGACATGGGGTTTAGAAATATTTTTCACTTTTCATATTGTTTATCTTATTATGGATTTTAAGGGCTTCCATGTAAACCAAAAACAGATCACCTGTTGGGTGGAAGAAAGGAGAATAACCTACAGTAAGCGAATGCTGAGAATGTGGGCTACAAAAAGAGCTTCCAGAAACATCTAAAGTCACTTCACATGGTTTAAAATTGGCCCTATACAAGGAAATAAAATTGTTCATAGTTTTCTGTTTGTGCCGAAATCATCTATTCAACACATACATGCATTTCTTTTTAATTCACGTTGTTTATAGTCCATGTAGGAAATATCCAACAGACAACGTCGGGGATGAATCTCCTCTCTAAACTGTAAAGTTCAATCTGTATTCCATAACATAATTGCAAAAAATAAAAAACAGCCTTTGAATTGAACTGAAAATGTGTGTGTAGCGGTGAGAGTCTGATCCATGTTTATACTGGCCAATGTTGCACAACTGTGAATCCCGTATCGAAAAAGATTTAAAAGATAAAGAAAATACTAACTTGCAACATAACAGATGCACTGTGACAAAGAATCAAAGTAAAAATATTAAGCGGACAGTTATCTGTTGTATTTGAAGTCTGTTAAAACCAATGTGTGTTGTATGAGAATTTACTGTATTCACTTGTTTAAAGCTCAAAGTCAGTCTTCTACAACTCATCTCGTTAGTTGTTCTGATATAACCAAGTATAGTATAACAGGAATTTCAATGTCTTTACTCCGTAGATATTTCTGTATCAGTACTAGGCACAAAAATCCTGTTCTTAACCTAGACTTCTTTACATTCTAGCATGTTAACCAGGGTACCATTGATGTCTCGTGAAATTTAGTAGGTTTATTGTAAAAAAACTTCTTGAATATCATATTTTAGGAAATTACTGAAAATAGGGAACGTTATTTCATGCTCTGAAAATAATTTTATTCTCAGATGATCAGGACTGACATGAGTTTTAAGTTGAAATGATGAAAACTGTGACACTCTTGCAATGTACTAGAAAACCCATCATTAACAATTGTTACGTCTCTGTATTTTTTTACATAGTTCAGCTATTTTCAAATGCAAAATGAGTCTTTGTCTGAAAACTTTGTTCAGTTGAGTAAAAATTGTGGGCCATAAAGTTTGGCAGAGATGAAGAACTTAGTTATGTTATTCAGTCTGTTTTTGTATGATTTTGAGAATATTTTATTTTTAAATATATTTTTGTCTTGTTTTTTTTAGAGATAGCTTGGCATTTGCAACTGAACCTGTTTTTGCAAGCTTGGCTAATGTTCTTGGCAAAACAGAAAATATGCCAACTCCTGTTGGCCCTCACTTGAAAGATTATAAATTGTTTGAAGTGGAAATAAAATATGGTCTCTTACAGGTACATTCTCATTTCTCTTTATTTTATTTTGGTTCGAATATTTTATTAGAAATAATACAAATTAACAGCAAGTATAGCATCTTTTGGAAATTTTTATGATTTTATATACTAAATTCGGAAAAATAATAAGGCAGTTAGCCAGAAAAAAATTGTAAGATATAAAATGGTGCTGATTTTTATATTTTTTTAGTTTGGCTGTTTATTGCAATAAAATGATAAGATATTATTGTATCTAGACATGAGATAAACAATTATCCAAGTTTTTCTAATAAAGATGGTTTGATATTGTTGCCATCCCTTGATATTTCAAAATCTGTGTTGGCATGTAGCATATATGGTAGCTATGAGGAAATCTTAGTTTTCTTCTTCAATATCAATTGTTTTTTAATTTGAAATTCAGCATCTCACCAGCATTTATTTTTGGTGAAATCGTAAGATTTTCAGAACTACTGTGTTCAGTAATTATAAAGCAGTAAAAGGGATACCTGTGTTATAAGACATCCCATAGTATAAGAGGGTACAGCCCTACCCAGGCTTGTATGGTTGTTACAACCAGTCTGTATTACAGTTGATAATAGTGACGGGATAATTCTATTTTGTTCGACTATTTTGATAATTATTTGAATAATGTTCAAAGAATAATCTATTCATAAACCACAGTTTACAAACTGTGAATAATTCATTTGCCAATAAAATAACATAATTTCACTGCTACCATTCATTATCAAACAAATAATAATAAACAATGTGATTGGGCACTGTGTAAGAATAAATCTAAGATGTTTGTTCAAACTTGTAATTTACAAATCAATTCTTAAACCAATTTGGACATACGGAATCCACCTATAGAGCTGAGCAAGCTATTCTAACAGTGATGTCCTGCAAAAGTTTCAGTCGAAATAACTCAGGACAATCACAGAATCACCTTGGTACGTAACAAACAATATATTGCATGGACATCTACACATAACTGCAGTTCAACAAGAAATCAACAGTTTTTTTTTTAATTCTTTGTTTACAACTGTAAAATTTTACAACAAGCAAATGTGATGATTATGATAATAATGTAAATGGCATGAGAGGGGTAGGCCCTCCATTGGTGCATCCCCAAGAATGAAATTTGTGTATCAAATTATCAGGTTTCTACTCCAGCGTCTTTTAAGGCGTCTAGGGGGATTATCAGGTAAATGGAAGGTGGAAAATGAACGGACCAGTGGGTTCTCGTGTTCGTGTGACTTGTCGTGAAAGTGTTTGTATAGGTATTCAATGGAATTTTGTACAAGTGGTGTTTTCAAATCTGTATGTAAGGTTTTGTTGCTAACGTAAAGAGGTGCTTTTGCTCCAAGGCGTAATGTTTTTGACTGGAATGCTTGAATTCGTTGCAAGTTAGAGGGTTTGGTTGAACCGTAAATTTGGGACCCGTAGTTCCATGTAAGTTTCAAAAGAGAACAATATAAGCGTAATTTTTGTACCATTGGTAATTTTGATCGTTTGTGAAATAGGGAATATAGAAGTTTAAGTCGGGAATTCAGTAATAAACGTTTCCGTTTGATATGTGTGCTCCAAGTTAGTTGAAATCAACTCTTAACAGTACAAAATATTAAAGAAGACTCGACACATGAATAACTCACCATCTTGCTGTTAGATGATCTAACGACACTCACCGGCTGAAACAAAGACATCCCACGAACTTGCTTTAAAACTACAAGACAGCACATGAAGTAAATCCACAAAGTTCACCCATTGGGGAGTTTTCTTCAATCATGTCATAACGAAGAAAACTTCTCATTATTCTGCTTAAGAATAGATGGTAGATATTGCTGCAGTATAAAAAGAAAATAAAAATTGTGCCTAAATATTGTCATGTTTGTTTCTACCGATGGCACCATATACAAATCATGCTGTCTTAAGTAGTGACACAGAAGGAGCAGGGTTTGGGTGTCAAAGATCAGAGAAACACAGTGGAGAATGAAATAAGTCACATGAGTAAGAGGAAGAAAGAATACTGATCAATGCCAAAAGCATAATGATGTGATCATAATATGAGTACCCTGCATTTATTCAAGTAACTTTGCATGTTCGGGGTTCTAAATAGTATTAGACTGTCGATATTATTCATGCAGACTGTCGCTGCTGGGAAATTTATTCGATTATGAAAACTATTTATTCATTTCATGACTAATTGACAACATTCTTTAACTTGACTTGTTAGTATTGTGTGTACATTACTAAATACTTTTGTAAAAATACAAAGCTTAATAATTTTATAAAATGCAGTACAATGATTTGTATGTAGTGAATTCTATTATACTTACTGTTAGTGATTGAACGAATGAATTTAAATAAAATACTTAAATTCTAATGTGGTAATTTTTTGGAGAACCACTAACACTTTTTCCAGTAGTCCACGTTAGAAGAGTTAATCACGCAATAAAAGCGTAAAACATAAATTGTGTTGAAACAAAGGATAGGTACACAAATAAAGCAGAAAGGGGTTTACTTCTTATCAGATTAAGTAATATAAAACAATAAACATACTTACTTGTAGACATCTTCTTTACAGCTCTTGTAAACATCAAATTGAATACCTCACTTTGTTGGAGACTTCTCTAGAACGACAGAAACACATGCTTGGTAACGATGTTTAACAACTTAACAGTTTAGGTACAAAACACAATCATTGTTCGTAAATTTTCTAAGTACTTACTAGACAATACCACTTTATTCTTGAATGACGATTAAAAAGAAATTACGATAAACATCTAGTTATGAAACATCAGCCAGGAGTAACATCTCAGTAGATCTGTACACTTTTACTTAGCTGACAATGAAGTAACCAAAAACAAAGGAAACAATGTGTGAGTGATCCGAAACAAGGAGCAATGGAGAGGTTAGCAAAATGAGACAGATAGCAATACGATTAGAGTGAAAGCCATTATTATACTAACTGCAAGTAAGTCAGAATATAAAAATCTTGAATATTCTACAGACTATTAGTCGAACTGCGGAATTAATTGGGGCGTACATTTTAACTTAACTAAAACTTACAATACGTCTATTATCACATTTAAAATTATTTTGTCTACAAATAAGCTCAATTTTTCCTTCTTTGCCACTCAACGTTGAATAGTTGTTCCAGGAATTTTCGGATCTCTTCTGGTTTTAACTTTTTTTGCCGTTTTTATCCAGGTTAAGTTGAACATGTATACACCATTACATTGCACAAAGTATGCATTTTTTAAATCTTTAAAGTAAATTATTTTGTTGTGTGCACTTAGGAATACTTGTATTCAGAGTTACCCTTTATAGATTTTTAATTAATTCATTAATATTCCATATTTTTCGACTGATGTGAAATATTTTATTTGTTTCAATAGGTAGGGGAAGGCCTTGCATTTTTGCATAACGATGCAAAAATTCTTCATCATAATATTTGCCCTGAGAGTATTGTTATTAATCAACAAGGTGCCTGGAAAATTTTTGGTTTTGATTTTTGTGTACTTAATACTAATCCACCTGATAGCCCAGTAAGTATATTTTTTTATCAACATTTTATAATTTTTTTCATAAATTATTACAATAGTATCTTAGAAACGTTTCATATTAACTAGTTTCTCACATCAAATTTTTGTGAACAATCAAAAAAGTTGATTAACTAGAAATAGAGTAGTCTGAACTGCCCTTAACAGAATGTCTGGGGACTGGGGAAAATTCCTTTAAGGACAGGATTCTGTTGTGTACAAGCTTGGCTAAAATGAATGTGCATAGCTAATCTTTAGAGAGTCGTGTGATGTCTTATAGCCTTTTGGCTATAAAGAATTGGGTGCTGAAAGTACCCAAACATTTTTGGTTTTTGCTGTAGTTATTAAGTATTGTACTATTGAAAAGAAAGTGCAGTACTGCTACAATTTTTAATTTAAATACACTGAATTTGCGTTTAGTAACATTAATCTTTCATTAACTTACAAAACTAAATTATATTTTCACTCCTGTATAAAGGCAAAGTTAAGTTCACTGAAACGTAACATTCAAACATCTTTAAACAAACATTTACTATGTGGAACATCTCTTCTTTCAAAAGTTTAATAATATTCTGTGCATAGATTTTGCAGTAGAAGCACGATTTTCAATTAAGATTCAAGCTTGAGAAATAACATTGAATAATTCAGCATCATTTTTCAATAATGAAAAAAATGAAGGTCTTAATGGTGGTTAAGGCATCTTTGTAGGTTTAATATTGCCTTGAGTGATTCAAACATCAGAAGTTCAACATCATCGTTGCAGTCACCTTCTCGATCATTAATTTTTTTTTGTCTCCATACTCGTTAACAAATAGATTTTTTTATCTACATTTTTGAAACATTGCAGTATGTTGGCTTTTCCAATGGCTAAGGGTGTTTTAAGTTCACATGACATAATTTCACAAATAAAAACTGTGAAACGCTCTCTGGAATGTTTTCCTCCCATGCAGCATATTTATAGTGATCTCCTATAGAAGTTCGCCGGACTTGCAGAATTTTCTGTTACAGGCAGGAATCCGTTATTTAGGGGGTCCGTTAAGGACAGATTAGACTGTATTTTAAAAATGCTACGTTTATGGATCATAAATTGTGTATGATCTGTTCGTATGATATGCCCAAGAGCCGATAGACTTGGGCATTTTTAAATTAAATTCTCAGAGCCAATAGATTGGCTCATGGGTGTAGTTTTAAATGACAATTTATAAAATTAGATAATTGTACAGGATTAATGTGTACCTTGCAATTTTCTAAAATTGACACCATACGTTATTACAGGTGCAGCAAGCTGATTGGTGATCACTGCGTATTCATACTCTTGCTTGTTATCAATTACATAAGACTAATGTATAAAGTGAAACTAATTTTGATTGCCCAATCAGAATTCATTTGGTGTCATTTTTAATACTAAAATACATTTTAGTCATTATTACACATTTTGTTATTGTTTTGTTCATTATGTAATATAGTCTCATTTTACTTTTCAGCCATCATGGCCATTTGTTGAATACAGGTCGGACTTGCAATGGGCTGCTCAACCTTCACTAGATTATTTAGCACCTGAATGTGGATTAGCGCAAACTCAAAATCCTGCTAGCGATATGTATTCTCTTGGTGTATTAATTTGTTCGTTGTATAATAATGGCCAACCTTTACTTACATGTAATAATGATTGGTACACTTATAAGAAAAATATGTTAGAGGTGAGTTCTTTACCTAATTATTAGTTTAATATTATTTTGCTGTTCTTGGATTTTAATTTATTTTACTGTCCAGTTCAATTACACCTTGTACATGGCTGTCAGCTGGTTACTATATAGAAACATTATATTCTAATTTCTACTTTAATTTAAAATTTTGCCCATAACAGGCAGGTGGAGTGTTAAATTTATTTGCACCTGATCTGTTAGTTCCAGAGCTACAAAAAATAGTTCTGTTTCTTATCACATGGTCAGCCATTATATGACTGAAGCGTTTAAGAACAGAAGAGGTAGAGGTGTAAAAGACACTAATCAGAGTTATCTCCTCTGAAAATAATGAATTTTATTATACAACCAGACCCTGTGGTGAATGAAGTGAAGGTGTCATTTGCAGGGCGAAAAGTTGATGCTTCTCAGAAGTCCCGGCATGCTGATAAGCATACTTTTCCACGCAAGTGAGGAAGGCTGGTAAACCACCTCACTCGTTTTACTTAGTAAAGTTTCTAGAGTAAAGTTTTTAATAACCCATTCAAAATATGAAATAACTAAAGATTGGCAAATTATTTCTTGAAAGCCGATCCTTGATGTAGTGGTCAGTGCAAATGGTGTATGAGCCAGGAGTCCTGGGTTCAAATTCCAGTCAGATGTGGCATTTTTCATTTGTCAATTTTTACCATCTGCATTTGTAGTAACATGCATTATAATCAGATGTTATGTGAAGAGGAGGAGGCGTTTTTGGCTTGGTAATATGATATAGAAAAATATAGTTCAGGCTCGCTATGGCGAGTTCTTTATTCTGGCTTGTGTAATTGAAGCCTTGTAAAACAAAAAATTTGAAAGATTTGTAAAGATGTATGTTGCATTATTATTGATTTTTCTTTATTTCAGTTGAAACAACTTTCTGAAGGAAGATTTCAATGTATCGCTGAAGGTCTCAGAGTTCTGGTTAGAATGATGCTTAATTTTACACCAGAAATTCGCCCTGATGAACATGAATTTATTAAAGTAAGTCTTATTTTAGGTACATATTTTTCAGTACAGAATTATGTAATATCTTACTCTGAACAGAAAATGTTTATGATTGTTATTGTTAATAAAATTATTTTCTTTTGTTTTGTCTTTTTTGTGTAAAGAGATAACATTGTGCTAGTTGGATCATAACAGGTAGCAAGAAAAAGTGTATTGATCTTTATTTTTGGGCATTTGCAAACAGTATTTTTCATTTCTGACTCAATTGTGTCTGCATAGTATTTCTTTGCCTTGCCTCCCACTCATCTGTTGAAAAGTCTTTGAGGATTTCTATTCCAGCTACCTGTCCTCCGCCTTGCGTATCAGTTAACTCTTGTAAACTCGTGTAATTATGTTTTACATTGGAGTTATTTTTTTGGTTATTTTCACAGAATCATTGAAGAATAAAACAGTGTTAAGTTTTTATGATTAAAAAAAATACTTGGAATTTTATTTGTTAGTTATTATTTGTTAGCATTGAAACTGACAAAATTATTGTTTACATTTTATTTATGTTTTCCCATTTAGGTGTTTTAATCTCTTTTAGATATAAGATTTATTTAGTATTTTCTTTTCCTTTTTTTTAGAAAATAACGTTTTTCAGATATGAATTTTGTTGCCATTAAAAAAAATTCATCTGTAATATTGTGTTTCAATTTTACTGTAGAAATTAAGGAAACTTATGTAGGTATTTTTCTAATCTATTGTTTAATTGTTAGCCATTAAATATTATATTTAGTAATTTAATAATTGTTTGTTTTGGTGTTTTCAGACTGAATTTTTTGAAGATGTTGGTGTTAAAACATTAAATTATTTAGATTCGTTATTCCAGTGGGATAATCTACAGAAGTCACAGTTTTACAAAGGATTACCTCAAGTAATCGATAAACTTCCCCACCGTGTGTGTCTTTATAGGTACAGTGATATTTTAAAAATTTTGTTTCGATTTATTTTTGATGAGAAACATTTTATAATGTATTCTTACTGTATATTAAATGTACTTCATTAGATAGAGTGGACACCAAGTAAGCTTGCCAGTGTAGTTGCGCAAACAGTTTGAATTCAGTTGGTAGATTTCGTGTCTTAGTACGGAACTGTCTATTAAAACGCATGTTCTAAACGATGTAAATTATCATCTATTAGCGACGTTAAAAACTTTCAATTGTAAACCTTGTATACAACAATTAACATATACTACATACAACACATTACAGACTAATTTAGTTTTCAGGTTAGCTGATAAATAATGTTGCGAGAGCGATGTGACTCTGATCACAGCTGGTGTAGCACTGACCCCCACCACTCGCTGAGGCAACCGAGTGCACCATTACCAAAATAAATCTTCTGCGCATTTCAGAAAACCAGCAAGCTTATTTGGCATTCGCTCTAACTATTACACTGTATCACCACCGGCTTGTAGTAGCGCAATCTGTAGAGCTCATCATAGGACCGGCCGGAGCGGCAGGGCATCCGGCGGCGTAATTCAAAAATAAAACCAGATGCTTGGGGAAGCCTTCGCCGCTACCTCAAATAGGAGCAGTCGCCGATGCAGCAAACACCTTTCACCGCTGCCTCCTAAAAGGAGCAGTCGCCGGTGAAGTGAAGCGGGGTCATCTGTACCCCTGCCTAAACAAATAGGAGCAGTCGCCGACGCAGCGAGCACCTTTTACCGCTGCCTCAGAGAGGAGCAGTTGCCAGTGACGCGAGGGATAGGGAAGGGAGGTGTAGTAGCAGAAAGAATTAACTCAAAAGTTGAGCTGCAATTCCTCCGTATTGACCTTCGATTACATTACTCGATACTGCCTGGTCACCTTCTCAACTATCGCATCCGCCAGTGCATAGATGCATCTTGCTACTTGGCACACGCACTGCAAGAGGTGTGACCGCTGCGCTATCTATCGGCACCAGCAACCCCATCACAGCACCAACAGTGGGCAAAATATGAACTACGGACCGGCGTAAAAGTAGTACAGTATCAACTGTTTTCACTCATACTGTTGTCATTTGATTATCTCTGCATCAGAAATAATTGTTGACTGACCAGAATAATATAATTGTACAGACTACATTATGGTATATGTATTGTTCTGCACCTATCTAATTTAGATCCTGTTGTTATATACCTGCAAGGCATGAACCTGCAGGTTTGTTTTTTACTTTTTCTTGCCCTATATGAATATGTACAGAATAAAAGTATAATTATCATGTATATTTTTTCAAAATTTAGTTTTCGCCGGAAATACAGGTTTTCAGGCCATCTGAACCATAAAAAAGGTTTTCAGTGATTGGTGTGTGTTGGTGAACAAAATATCTTAAACATACAATGGCATCTGAAGTTAAAACTTCAATTGGGTATTTCTAGGAAACTCAACATGAATATTTTCATCAAAACCGGGTTTTTTTGTAATTTTCTCAAAAACAGCTCCCACAATTTTTTTTTATCGCCTCATTACTTACTAGAAAAAATAATAAATAAACACGTTTGTTCTGCTATAGGTACAAGATAGGGTAAGTGCCATGCCTGCTGAAATTTTTGGGGGGCAGTGCTTTCGTGGTAAAAAGGTGTTTTTATGATTGGGCTCTTCATATGCATTCTAAAGTAAAAGTGTATATGATTAAATTTTTAGAAAATTAAAAACTACAACTTTTATTTTAACTTTTTTTCTACAATGTTTAGCATCAATTAGTGTCAGTGATTTTCTGTATTTTACTTATCAAAATTGGTAAAAAAAAATGGGAATTTTAAGATTCCAGCCTTAGTATCTATTTTATGACAAAAGTGTATACAATCAATATTATAGGAAAATATTATAGGTTTTTAAAAAACCTACAACTTATATTTTAAGCATTTTTCTCTGCATAGCCTCCATAATTTTGCTTCAATTGGTGATTTTCTACATTTTTAAGTTCTACAGAACTTGATTTTCATTTTGCGACATTCACTCATAATTATAATTAGGTTATGTTTCTCATTTTTCATTGTTAACTAATGATTAAACATAGGTTACATTTTTTAATTTTTTTTCCTGCAAACATTTGTATTCTTAGCCATTCCTTTTCATGATGTTCTTATAGAATGTAAATAAATTAACCTACATTGTTTCTCTTTTTACAGAGTTGTTCCATGTTTAGTTAAAGAATTTGTAAATCCAACAATGGTTCCATTTGTCCTACCTAATGTGTTATCAATAGCTGAGAAATGTAGCAAAGATGAATTTACGCAACATATTTTACCACATTTAAAACCTGTCATGAAAATTCAAGATCCTATTCAGGTATATATGTTTATTAATATTTAAGTCTTTGTTTAAAAATTAACGGGTTAACATGGGAGGGACCTTGTCTTATTTTTCAAACATAATTACTGTTGGCGCTTGTAAGACGCCGGAATAAAAGACAGTGAAACGAATTTAAACTGAATAATTTTATAGAACTTAGTAAACGATTAATTAACTTATTTCGGAGGACCAGGTCAGTTTTAAGCGGCTGCCGACCACAGCTAAAACGATTTAAAGAATAAACAAAAGGCTTAGAAACAGGAGGAATAAAACAAAGAACGGTAACGGACAAAATTGATAGGGAAAAACAAGGGGATACACACATTTGAAATAACTAACTGTAACAACGGAAAAATGCTCTTACCTGGAGTCCATTAACAACTTGAAACTTGTAGAAAATCACGTGGAAGCGTACTGGTAACATTGCAATGAATACACTAAGACAGTTTACAATAAAAAGCACATGAGCATTGAATATGATTCACATAAGCATAGAATAATGAACAGTTTAGGTTTGTGATAACCCAACGAGAGACGAAACGAACTGATTGAAAACGAAGAAATTGGCAGGGCATCGCTAACCCAAGCCACGCGCTAATCGCACTAGATAAGAACACAACCGTACATCACAGCAGCTAAGACAAAAGTGTGTAAGGGAGAAGCCGGATATTTGAGAGGAAGAGGGGATACGGATGACGTGACTTAATGATGTCACACGGAAGCAGATGCAGGAACACATTGTTATTAGCGGGGAAAACAGTTTGAATTAACCCCGGTTAGACTGGCGCTAACATACCGCCCGCCTAAATCGAAGTAAGCGATTTACAAAGAACTGGTCGAAGAACGAAGCCGCCCGCCCTGAAGTAACAGGGAGCGGAAAACGCAGGAAGAAGACGAAGAACGAAGCCGCCCGCCCTGAAGCAACAGGGAGCGGAAAACGTAGCAAAAACGATGAGCGAAGCATCGACGACGACGACTGAAGATGTAGAACGAACGAGGTGAAGAACGGACACATCTTGATGTGGCGTGACAAACGCACGGGTTTGCCCGGCCAACGACGAACGGAGCATCTTCCACGGCTTGCGCGGAAGCCAACGAGTAACGGAACGATCTTGATGTGATTGCCAACGAGGGTTGACAACCAGAAGCGACGAAGAGACGAAGAAAACGACGAACGAAGAAAACAAACGAAGAGGCGAAAACGAAGGTAGATGAAGTTAAGCGGGAAACGAAGCGAAACAACGGAGAAAAGTTAGTTGCCCAAAGGCGGAGCTAACTGGTAAGCGGGTTGCGAAACGAACTGGCGAGTAGGCGAACAAAAGCGACAAAAATTCTGAATTGCGGTACGGCGAGCTTCACTAACTAATGGAGAGTGAATCCGTGATTGAGGTTGAGGCGACGTGCGAGATTGACGAAGATTACACCAGGCGTTGAACGAAGGACGAGAATTGAAATTACAATTATTCACCGGTTGTGAATATTGTGTACGACGATTGGGGCCCCGCCCGCCAAGAGGGGCAGAAGGCGCGCGAAGAGCGTTAGCAGAAGATGAAGCGACTGAGGAAGGCCGATTGCCCTTTAGCGAAGCGATTTGCAGCGGTTTGTTAACAGAGTGTGCGAGAGGCGACGAGAAGCGATTTGACGAGGAATTAGTTGAAGACAACTCGGAGGGAGCCTTCAGCGTAGACTTGAAGCGAGGCGTAGACTTGAAGCGACGAATGGACGAAGTACCAGCAGCAAGATCGGTCGAGATACTGGCGGAGTCAGTAAGCGAAGCGCGAGGAGAATCAACAGCGATGATCTCAGATGAAGTGGCGAATCGATTTGAAGGCGAAGAGACTGAAGTTTTACGAAGACGATTTGTTAAAACAGTAGGGCGAAAAGAATCGTTGTCAGATGCAGGCGAAACAAGTAAACAATTAGGCGAATTAACAGTAGACGGTGCGAGCTCAACAGCAGTAGCAGGCGACGAGAATTCAGCGTTATCAGGGAAAACGTACGATAAAAGCGAATCGTTATTTGTTACAGAACTAGGTGGCTGGATGTCGGGCAATTTGCCAAACACAACATAACCAAATACGGTTGATAAAGCAGATGGAGTGCCTTTTATTAAAGGCGTTTTACTAAAATCGAGTATTTCGGAAAAGTAATCAGCGCCAAGCAGTAAATCTACTGGATTTGGGCTGCGAAAGCGAAAGTCAGCTAGCAGATGTTGAGAAAACTGTTCACCGACGGACTTGTGAATTCGAGAAGCAGGTAGGCGGTCTGATATTTTTTGAATAACAGTAGCCTGAAGCGGAAGGCGAAAATTAGAATTTTGCGGCGACTGAATGGTAAGGTTTGTAGTGCCCTTAACGGAGGTAACTTGCGATGAAATACCTTGTAGGCGTTTAGTAGTAGGCGCTATGTCGAGTTGAAGCGAACGAGCAGCGCTATAGGTTAAAAGACTTGATTGAGAGCCATTGTCAATGACAGCGCGAAGTGGAACAATTTTACCGGATGAATTTATAGCGTGAACAATAGCAGTGCCTAGCAGCGCGGTTTGGCCGTCAAGGCGACAAGAAAGCGAATAATCGGTAGATTTTTCAGCGACGACTGACGAAGGCGAATTTACAGTAGTTACCGGCTTATTAGCAGAGCAGGTAGCGCAGGAATTAATTGGCGGAGTTGCGATAGCAGTAGCATGAATCGACGGCGAAGAATTAGAAAGTAGGCACCCGGGAGATTGACAATTTTTGACTGGGTGCTCAATGAGTGGAGGCGAATTAGCGATTAGCGAATTATGCGATTTAACAACGGAAGAGGCAGATGAATTCGACTGCTGAATGTTACGGTCAGAGTGTAACAGCGTATTATGAGATTTAGAATGACAGATACGGCAATGTTTAGTTGAGTTGCAGTGGCGACGGTCATGGTGTCCAAAGCAGGCGAAACAGAGTTTGAGACGAGAAATAATTTTGTAACGATTATCGACAGTTTGCGACAGAAATTCACTGCAGTTGTGAAGCGAGTGAAGGTTAGATTCGCACGAAAGACATTTGATTGAGTTTGAATTAACGAAAAACGAAGGTATGTTGTCAGAACAAGTAGGCGGCGATGTTGAATTACGATTATTTTGTACAGTACGGTGATTAGCGGATGCCGGATATGATGAGTCCGGTTTATCGAGGTTAGAACTACTTGAATACGGAGAACGAACATTATCGATAGATTGAGGATTAACTAATTCACAAGAATGCATTTTAGCAGTAACAAACGAGATTAAAGATTCGTATGAAGGAACATTAGACGCAGGGTTATGATCTTCAAAGCTGAGTTTAGTAACAGAATCTAAATTTGAATAAGCGATTTCAAATAAAAGATACTCGAGTAGATTAATATTGAGTATTCGCAAGGCACCTACAGCGGCTTCGTGAACATTTAAGAAATGTTTTAACGATTGATAACTTGGAGAATCAGATTTGACGAAATTAAAAACTTGATTTAAATGTACATTTGCAATTCTACGTGGATTCGAATAACGGTCGAGTATTAAGTTATATGCCAATAAGTAATTATCAGCCGACAGTGGTAAATGCTCAATTAAGCGAAGAGGTTCATTATTTAACGAACATCGCAGGTAGTGTAATTTTTGCACGTGAGACAAATCAGAATTATGATGAATTAAGTCATTGAACAGACTTATGAAGTTCTGGAACTTCGTTATGTCGCCATCAAAGGATGGTAAGCGAATATTAGGTAGCTGGACCAATGGCGAATTATTGATTTTGTGTTGATTTGAAATAATTACAGTGTTATCTAGCGATTGAATTAGTTTTTGCGCTGAACCGATTAATTGAAAATATTTGTTTTCAAAATTGGTGCGCTCGATGAAGTTATTATCAGGTTTAAGTAATTCAAGTTTGGTTTGAATCAATTCAAAGTCAGACCATAAATCAATGAATTTTTCTAACCGCAATTTTATTTGAGTTATTTCTGCATTAGATTTGAGAAATAAATCGAAACGATGTAAATGGTTAGTAATAACGTCACGTTTTTTAATTAATGAATTATAATCGTCCATGTTGACGAGATAAACGAATAAATATAAGTGAATTAATAAACAAACACAAATTGAGAAAGATAAACAAACATTGACTGTCAATAACTAGGTTAATGTAACGATCTAGCATTGAAGGTTATTATGAAGTGTACGGCGTGAGCATCAGTCTGTGAATGAAAACTGGTTGACTGTGGAAGAGAGCGTACGAAGAGCGAGTCTGCGCACTAGAACTTTGTAACTTGATGAAGACGAGAAAATGGCTGCTGTTACAAATTCTTGAACAACAGCTAACAAGCGAGTTAAGCGTTGCGTGTGACGTCACGAGACGTGCAGTACATTCTAACAAGTAGATACTAGCAACAAGAAAATACATCTACCGTTAACGCAATAACCGCAGATGATTACACAATATGTAATTAACGAATTTAAAGAAATAATAAAACAGTATATGTAATTGACTGTATCCAAAGATCACTGATATATATCCGATGCCCGGAATAGGACCAATTATGTTGGCGCTTGTAAGACGCCGGAATAAAAGACAGTGAAACGAATTTAAACTGAATAATTTTATAGAACTTAGTAAACGATTAATTAACTTATTTCGGAGGACCAGGTCAGTTTTAAGCGGCTGCCGACCACAGCTAAAACGATTTAAAGAATAAACAAAAGGCTTAGAAACAGGAGGAATAAAACAAAGAACGGTAACGGACAAAATTGATAGGGAAAAACAAGGGGATACACACATTTGAAATAACTAACTGTAACAACGGAAAAATGCTCTTACCTGGAGTCCATTAACAACTTGAAACTTGTAGAAAATCACGTGGAAGCGTACTGGTAACATTGCAATGAATACACTAAGACAGTTTACAATAAAAAGCACATGAGCATTGAATATGATTCACATAAGCATAGAATAATGAACAGTTTAGGTTTGTGATAACCCAACGAGAGACGAAACGAACTGATTGAAAACGAAGAAATTGGCAGGGCATCGCTAACCCAAGCCACGCGCTAATCGCACTAGATAAGAACACAACCGTACATCACAGCAGCTAAGACAAAAGTGTGTAAAGGAGAAGCCGGATATTTGAGAGGAAGAGGGGATACGGATGACGTGACTTAATGATGTCACACGGAAGCAGATGCAGGAACACATTGTTATTAGCGGGGAAAACAGTTTGAATTAACCCCGGTTAGACTGGCGCTAACAATTACAAAAAAATTAAAAGTTTGCATTATATCACATTTTAAATGCTACCTTGTAAAATGTTACTTCTGTATTTTTTGTTTTACTATTAAAAAATGAGTTTGAGTATTTTGATGGAACATTCCAAGTAATCCTTGCTAAAATTATGTATTATAAAAATAACTTATGCATTAACTAGTGATTTGTAGGTACAAGTATTTTTTGATTCTCGATATTGATTCCAATACCAAGAAACAAGAAATCGATCCTTGATTCTGATTGTGATTCTTGAAATCATACTGAGTTATAAATACTATATAATTCACTCAAAGATAAAGTAATAAAATAGCCTTTTAATTCTCACTACAGTCCGTTTAATTTTTGTTTACATTGTACATGATTGAATTATCCTGTACATACAACCGTTCCTCCAGTTAATGTCAACACTAACAGTCATTTAGTGTGTTTTTACACTAATGAAAAATTGGGTTTGTATTTAGTGAGAGGCAGGTTGTGATTTTGAAAGTTTCACAAGAATT
The DNA here is from genome assembly GCA_035578175.1 of Catonia carolina. Classification (NCBI taxonomy): domain Eukaryota; kingdom Metazoa; phylum Arthropoda; class Insecta; order Hemiptera; family Achilidae; genus Catonia; species Catonia carolina. The sequence continues at coordinate 22,326,243 of JAQMRL010000008.1, read as the reverse complement.
TAAAGAAATTATACAATGTCTGTCATTATTTACAATGAGTTTTTTTAAAAACGTTTTAATATTTACCTTTTTTCACTGCTTCCTTTTCTTTTTTCTTTAACTTCTTCTGAGCACTTTCGCGGTTTGCACCACTTCATCAGGTTATATCTTAAAGCTTCTAGAAATTATTGTGAAGAATGCATCTTCCTTTGTCAAAGTTTGAATTCAAACTCATTCGTATTGAATTCAAACTGATATTACCTTGACGAAGTAGTGTGCACTGTGAAATTGTTTATAAGTAGTTAAAGAAAGCAGTAACAAAAGATAAAAATTAAAAGTTTTTTTAAAACCTCATTGTATTATATGGATTCTGCTGTTATGATGCTAACTAATTACTTAAATAAGTATAATGTCTGTCGTTACACAATAAATAAAAAAAAACCACCAAATACTCACTAGATGAGTCTCACTTTATTAAAAAAGTCATTAGGGCCTTTTGGTTATTATATATCAACCTTCAGTTCCTATATAAATAGACTTGTACTATTCCATGAACAATTGTCAACTTGTCATGACAGTCTAATATCTAATATAAGATGAACGTACGCATTGTCCCTTACCCACTTCATAACCAGCCAATGACTTGCCAACAGTGTTACCAGTACTTGTTCTCATAGCTCTGTTGTAAATTTTGTCAGCCATTTTTTTGGTCTTTCAATAAGAATTATAACCTATGAACATACAACCACCTGATGATATTATAAAGTATTGCATGTTAACGCGCTTTATTATCAACAAGTTCAGTACGAGATGCAAGAAACAAGTGAACTACTGTGGCTCTTATATGCATGCATGCGTAATGTTTGTCAAGCTGATTAATTCATACAATGACAATGGTGGTAAACGTTCTGATTATCCTAAACGCATGGAATGGATGGAATGCAGAGTTCATCAACGGTGATAGTGTGTATTTGGTGGGTTTTTTTTATAGCGGGTGTACCACAAAGAGGTTGCTATTTTTGAATTAATATGCCAGATGTATCGCACACTCTACAGACTGGATGGTCGCAGACTCTACACTTTACAGTTATAATTAATAGATATGTAAAAAAAGTATCCTCAAGTTTCATTTGCTTATGATTAATCAAAACTAAATGGCGGAAAGTAATTTTATTTGCATAACCATTTCAAATTGATTTGTTACAATGTTACTTAATAAAATAAAATAAATATGAAAGTGATAAATTATTAATGAACACTATTTGTCTCGTTAATCTTTATTCGAACTGATGTCTATCAATAGCTGTGCACTGATAGCAACGAAACAAAAATGAGTCATAAGCGTTTTTGAAAAATTACTGAGTTATCAACAGCAGTTCCTCTTCAATCCACAAGATTATTGTTCATTTTTGACATTATTTTCTTATTCCGCCATTTGGTTTTGATTAATCATTAGAAAATTAAACTCGAGAGTACTTTTTTACATATCTATTTTAATGTAAAGTTTCCACTCTGTAGAGTGTGCGATATGTCCGCCATATTAATTCAACAATAGCAATCTCTTCTTGGGAACCCAAGTATATTATATAGTTCTAAACAGTACACAGTGAAATGTTTAACAATATGTCTGTTATATTTTGATAAAAGTTTAGTATTAACTATGGCTCTAGCATGTGCCTTTCGAACTTATTATACAAAAGTAGTAGGCTACTTATAAACCTTTATTTTCCATTCCTTTAAGTACATATTAACTAGATTTCCAAAGTAATATAAGCCTGAAATACTTTAAAAATTGTTAATTTTTAGAGCCAGAACCCTGAATTGGATCGAATTTCACACCAAAAGGTAAGAGTCATAAATGGTAAAAATTTCTTCTATTGGTCTCCAATAAATAACATGATTTTATTATCTTATGTAATTTTTTATTTAATTTCTTGGCCATTGTAGGTGTAGATTTAATAAGAAAGTTCATAATCTTTAATTAGTGACTTCATTAATAATAACAGCCATTACTGAATTTATTGATGTTATTATTACTTAATAACATCATGTTATGAGGTAATTCAGTTTTTAGGGGAGCCATTTTAAGTGTTATTTTAATATAAAATTTTTAAATATTTTTGTATAATTATTGTTGATAATTTTGTTTTTGTAATCAATGTTTTGTAAAATAATTTTTATGTAGTTGTGGTCGCTAATGACTTATTGTTGATACAACCTTAAATCAATAAGTTAAACATAAATATAAAACAAAAACAACTTTCTTTGTGCAATTGCAATTTTATATTGTTATTTGTATTATTCTTTTTTATTTTATTTAACGTAATAACCATTAAAATAATTCAAATGTATTCTTCAAAATGTGTTTCATATTATTCTGGCTGGCCTGTTGGCCTAGTGGTTATTGCAACTGGCATCTACACCAGGGTCCCAGGTTCGATTCCCAGTCAAGTCTGGCATTTTCTTATCACTCATCAAAATCTATCATCCTTCTCACCACTGCATTAGCAGTAATTGCAAAACAGGTCCGATATAAAACCAAAAAATAATTCAGTCTCATATAATTGTTTTTTATTTGTTGATACTTATTAATTAAAATGCTAACTGTTTAATGGACAATTATTAAGTTTGATTAGACACTATAAATGATTAAGATCTATCCCAAACATTTTGAATTGTCTTATAACATATTATTTTACGAAACTGTAAAGTTCATTTATTTATTTATTTATTTATTATGTCATTTTTACATATTGTTCTCTTTCATGCAGGTTTTATTAATCTTCATGCAAAAGATGGATTTCCTTTTGAAGCTTACCCCCTGTGAAGAAGTGAAAAATGATGTTTTACCAATGTTCTACAGAGCACTCGAATCTGATGCGCAACAAATTCAAGAATTATGCTTGACAGTATTACCCACATTCGCTGGTCTTATCGAATATCCAGCCATGAAAAATGCTTTATTACCTCGTATCAAACGTTTGTGTATTTCCACATCGTATATTTCAGTGAGTAATTTCCTTGTATGCTATATTCTTGATGTGGATAATAACATATTTAGAATGGAACCAAGAATCATGGTTGCATTGTCGAGTAGACCAGGCATTACAGTGAAAAATAGGATGACACCAATTGGTGTAATCTGTGTATGCAAACATTCTTTCATATACAGTTATATCTCTCTTATTCAAACCTCCATAATTTGAAATACTCCCAATATCAAATATCCCCTTAAAAAATTCTCCCTATTAATGGCAATTTTCATTCCAATCTATCATTTTCCCATGTTCGTCCTCACATCCAGATATCAATAATCACAATCTACACAAAAAATTAGCAAGCCTAGATTGGATTTGAAGTTCCGGTTTCGACCGGAAGTGCCCAAAACAGGAAGTCTAGAAATAAAAGTCAGGATTCGGGAACACAAAATAATAATGTCATTCGATTCCTCTTAAAGAGTAGCTTTCGTACAAAAGCTAAGAGGGCTTGATCCCATTATAAGGAAGCATAACCCTGAGTTAAGTGAACATGCTGTGTGACGTCTTGGGCCAACTTCTTTTCTTTTCTCTTCTCCTTTTCTTGACTTCAAAGTCTTTCAACTTCTTTTCCTACTCCTTTTTTCTGGTAGCTCAAATCAGCTGTGCAAACAGTGCAGGATAGTCTGTTTATCTTTACACGTAGTGCTGTTCAAAAGAAGCAGTAGCAGCTTAAAAAATATTGCCTTCACATTCATGTTGCTGTATATTATAAAATTTCCTAATTGTGGTAATGTCATTTCGATAGTATTACATCGTTCCAATGACAAGCAAAAAACAACTGTAATAAAACTATGTTTAATGAAACAATTTTATAATGTTGTTTACCTTAACTATTATAGGATCTCAGTTTGTTTGTTGCACGTTGGAACTAAATAATGGTTAGTTAGACAATACACAAAAACTATAATGATGCGAAAACAAACTACCATATTAACTGGGTATTAAAAAAGGAAAAAATTACTACAGATAGATAATAGTTTTTATATGCGGTCACAGTTCAGGAATAAACTAGTCTGCATCATAATGAAACATCAATACAGAATGGATTAGGAGCTTATCTTATTCAAAATGCAGCCAACTCAAGCTACCAGTCAAGCTTTACTGTGACATCGTAAGGCACTACGCGGCATATTAAAGACACTCGCTTTGACCCCCTTAAAATGCCGTGCTGCACCATTTTTTTAATAACAAAAAATATAACTTGTTATGGGAAAATATAACTTGTCATTGGTGTCTATTAACTCATTATCTTGTAGAAATAGTTTCTACTGAGTTCTACAATCAGGAAAAATATCAAGTGACACAGAATTTCCTTGAAGACTCTTAAGAACAACCCATTGAGTTAAAAAAGTTTGGGAAGACCCAGAAATAGATGAAATGAAACTGGAACTGACGTGTCTTTTAATCCTTGAGTTGTTGAAGAAGAAGGAATTATAGTTAAATTTTTTTTAGATTTATTTAGATGTAGATAGTTACCAAAGATATTTTCTTCTTTGTATTTTTAGGTGAGAGTAAATTGCCTTGTTTGCTTGGGAAAATTATTAGAACACTTAGATAAGTGGTTAGTTCTAGATGAAATTTTACCATTTTTACCACAAATACCATCTAGAGAACCAGCTGTCTTAATGGGAATATTAGGTAAGTGTGTACAATGTATTAAAAAAAATCCATTACTCTTGATAACAATAGAATAACAGGTGAGTGTGAAATGCTGTATTAACACGTTAAGCCCGAAGGTTAGAATCACAGTTGCTTCGTTATGCCAACCTGCCATTACAGTGAAAAAATACTATGATGACTACAATGACAATACAACTAAGGTTCGCTAACCTTGCTTGTGATGCGAGTCACTCATTGTCATAACACCAAAAGTTACTTTCGAAAAACATGTATAAAATACAAACCAAAAGTCCTATCGACTGTAACAAAAGGAAAGTTCTCTATTTCCAGTCGTACGTCTATGAACGACAGTGTTGCCAAACCCCGAGTTTTAACTAAATTCTCGGAACTTACCTCGTATCGACAAAGGTGCGATGGTTTGAAAAGTCATGTTAGTAGGGTGGAGGAGGTTGGACTGCCTACAAGAATGCTGTACTTAGGAATGGAGGCAAAAAGACCATTGGGCAGTTTAAGATTGAGTGGATGGGTTCAGTTAGGGATCAAGTGGGAAAAAGATGTGATGCCAAAAGAGCAATGGAGGAGCGATAGTTCAATGATTGAGATAGGTGGAGAGGAGTTATATTGGACCCGACCCAAGAAATCTTGGAAGAGGGTTAAAGAGGATGATTATGAGAACATTCATGTTTGACTAAATGTTTAATGTGTTTTATTACAGGTATATACAAATTGGTACTCACCCATAAAAAGTTCAATATATCGAAAGAAGTGATGGCCACTAAGATTCTTCCTTTCTTAATGCCGTTGAGTATAGAGAATGCACTTACATTAAATCAGTTCAACGCTTTAATTGCGGTCATTAAAGAAATGGTCAACAGAGTGGAAACTGAACACCGTGTCAAACTTGAGCAGTTGAATTCAATTCAGAAAGAGCAGAAGTAAGTATTAAATATTTTATTTAAATAATTATTTTAATTTATATATCTTAACATGCAGAAGTGAGATATGGATATGGAACCTACTGCAGAAAATGTATTGGGCTAGAAAAATATAAAAATTTAAGTACAAAGAATCGGGTGCAGAAGAAAACTCAGTGTAAGCTTGAACAGAAGGACGGTGAGATGTATTTAGCATATTGAGACGCAATTTCTAATGACTAAAATTTTGTAGAGTTCATTTAAGATGTTTAATTCAGAAGTACTGAACGGTAACATTGAGTGGGTCGGGGAAACCTCAGAAATTTGGTGGCTCTGAAATGGGCCGTTAAATTCTGTGCATCAAGTTAAGACGGGAAGAGGTTGGTGGGTGGCTGCAGTGATAATAGTTCTTTCGATGGTCAAGGTGGTGGAGGATACGGCTTCTTGTCATTTAGTGGAAACATTATCTTCTTTCCTCGTAGTAGTATGTCAATGGCTGCTTTGTAGGGACCTGGTTTGGCGTGGGACAGAGGGCAGAAGCATTATCTTCTCTTTTGCTGGGTGATGGGTCTTTGTCGGAGTCCAGTAGCCGTGTACTGATGGTTGGTCATGGTCAGAGTTGTAGAGCAGAGTGTAATGGCTGCCAGGGCAAACACAAGGTTTCTTATACCATATGCAAGGCGCAGTTACTCGCTCTACGCATTGTCAGACTTTGTTTCTCGGTATTGTCTGATGCATTGTTGACCAGCAGCACAGTACCTAATTAGAGAGAGTGACAATGACAATTTATTTTTAAAAAAACTTGCAAGTTGAATCACATAAAATAATAGTATAATTAATTAAATCTTTTGATTTACAGAAATATGGATGTTACTGTGCCACAATATACACCAGTTTCCTCCTCATTAGGTTCAGATTTGGATGAAATGTTAGATCTAAAACCAGTAACTAATATTGGTGCATCACCTCAACCAATATCTATTCCAGCACCTGCTACCATACCAACGGCTACTACTTTCAGTTCCGATTCACTGGGTATTCAAGAAAAACAAAGGTGAGTTTGATTTAAAAATTTTAATGTGCATAAAGTTCACTAAAGTTGCATTGTTAGATTATTGAAATGATTTTTTAAATACTGTCTTTGTAGCAGCTTATATATGCAGCTGTGCTCTTGTAATTAACCCTTATCAGGTGGATAGCCAATATATTTTTGTTAGATGATGAGTGTGTAAGTACTCAACAGTTTGTGTAATAGTGAGGTCAATGTACGCGCACACTGGTAAACATAATAGTTAAATTGTAGCTGAATGTATGCAGAAGAAAGTAAGCTACTTAGAAACATAATCAGGTTAGTGGGACATTTTCTATAGGTTTGTGAATGTTGAGGTATTATTCATTCCACTCAATTCCGGTTTTTTGTGAAGAAAACCGTTTAAAAGCCATACCTCATTTTAAAATAGAGTTGTAACCGCGTTTGAAAGCTTGAATTTTGATTTTGATTTTGATTTTTGTTGTTTGAAAAGTTTGAAAGGTAGGCATATTGTTCATTCTTGCTGTTGTAGCAAAACCAGTTGAATTGAATATGACCTGTAAAAGGACCTATAAAACCCTCCAAAATTCGTGGAATAGCCTATTTTCAGACATTCTTCACAATGAAACTAAAGAGTTCCAATATTTATCTTTTATAATTTTTTTCAACTTGCACATGTTCACAAAATTCCGTGCTTTCATATAATAGCAATATCGTATAAATAACTGCGAATGGGTCAGTGACATCAGCTCAGAGAGAGACATTTTTGTGCCTTCATTTTACCACAGAATCCATGTTCACTTGACTCTTACATATGCTTGAATAGCTATATAGTGTGGTAAGCGAGGCATTGATGCTATATAAAATTTTTCACGAGACATTTTTCTATAATACCAGACTAAAAAAATAAAAATAAAAAATATTTTTATTGCCAAATTTTGCATAAATTACAACAAATTTTTCGTAAATTCTCTGTTTGTTTTTTAAAACAACTCTCAAAGTTTACTTTTTGTCTCATAAAAATTTCAAATTTTTTGGTTTAAAGATGGATAAAAAAGCCAAGTCTATCGGCGCGATCTCAGAATTTGTGTTCAAAGAGTTAATATTCTCAAACCTATCAGTCGCACAAGGGTTAAAATCGTTTTATTTTAATTGCCTGTAGTGTTGACAGTTTAATATTTGCAATAAAGATTGAAATTTAAAATGCTACAACTTTGAACCATTCATTTTTACTGCTCTTCATTTAGTTTTTACTGTTTTTTGTTAAAAACATTTAAAATCATCACTTCTGAACCCAAATCCACGCAATTACCGAAGACATACTGGCTAATTTTGGTCCAGTACACAATGGACCAAAAGTGGGAACAACCCCTGACACTAGGGCGGTGATCAATTGCGATTGAAAGAAACAAGAGGAACAGTAATGAAGATTATCATTGGTTGTAGGAAATGCTTTATTCACAAAAAATCATTTACAGCTTGCAGGAATGAAAAGAGAAAAGTTTATGGGGAAAACTAGAAAAGTAAATTTTTGTCGTAAGAAATGCAATGTAAGGTTTTCACACTAGAAAGGAACAGTTAAACTTTAGGCCACAAGTTTGATATTATACTATTTTTACACTGGTCGATTGTTAGTGTTTTGACCACGGTAGACAGTACTGACACTGTGGGTGGTTGCTTCTGCTGCCGCGAGATAGTGCAGACAGAAAACTTCTCACAGCACTTGTACGACTTTGAGTGGGTAAGGCATACAGCGGACTTGGATAGTCAGTCAGTTCGACCTCAAACCTTCACTTGAGAATAACAAACCTGGTAAGGTGGTTAACACGTACACTGAGAACACATTTTTTGTTCACACTTCCCTTACCACCACTCACCGTACCAGGCGACTACTCTTATTTATAGGCAGCGGTAAACAGACCAGCAGCACTGCCTTTGATAGCAAACTTGTTGGCTCAATCTTTGCTAATCACTCCGGACTCAGTAGCCTTACCACAGGCGACTGACTTCATCACACCAGCATCCTCCGAATTAGCCAACCAGCTCCTGAGCCACCCTCACTACAAATTCCAGCCAACACCCACTTATTTAACAGATACGTGACGCCCATCCGTAACCAGCAAATTACTCAGATTACTCGTTGGCATGAGATACAATCCTGCCCAAAAGAACAACACACCACCGCAAATACAAACTACACTACCAAGTGATCCACCAAGTCTTAAGATATGATATTCATGTGAGAGAGCCACATTGGCATCTTGTCATTCCCACAGCTGTCAGGTACCACATAATTTATCGTTATAATGACAACAGTCTTGTGGAGCATCGAGAAACCGAAGAGACCTACTGAACAACAGCACGGCAATTCACATGGCCACAACTTCGAGCCCACATCTATCACTACATCACCCAGTGCCTGCTGTGCATCTGCATCAAAGACTACATCCACTCACAACCATCCGACCAGCACCCACTCATCCGTGGGAAACGGTCTGCCTGGATCTAACGAGACCATACCTTCTCATATCACGCCAAAACCGTAGCATAACAGTCGTTACCAACTCATTCTCTCAATGGACTGAAGCCTACCATGCCGAATTCAGAAGATTACACGATCATCACCACAACAGAGACAGTGAACACAGTGCAACAAACAAAAACCTCGCCAAACAAGTATAAAACATGTAGTGCACCTTAATAAGTGTAAATATTAGTAAGCCTAGTAAGAACACGTCAATTATAACCAGTTTACCTTTAGTATGTAAGTATAGCCTGTAATTGTACATAATGTAGCATAGTAAGTAGTTATAGTACCTCGTTTGCAACTATCTCCTTTTTTTCCAATTAATCTACTCTAGCATTTAAGCGAGCCTGCATGCTCTACCTGGAATTTAAGTGAGCCTGCACACTCCACCCTAGAAATTAAGCAAGCCTATGCGCTCCATGTAAGATTACATAGGCCTGTGAGTCGCACTTTCAATGTACATCTTTTTTTTCTCTTTTCTCTAAATAAATCTTCTAACTCCAAACTCGGCTCTCTCTCACAGTGATTGTGCGGCTACGAGTGGGTAAGGCATATGGCGGACTTGTCTAGCCAGTCACTTCAGTCAGTGCAACCTCAAACCTTCACTGGAGGGAAATGAGTCTGGGAAGGTGGTTAACACGTACACTGAGTACACTTTTTTTTGTTTACACTTCCCTGACTACCACTCGCCGCACCAGGCAACTGCTCCTATTTTTTATAGACAGGGGTAAATGGTACTTGCCTCACCAGTGGCTGCTCCTACCACAGGCATCGGTGAAACATGTATGCCACGTTGGCGACTGCTCCTATCCTTAGGTAGCCGTGGAGATGCACTTGTTTAGCCAGTGGCCACTCCTCCTCTAAGCAGCAGTAAAAGTTGTGCCTAGTTCCTCCTCCCTTTCAAAAAGCAGTTATGCTGCCAGATACCCTGCCGGTCCGGTCAGAAGAAGAACGCCGCATAACTTAACTGACAAAGAGCTGCAGCCCACTAACAAGTTCTCAAGAGAAAAATCCGATGATGAACAGGTTATGGAAAACTGTGTGAAGAAAACAAAGCTTATGCCTTAGCTGTAATGGAAAATCAAGTAATTATCAGCAAGTTAACATTAATTCCATTGAAATAAAAATTACAGAAAGAAATTATCTTACAGAAAAGATGTTTTCTTGAAAAGAGAAAATAATACTTTTTATTCATAATTTAAAATAAAATTCATTTTCTTCCAGTCACAAGATTTGAAAAAAATTTAAATAAACCAAGGGATGCTTACAATTTAAAAAAAGACATGAATTAGGATTAGTAAGGTGAGACACCTTACAAAGTACTTAAAAGGGTTGAAGAGGTGTTGTTAGTAATGCCAGATGTTGAAAATTAACAATTAGTGTTTGTATTTTCAGATTAGTAAAAGAGCAAGATGTTGTAAGACGTTTGCAGAGCGAACCTGTTCTAAACGCAGCACCAGTACCTTCTAGATCTCCAGCACCACCTCCAAAAGATCTGACCGCATCATTAATGGAAAATAATTTATCGCAAATGACTCTTACGAAACCAACATCACAAATGCAACAGCAACAACAATGGCGACCACAACAACCAAATACAATGCAGACTCAAAGTATACCTACTGCACAATGGCCATCTCAAATGACATCACCACCTCAACAGAATTCTATGATGCAAGCTTGGCAACAGGCCCCATCATTACAATGGCATACTAATACACCGTCATTGCCATCATGGCAAACAAACGGCACATCAGTACCTAATGGCAATAATTGGTCCTCGCAAATAAGTAATCCTCATAATATGTCTTCGTTCAATAATAAAACTGTCTCTTCTATGCCGCCACCACTTATATCCAGTTCTAACCTAACCAATAATGCTTTTCAGCAACCTGTAAAACAGTTATCTTCATCTGAGATTAATGATTTATTGAGTTAAATATCTTTTAATACAATATTCACATTAATACAGTAAGTTTTTTGTTTAACACATACTAGGTAAAAAAAACGATGAGATAGCTTTTTATACAATATGTGAGTTGTACGGAAAGTTATCATTGCTGGTTAAATAAATGTAAATGGTTTTACTTGAAAGGCATTGTGTAAAGGAGTTATCCTTTCTTCAATTTGTTTATCATTTTGACTATTTGAAACTTTGAAGATGTAAATCTTTTCATCTTGCATAAAATTATCAATTTTATTTCATTTTAATCTACAACATAAATCCGGTATCTTTCTTATATTATTAGTCAGGGTTTTAATTAGAATGAGATTTTTATGCATCTTTTATGTAAGAGTTAAGTTTACACTTTGTAAAAATAACAGGAAAGAAGAAAAATTGAGTAATAGTGGAAAAAGAAACCGACTTAATTTTTGCGGAATTAAAAAATTTAAATTCTTTAATATTTCAGTAAAACTTTTCATTTAAAAAATGCTGTATTGATAAATTAGAATGCTTCTACCATAAAAAAAATGATTTCAGAGAGCATTAAGTTATCTTAATCGGAGGTGCATAATGTACTGGAGAGGAGAATATCAGGGAAAAATGTTTTGCTTATTAAATAAATTTTGGAATTTTAAAATACCAGCTAACAAGGTCATTTTTGTCTTTGTCAGTCATTAATTTATTATTGGCTATCTTTCGGATAAATCTACTTCACTCAGAACACTGCTGGATCGTGGTGAGGAAATGGCAGGATGTTAGGTTGCTTGAAGTTCTGATAACCAAAAGCAGAAAAATTTGTGCCTCTAAAAATTAAATGTAAATGGAAGTATTTAATGATTAATGTGTGGTCCCCTTTAATTAACTACTAATTATAAAAATTGAGTTGAAAGAAATTAATAAAAAATACTTTAAAATAAGTAATAAAGATTTGACTGACTGGAGAGTACATCTGATCAGGTTTGCAGTCAAGATACTGCTATTCAGATATCACGGAGAATAACAGATTTCAGAACAGTCATATAATAATATCTTAATTTGGTGTTTTATCAAAATCTTTCTTTCATTAAAAATATATTTTGTTAGAAAAATAATTCTTGAAATATTCTAGCTCTTCCCTCAATTGTGTTTTTGCAAAAACTGTTTCTGTGAATATTTTTACCAAGATACTTAGACTCAATCATGTTTTATTTGTCAGTTGTATTTCACCATGCATATTGGTACCATTTGTCATAAACTATTTCATGAATTTTCTCTTTATTATTTAATACACAATGTGTTTGATAAAAAAATTTACTGTATTAAGGTTCTTATCATTGATAAGCTTACAATTTATGAACTATAACCCTTAAATATGCTACATATATTTGGAATATGCTTTGGTTATGTATTTACATAATTTATAAGTTTATAAAATAAGCATATTGTTGGAGTGAAAATCTTAACATGATAAGATTATTTTTTATATCTATTTATTTAATTAGTTTTATTAATCTACATTCTGATTTATGTTGTGTATAAAAAATTAATATTTATATTATTTATTGCTTTAAATATATAATAATATTATTTTAGTCTAAATGTATATTTTGTTTAGTATGCATCATGTAAGACATACCTTTTTAATATTTTTATGTTATGTAACATTCCACTATTTAATGTTTTTATTTATTAATTGTAATAATCTTTATAAAAATTGTTTTAAACACTTAAAGTAAAAAATCTTACTAAGTAATGTATGAAGTTTTTGAAAATGTAAAGTTGTTAGAAATTTAATGTGTATATGAATGTATTGTAAATGAAATGCAGTGTAAAATTTTGAATTGAGATTTAAGACTTTGAAAAGTTATAAGAAGATTGAAATTCTGCTATCAACCTCAGTGAGGATGAATTATTGTAAATAATTTCTAAAATAAAGGATTTGAAGAAGTACAATTTATAACAAACTTTAACACATTCACTTCTGCTGGCTTATCAAGAGTAGTAATCATCCCGCAGTGTTATTTTTTATAAATTAAGTGTAATTGCTTAGAAATAAGTTTTAGTTTGTATTTTTTGAGAAAATTATCAAGATAATTAAAAATCAGGAACATATGCCGACGATGTGAGATTGAAATATCACTGTTCCATTACTACCTGATATGCTGTACATGTATATCCATGGTTTTTATTCATTCCATCAATTATTTGTGAAGCATCTTTCTTATGGAATATTGTTATATTTATGTAAACAAATTTAATATTGAAAATTTTAATAAAAGTAGAAAAGAATTTCATGTGCGTGAAATTCACAATTCCATATATTTTATGGCATCTGTTAATGATAATTTTTTTAAATTCTATTTTTGTCATTTTTTTCATAGTTCTTGAATTTTTAACAAGACAAGCATAGATTTTTAATTTTTCCTAATGATTTATTATTATACTATGATATTTTAAAAATGGCAATAAAAAACAAAATCAGTTAAATGTGTTTTAATTTGGGTTTGAAAATAAATGTTTACGAATGAATCCAAAGCCTGTAGTAATCAAAATGTAAAAGTACTATGTCCTCACCAACCCCTAAATGGGGGTTCAATATTTCTTTTAGCTATTATTGTACTTTCTCAAACTTGCATGTTTCGGTGAATCCACCGTCATTAAGTATATACAAAACAAAAAAACCTCAGAACTTCTATATTAAAATGCAAGTTGAAATATTTTCTAAAATGGAGGGACTTTTATAAGTGTCACGAAAGTTTTTAGAAAAACATCTTTAAAAATATAAATTTGTTAAACTTTTTACTGTTTCAATCTTCCTTTCATCCATTATTCTATTTCCCCACACTTTCGAGGTTTGGCTAAATAAAAGCCAGATTAGGGCTATAACACACTTTATTTTTACTTCTTGACAACTTTTAACTTTTTTCATTTCAATATAATGTCCTCCACAATCAATGCACTGCTCCATGCGAAGTTTGTACTGGTCAAAGCAGTATTTGAAGTTATCTTCTGCAAGTATGTTCTTGGTCTCCGTCACTTTTTCACAGTTTCGAATGTCTCAAATCTTGTTCCTTTCAGTGCAGATATTTTACTTTTGTGAACAAAATAAAAACTTGTGGTTCAAGATATGGTGAGTAAAATGGATGTTCCAATGGAGGGATCCCAGATTTAGACAAAACCAACTTAACGACCAATGCTGTTTGGGCCAGAGCATTGTCCTGATGAAAAGTCCATGACTTGTTCTTCCAAAACTCAAATCACTTTCTTACTATTTCTTTGTTGATTCTTGTAATCTCATCAACTGCACAAATACTTAACAGATTTATCGGATTGAATCTCCAATTCTTTTAATGTTTTCATCCATTGTTGACATTAAGGGTTGCTCTGGACATGAGCCATCTTCAGGCTTTTGTCATCGCTCCTTGAACCATTTAAATCTCTCAAAAACTTGAGTACTAAGTGTTTTGTCTGTGGGCTGCTGGTACACAGTCTGACACAAATGAAGGCCACAGCTCGACTAAGGGGTTGGCAGGCAGCTGGGTGATGGGAATGGAGAGACGGGCTGTCATGGTTTTCAGCAGTGTAGTGTTTGACCTTGAGACCCATGCTGTTTGTTAAAAAATCAGTCCAAGATTTTTTTAGCCAACCTCATATTTTTTTCAATTGATTTACCGTCATCAGAGTTTATAATAAATGAACTTATAAAAATATTATGATTTGCATTGTGAATAATGTTGTGCAGTTCTGAGCTATAATCATGAAGAGAAAATTTAGGCCAAATGCAGGAATTCTGCTAGACTAAACAACTGAACCGTACTTAAATACTAATGTATCATTCAGAGCTAATAGAAGTGTGTTTATGTACCTGTTGGAAACAATACAAAATGTGATTACCAATCATGCTTCTGAGCACGACTAGCATGGCATATTCTTATATAGCGGTCAGTAGCCAATGTGTTAAATTTTTGTTTAGATCTATGAATACAGAATTTAATATCTGAAGGTATAAGCAATTTGAATATATACGATGTGTTAAAAATATAATTATTTTTGCACAGTTGTTTAATAATTACATTGTAGGCGTTATTTTAGTAAAATTTGTTAAAGTTTGAAACTTTGTTGTTATGTCCTTTAATAGATCTTAAGAAATTATTAAAATATATATTTTAAATGTCAATCAAAGACCCTAAAATCACTTTAGTGTTACACAAATAGTAACTTTTTGCACCAGTTACTAGGTACAATTACCCAAAAAAATCACCATGATTTTTTTTTTAAAAATTAGGCCTAAGTGGTTTAGGATTAATTTTTAAAGATGCATTGGTGTATTTGTCAAAACAGTATTATTACAGCCACATTACCTCTAATAATTATTTTAAATGTATTTATCACAGTTTGAGATAATGTGCACAATCGTTCATTCGATAGATTAAACAAATTTTGTTTTATAGTTAATTTTACAAAATTATATCAATCCTAGTGATATCACGGAAAAGAGATTTAAGGTCAATATTATGTTTTCACATCCCTTATTTGTGACGGTTGCCACAAAAACTTTTATCTCTACTTAAATGTTATTCTGTTTGAAACAGATGTTTGTTGTTTGCAATATCAAATAACCTTGATTTATTCTATATTTTAGGACAAACTTATATAATAATTTATAAAAATGTTTTTAAGTTCTAATTTTTTGTTTGTTTGTAAATTTGATTTTAATTTAAAGCAACCATTCTTTTATTTTAATAATTTACTATAGTTTTAATTATTTAAATCTGTTTTTACTGTTTCTTATTAGTTAATAAAAATATTTATTGTATGTACTTGTATAAAAATTATTATAAATTGCTGTTACCAAAAAATTAAAAATCTGAAAGTATAATAAAAATGATTGTTTTTAATTCCCCTTGTATTTTATTTCACGTTGCAGAATATAGTAGTCTGTTCTTATTAAAAATGGTTAATTTGGTCTGCTTCGTATTATGGTCAAATTCAAACATATTCTAACCACAGGAATTATTTATTTTTCATATTCTGTAGGTTCTGCCTTGTAGCAACCGTAATTTCTTTCATCAACTTCTCTTTTCGTGTCTATAAACAGTTTCTTTTTTTTATTAACCTATCTTAGTTCTGGTTCCTTGACCTGTCCTTTTATCGTTTCTTATAACATATCCTCAGTGAAACCATTGCGCCTGCCCAATACATCTTGCCTTCCTTCTGTTCAGTTATTGGTATTGTTTTCCCATATGCAACCTACTCCTAGTCTTTTCTTTTTTTAGGTTCCTATCCGTTCCGGATGTTGGCCACTGTATTAACTGTCTGAACCTTATCCACTGCTGCACAAAACAGCTGTGTGTTGTTTTTCAGTACCACATTCTCAAATTTTTCAACCAGGAAATACGTCTTATCCCCACGCTACTTGCGCAGCTATTCTTCCTTGTAATATAGATTGCAGCAACCCATATCTTTTCCCGTTGCGCATTATATGTCCCAAATACTCGAGCTTCCTAATCTTTATCATGTTTATGACTTCGTTTGACTTTTGCTGAGTTTCAATACCTCCTCATTAGAGATGCAGGCCACTCAGGAGACTCTCAGCATCCTTCTGTAGAGCCACATCTCAAATGCTTCAAATTTTTTACTCATGAAATCATTAAGCATTCAAGACTACGCACCATGAAACAGAAACGAGAAAACATAGCATCTCAATCTTTTAATACTTTTGAATACTTTACTCATTCTATTAAATGTCCGCTATTCCTAATAATACTTCATTAGTCATTATTTCTCAGTTCAGAAGTGATCTTCTGCATTCGTCTCCATATTTTCTAATCTTATGGTATGCTACTTTCACAACCCCCATATATTACTTCCAAACTGTAAAACACTCATGTGAAATTCTCATATGATTATTCCCTATCAATTTGTCTTAATCATGAAAAACATAACGGTGAAAATTTTCATGGTATCCTGCTGACCATTTTTACATGTGCATCAACTTCCCTTTTCGTGTCTATAAACAGTTTCTTTTTTTTATTAACCTATCTTAGTTCTGGTTCCTTGACCTGTCCTTTCATCGTTTCTTATAACATATCCTCAGTGAAACCATTGCGTCTGCCCAATACATCTTCCCTTCCTTCTGTTCTAGTTATTGGTAGTGTTTTTCCATTTGCTCACCTGCGCCAGCAGGTGGAAACATAGATAACCTTTCAGAAGTATGGACATTTGCCAATCTAATTTCTACATTTTTGTAACGTGATTCATCAATGGTTTCTAATTTATGTGTCACAAGCAGAAGTGTTTCTTTAAGCATAAAGATGATTTATTTGACGATATTTAATTTCATGTCACTGTCGCCCTCTTTGATTAGGTGCTGTGCTCCCGGCCGTCAATGATTCCGACAGGGCGGTGAAACCTTTGTCGGCAATCCTTGGAGCTAGTAACCGCCCCTACTCTCGTATATAAGGGAGGCTTCACTTAACCCGTTCGTCATTCCATTACATTCAACGGCTCCGACTATCGGATCACTGCTTCCTAACTCCGATGATCCCACAAGAGAGAAGATGCTATTTTCGCTCGCCTTCCTGACACCGTAATTGCCGTCGATCGGTACCGCGCGGACGATTCCCACAGCGGTCTCTCAAACGAGCGTTGCCCCCGACGTAGCAGCCATCTACGCACTACTGTGAGGGAAGATGACGTCTCCACTGGACGAAGAATTGTCAGTTCTGCTTACACAATTTCACTCAAGTGCAGAGAAATTTATTAAGGACTAAGTGTGATATTTAGATGTAGGCCCTATACGAAGCATCATCCTGCTGTCACGACTTATCTTTAGACAGGGTCAATAGATAGTATTACTTAGCGCTAATCAAATTATAAAAAGTAAAATAAAATAGCTAAATAATTTAACTTCTTTTCAACAGAACGAAAACGGTTGTTTTTCCTGAGTTAAAATGCGTGCGTTCAATACTCCTAACACTGTGTTCGTTTGCGTCTCGTGAGGTCGCAGGTTAACAAAACTAGCTCAAGCCTATGTTGGGTGGATAAACGAATTGTATATTTGCGACAGGTACTTTGCCAGTACAGCGAGTGTTATGAATATTTTCCTCAGTAACGACAATAAAATCGATGAGTAAACTTCGCTGAAATCAGTCGTAGTGAAAATTGACTTTGTACCCTGCCGATTATTGGGAGTCCCGATGCGTACGTCAGTGCAGCCGGAAGCAATCCCAACCCATCAAGACTGCGGAACTGAAGCCAATCAGACGACTCGTTTCCAACCAATAGGAATAAAGGACATCCAGCCAATCAGAAGCCACGAATCAAACCAATCAAAATTTCTCTAGAATACTTTTCTGTGATCTAGGTGCAATAAAAACCTCTTAGCTAACATTACTATTTAATAAATTAAAAATAGTTGAATTAATATTAGGCCTACAAATCGCGTAAATTGATAGCACTTTTCGACGTTTTTATTTTTATTTTTTTAATGTGAAGCTTTTAAATTTTTATCATTAGTAGGGTTAAAAAGGGCGTTACTATCTTAACTTTAAAAATTTACATTCTTAAAGTGATAGCTAAAAAAAAATGAGTGTGAACTGAAAACTCTTTGCGCACGGATACAAATTATAATATTATACGAGGTGTGGCTATTAAATAACGAGACTGACGTTGTAAAAAATTTTATTTGTATTTTATACATAATAACTTATTGTCACCTTCAATATGCACTCTTTCTCTGTCCCTACAACGCTCCATGCGAATTTTCTATTGTTGCAAACAGTGCTGGAAGTCATCTTCTGTCAGCTCCTTCAGGACATGTGCCGCTTTCTCTTTTACAGCTTCCACACACTCAAATCTTGTCCCTTTTAATGCAGATTTCACCTTAGGGAAAAGGTAGAAGATATTAACATGTGATTAAACGTGGGTTTTTACTTATGGTCCGGAAACGAAGCGCCAGTCCATGCTCTGGAAGAGCCGAACTTCACCGAGAGCCAAAAAAGCTCGAATGAGCAAGTCAAAATTTAAAGCAATGATGATTGTTTTTTTTATGTCCATGGGATTGTGTACCTTCACTGGGTTCCTAAAGGTTAAACAATTAATCAATATTACTACTTTGAGGTACTTTCTAAACTACGTCAAAGAGTAAGGAAAAAACGCCCCGAAATTTGGAAGAACAAATCATCGGTTCACCACC
Source organism: Catonia carolina (assembly GCA_035578175.1). Lineage (NCBI taxonomy): Eukaryota > Metazoa > Arthropoda > Insecta > Hemiptera > Achilidae > Catonia > Catonia carolina. Next base: position 22,307,014 of record JAQMRL010000008.1, on the reverse strand, counting down.
AAGACAATGCGCCAGCTCATTCAACGTTATCTTTCAAGAGGTTCCTAGCCAAATACAGCATCTCAGTGTTAGAACATCCACTTTATTCACCAGATCTTGCACCATGTGACTTCTACCTGTTCCCTAAGGTGAAATCTGCATCAAAAGCGACAAGATTTGAGTCTGGAAGCTGTAAAAGAGAAAGCGGCACGTGTCCTGAAGGAGCTGACAGAAGATGACTTCCAGCACTGTTTCCAACAATGGGAAATTCGCATGGAGCGTTGTAAGGATAGAGAAGAAGTTTATATTGAAGGTGACAATAAGTGATTATGTATAAAATTAAAATTAAATTTTTTCAGCGTCAGTCTCGTTATTTAATAGCCACACCTCGTATTATGCGTTTTTGGTTCTATATCTATTTTAAACGCCTATAAAAAAATATTAATTTTCTGGTAATCTTCTTCTTCATGTACCATCTCCATTTCGGAGGTTGGCTATCATCATTGCTATTTCAACTTTGGAAGCCACAGCCCTGAAGAGATCAGATGACCCGACATTAAACCACTCTCTCAAGTTCCTAAGCCAAGATATTCTTCCCTTCCAACAGATCTTCTCCCTACAACTTTTCCCTGGATTATGAGCTGCAGAATCCTGTATCTTGGACCTCTCATGATGTGGCCGAGATATTGCAGTTTCCTGCTCTTCACCTCACGTAGTTCTCACGTAGTTTCTGGTAATAACCACTGTGAAAAGAGCAGACGTGCTACGACTATTATTAACATGGAGTTTTTATTTCTTGTAAATACGCAATACAAATTGTTTAACCTGTTCACATATTACTTGACGTTAAAAAACAATGCGTGGCTTTGTCCATTTATTTCTTATACATTCCCCACAACATCCTATTAACTTCATAATTTCTTAACTCATTTTCATACTGAACTTAACAATGGCGAGACTGTTTAAGAAATATTTCTTTATTTCAAGTAAGAAATAAATATTATACTTTTTACCACAAATGAAATATTTTTTTATATAAATAAATTTTCGTGCTAATATCATTTACATTTTATTTCATTAAAATTATGTAGATTGTCAAATCTGAATTTTTTCTTTGGAAAAATCCAGTTAGGAAAAAATATTGTTATAATTTTTCATCAATTTACATGCATATTATTATAAAGTTTTTATTAAGGTTTGTAACGCAACCACATTTCTCTTTGAAGTAATGTTTTGATTTATTTTTAATTTAATAAATTTATTTAGTTTAAGTTTTCTTTTAATCTATACAGAATAAATTATAACTATCATTGCGGTTGTTTTTTAACATATTCAACGTATGTATATATTCTATGACTGTTGATATAAATCGAAAGAAGTTGATGTCCTTATTTTTAGGCTCATCGTTGTATTTTTAGTTTATTTAAAATCAACTCCTATGATTATTAGTAAGTTACGAGTATATAAGTTACGGTAAGAAACCTCGTAAAATCTCCAGACCCTAGTCGGGAATCGAATCTAAGACATTTTGCTTTACAATTAATTAGTATTACAATCTAAGACTGAGTCACAAAGGCATCTGTAATAATTCTATAAATTCTTTTGGTTTATCTTCACTCATAATGTACCATTTAGCATTGGAGAATCCGGCTAAGTACCATACTCTCTCCTCTCTATAGCCATTATTTTTACTTCCCGCAGACCCTTACCTCTTTCTATTTATTTATATTAGCTAGATATTTTTGCCAGTTGAATTTTGGTTCGTCTACATTCGACTTTCTCTCAAGTCTTGCCTCAAAAACCCTTTTCGGCAATCCTTCATCATCCATTCGACTGACGTGACCGTAGGCAAACCATTACACAAATTTTATTTTTCGATAAACCAGTACTTTTCGTCCAAACTGGAAACGACACGATAAGTTAGATAACGGAAAACATCGAAGTGATTCTTCACCGAGGAGGCTGAATCACACTCGATGGGTCTTTTTTACGTTGTAAGAGGGGAAATCATCAAGGTGCCAACTGTCCGCAGAGCCGAGAGTGTGGGATTCTAACCCAAACCACTAACTCTTCTCAACACCGACCATAGACACTGGAACCTCCTTAAGGCATGAACATGATGCCATGGTGTATCGCGACACATTCGGTGTGTCTACACTAGCACTTCCGCACACAAACATGGAAGGTCTTCGCAGAATAAATAAAACCCAGATGATACAAATCACAACAGGAGAGAGTAAACTATGGTACTTCGGGCATGTTACGAAAGCATCAGTAAATAAGGGTTGTATTTCATTTACTTTATAATGATTATATTATATTATATTCACAGCTCACACGGCGAGAGCATCCATAGAAGTGGTTCGACAAATGTTCCCAGGACATGTCATTCACGATATTGTGATGTTCCCCCACGCTCAATTGATCTGTCTACATGTGACTTATTTTTTTGGGGCTACTTGAAATCAAGAGTGTACTTGAACAAGGTCGCACAAACGATGACCTCAAGATTTCCATTCGTCAGGAAATTGAAGCTGTACTGAATGAAATGTTGGAGAGAGCCGGGCGAAACTTTCAGGAGAGGATCCAAAACAGAGAGGAAAGGACGTCATCTCAACATTATTTTACGAACCTAAATTAAGGTATGTGTTTTTAAAAATTGTAATAAAAATACTATTGTTTCTTATTCAAGCCCTGATTGGAGCACTATAGTAAACTTTCAGTCTTTAGCGTATCGTTTGTCTTGTTTTCTTCTATACCACATTTTCTTCAAGTTCTCAGATCTGGCCCTCCTCTGCTCGTCAGTTATGTTATATTGTCGAACTATTCCGATTATTAATGGCAATTGAATTTTGGGTCCTTAAGTATTGGTCCATCTTCTCGTCTCAGAATCATATTGTACGTTATCCCCGAGAGGTTAAGATCGTTGTTTATCTCCTGTAGCCAGCATTCTGTGATTTGTATTGCATGAACTGATTCAGAAGTTTCTTGACAAACCTCTCAAGGATCTGGCATCCTGATTAAGTGGCTGAAGAATGACAATCGTCTGTTTATTATTGTGTCTGTTATCAGTTTGTTTTCTTGGTATAGTTTATTGTTGGGCACGAGCCACCATTTTCCGTAGGACTGATGTTTAAAAATACTATTATTAATGTAAAAATTATTTACACTGAATCTGTTCGTTGCAAAGCTAAAATAAATATAGTTTTGTTTCTTATCAAATGGTCAGCCAATTAAATGACTGAATCATTTAAGAACAGGAGAGGTAGAGGTGTAAAAGACACAAATCAGAGTTATCTCCTCTGAAAGTAATGAATTTCATTATACTGCCAGACCCTGTGGTGAATGAAGTGAAGGTGTCATTTGCAGGGTGGAAAGTAAGATGCTTTTCAGAGGGCCCGGCATGCTGATAAGCGTACTTTTCCACTCAGTGAGAAAGACAATGGTAAACCACCTCACTCATTGTTTTACTTAGTAAAACCTCTACAGGTTCAAACCAGCCTTTCGGCTGATGACTTGAACAACATTAATGTAAAACTTTTTTCTATCATTAAAACTAGCGAATTTATTCAATATTGAAAAACACGCGTTTCCTCTGCTTCACCCGGTATTATTTAAAATCGCATTAACACATCACGTTGAACATATATCTACTATTATATTATATTATTTTACTATTATATTATTATATTACAATATAATTTTACTATTATATTATTATATTACTTTACCTATACTTAGTCGTTAGCGACTAAGGTACGTAATGGAATTGAAACGGTTGGTTTTGCCTAGTAATAATTTCCAGACTCAAACTGGGAATCGAACCCAGGATCTTTCACTTTGTATGCTAGCGAACTAACTACTACAACACGGCCATTATTTATTTTAATCGATAATCCACGGCAAGGTTGAGGAATGAATACCAGTCGAAAGAAGGAAGATATCCTGGTTAAAAATGATTGAAGAAGTGGTTCGGCTGTTCTTCAGCGAATAATATCTTTCAGCAAGAGGGGAACTAGAAGAGAGATAAATTTGAAAATGGTATTCGTCGGATAGTAATTATCAAAACAAAGTTATAACAACATTATCGTGTTTTTGTATGTTCTAATGCAGAGAAATATTTCTATTGCTCTCTTTTTCTAAAGTTCTAAAATGAGGGAACGTTTTAAAAATTTTTAAACTTTTTAAATTACCCTGCTAAAAAAATAAATATACTCAGGAAGAAGATAATTATGTTTGCAATTTACTTGTTTTTTTTTTGTTAACATTTTGATTACGAACGCGTGTTGTGCAAAATCGATTAGTAACTAGGGGAGATTAGATCTGCAATATTGCAATGTATACAACGTTATTAGGTCAGAATAGACTATCGTTCTAAATACTGTATTGTTCCAAACTATAAAGCAGACTAAAGTTTCCAAAGCTTTATCAAATTACTACCCTTTTGGAAAATTATTGCTTGTATCGTTACTCGTTGGTAGATAATTTGTGAAAAACCAAGCTTCGTAATCAAGAGTTTGAGAATTATTGCAATATTGAATTCTGTAAAACCCATTGCAATAAATTTATGATTTTCTATTCGTGATATGAACCCGGCTTTTTAGTACAGAATTTTAATTTTTACCCCTCGTAATTTAGTAAGAAAAAAATTTACATACAACCAACGTTATATTTATTGGTATATTACTTTCTCTTGCCTATATGAATATATTGGAAGGTAAGTATTGTTGTCATGTCGATTTTTCGAAATCGAGTTTTCACCGGGTCTGCATGTTTTCAGACCCCCTGAACCCAAAAACATGTTTTTAGCGATTGGTCTGTGAGTGTGTGAACAAAATATCTCAAGAACGGAACATCGTACGAACTTGAAACTTAGAAATTAGGTTAGGTACTACTAGAGGACCCGACACGAACATTTTCATCAAATTCGGTCTATCGGAAGTAGTAGTTTATTCGTGTTATTTTTCACTTTTTTGCGATTTTCTCAAAAACGGCTCCTACGATTTTTTTTAAATCGCCTTATTTACTATATTTTTTATGCTCTATAAGGTAGGGTAGGTGCCATGTCTGCTGAAATTCTTGAGAAGGCTGTGCTCTCGTAAAAAAATGTATTTTTTAAGATTGCGGCTTAACAATGCATTTTAGCGTAAAAATGTATAGCCTATAATAATAAAAAATATGTAAAAGTACAAGAGAATTTAAAATCTACAACTTTTATTTCAAACATTTTTTGTAATTATAACGCTTAGTTTAACGGTAATTAGCGATTTTCTGTTTTGGTTTTTTTTTCAAGAAAATGTGTAAACAATTGATTTTTTTAAATTTCAGCCTTAGTATGCATTTTACGACAAAAGTGTATAATCAGATTTATAGAAAATTAAAAGATCTACAACTTTTATTTGAGTATTTTTCTTTACAGAGCCTAGTTTAGCGTTAAAGAGTGATTTCCCGTATTTTCCAAACTGAGGTTGATTTTATTTTGCGTCTTTCACTCATGATTAAAATTAGGTTATGTTTTTTGAGGTTAGTTTTTTCTTATTTATAATGTTTTATTACTAATGTGAGGTTATATTGTTCATTGTTTTCACTGGCAAGAGAAAGTCATGTGAGTGTTTCACACCAGAATCTACTTTCTTTTACTTTCTTATAAATTTAGTTGCAACTATAGTTTTGTCAAGTCTATGCCAATAATAGTTTGTTTAATGAGGACATACAATTTTGTTACTAAACTGTTTTTTATCGTAATAAACGGTACGTTTGCTTATCAAAGGTTTTTTTTCTTATACCCGGATTTTCGATTTTCTGGATTTTCTTTGGTCTTAATTCGTCCGGATAAACGAGGTTGTACTGTACTTCAAGAAGATAACTCGTAACTTTAAAATTTATTTCTTTAACACTCTAATATTGTTTACTTGTTTTTTTTTCTTTAACGTCCGACTGTTTTGCAATTACTGCTAATACAGACGGTGAGAAGGATAATAGATAATGATGAGTAATAAAAAAATACCAGACCTGACCGGGAATCAAACCCGGGATCCCGGTGTAGAAGCCAGTTGCGCTAGCTACTGCGCCAACGGGCCTGTCGTTTACTTGTGACTTCAGCTCTATTCTATGTGTTCTTCATATTTTCATAATATTAATATCTCTATTATTCAGATTGAATCGTTACTTAATTATCTATTTATCTATCAGCCTAGAGTTCGATCAGTTTTCTAGTTATTACAATGTACCAAGAAAAATAACTGTGGCTGTTTCAAAACGTATCTTCATTACGGACATTTTACGTCCCCAAAAGAAAAGAAAGCCGTAATTAACCATAATTTATTTTAATTTTTTTTTAATAAACTAACAGCTGTGCTTTGTTTGGAACTGTTCCGAAATTCCAGTTTTTTCTACAAATGTCTCATTATTTTTAAAAAATTACTGGTTATAGAGGTTTCTAATTTTTACCTCAGATTCAATTCATAATTGTGCAACTTCTCTACCACATTCAGTCAATTTCATTGCGAAACTCAATTACGTACAAAAAATGTTTTTGTTTACAAAAATTATTTTTCTATTAGAAATTATCGAAAAAATGTAATTTTTTAAATAGATAGTATTTATTTTTGTTAAAATGCTATTTAATTTAAAATTGATAAAAATTTTATTTATTTATCTCGTGTACTTACTTTCTGAGATAATGGGTCTCATTTTTTGCCAAAATAACAAGTAGAGCCTATACCGTATAGGGGCATAAAAAATCTTCCCTTATTAGGTTTTCTGATTCCGTAAAATTTTGTTTTTCAATAATGTATAGCTAAGATGACGGGTCATAACGGCATTACAGAGTGAAATTTTAAACTAATTCATGTACGAGAATATTGAGGTAGTACCTAAATAATTTTACACGAAATCATCAAAGTGAAACTTTTAATCAACATAAATATAGTAACTACTTTTAAACTACTTAATTCAAAAGAAAATCGTACATCATACGTGACAATCATGCTGAATGTTGTAATAATGTACGTTGGAGTAAGAGAAGTGCGAACATTTTTTACATTTAGGGGAGACTTGGAAGAAAGGGAATTATGTGCATGTGTGTTTTCCTACAAGAGAAAACGTAAGGGAGAGAAAAAGACAGAAGTAGGAAGTAGTGAATGCGTAAGCGTAGATACGAGTGTTGAGGTTCCGCCAGGTGGAGTTCTCTCAATGAGTCACATATACTCCCACGGGGCGTCGTGACGCGTGGTATCGACGCTACCTGTATACGCTTGCGCAAATATACGAATCATGTTTACCAACTTAACAGTTGCTTCAATTATTACCCATGTTATCTATCATCTATAACAATTGTTGCAATTTATTTCATACCATTGCTTTCCATTTCACCTTGATCATCTTTTCATTACAATTCAGTCAACTTGCTTATTCAAAAAGGGGATTAATTAGTCCATGTCATTTCACAGTGCATAATCCCTGAAATTAATACCTCAAAAACATCTTTAATCAGTTGCTAATGCTACCGAAACATGTTAAAACAGTAATTATTTTGTTTAATTTGTTTAAAAGATCCGGTACTTAGTTTCTTTTGGTCAAAAGAGTTACATGGCAGTTGTACACAAAAAATAAAAGTCTTCCAGAATATTGCAACACTTCTTTCAGGTTCTTTATGGATCTGGTTATTAATAAATGATAAAACTCGTTTTTAAACTTATAAGTTTTTATTAACAAATTAATTACAATAAATTATTATGCTTATAACAACTCAAATATAAGACTTAAACCAAACTTAACTAGACAGAAAATATGGTAATTTACAATCAAAAAATTATTTACCTGTATGCAATCACTCTCTACTTGTACGTGAATCTGTTTTAACCGTACAGACACAACCGGTTCAGCGACTCACTTCATTTAACTCCAATAGTTCATTCATAGCACCGACGCCACAGACTCTTTTAATACTCAACTGCCCGACAAAAGAGCCGGCTGTTTTTATATCCTACCTTAAAATTTCTAGATAAATAAATAAATAATTATAATCAAATTCTGCGTTAATCTATGTATCTGAAAAACCAGAAATTCAATGGAATGCTATTACGAAAAGCAACTAATACAAAAAGTATTCTCAAAACACTATTGTCGAATGAAATACGTACAATGGTCACTTTTACATAATTACATTGTCAATATATAACAATATAAAAATTTTTTGCAGTCGTTCCTCCTTTCTCCTTTAACAGCCATTTAAAAATTATTATTATTATTACCTATACAATCTCTAATTAAATAAGTTTGAGTTCAGATATTTGACCCGGGCAAAAATATTTCTAGATATCTTAGATCTCTTATGGAACTAAATGTTCATAGTATTTAAATATAATAATAAAATAGTCGCTCTTCAAATAATCAGTATCGTGACACTATTAAAGCAAATTCGACGATCCTTTCAAGTTCACCACAAGCCAAAAATTTTAACAATTGTCCTCTAAACAGTTGCTATGGTTTTATATAATTTGAATTTTCCCGTCTGTGAACTGTGTAAGAAAAAATGAAAACAACGTAGTGAGAAAATATTTAAAAAAGTAAGAAGCGCATCAAAATCCTTTCCCAATTTACCTCCTCGACAACAGCGAAGATGCTCACATACTGAAATGTTTTAAAACATTAAACTTACCTTTACGAATTTTTGTTAATCATTCAATTCATATAATTTTCTCTATTTTTATTACTAATCGTCGGTATCATTATATTTTCCAAGATATTCATCGTCACTTTTAGCTTCAACTACTTCATGTTTCTAGATATTGTTAATCCACAGTTCCGAGTCAACTTTATTTTTGTTTTTTGTTCAAAATTTAGCCTTTTTTTGAAACTCAACTTAACGTGTTATTATATGTTCATTCTACGAACGTTATTATTCGAGTTTTAACGCCTTTAATTAAAGTTTTTATTTACATTAATAAAAAATTATTGCAAAGAATTAAACTTTGTTAAAAAAATCATATATTCAACAGGTAGGTTTTTTAGGTAGGCTACCTTTTTTACGGTTTTACTCTCTTTTACCTATATGAATATATGGGAAGAAAAACACGGTTTTCATGTCGATTTTTCGAAATCGAGTTTTCACCGGATATACAGGTTTTCAAACCCCCTGAACCCAACGAAAACAGGTTTTTTGCGATTGGTCTGTGTGTGTGTGTGTGCGCACGCGTGTTCGTGTGCGTGTGTGAACAAAATATGTCAAGAATGGAACATCGTAAGAAGTTAAACTTGAAACTTAAGTTGGGTACCACAAGAGGACCCGACACAAACATTTTCATCAAAATCGGCCAATCGGAAATAATTGTTTATTCATGTAATTTTTCACTTTTTTGCAATTTTCTCTAAAACGGCTCCTACGATTTTTTTTAAAAATCACCTCATTTACTACATTTTTTATACTCCACAAAATAGGGTAGGCGCCATGTCTGCTGAAATTCTTAGGAAGGCTGTTCTCTAGTAGAAAAAATGTTTTTTTAAGATTGCGGCCTTAATATGCATTTTATCGCAAAAATGTAGCTATATCATAAAAGTTGTAGAGAATTTAAAAATCTACAACCTTCATTTTAAACATTTGTTTGAATAACGCTTAGTTTAGCGGTAATTAGTGATTTTCTGTTTTTTCATGAAAATCTGTAAAAACTGGATTTATTTTAAGATTTCGGCCATAGTATGCATCTTACGACAAAAGTGTATGTAATCAAATTTATAGGAAATTAAAAGATCTACAACTTTTATTTAGAGCATTTTCTCTACAGAGCCAAGTTTAGCGTCAAATGGTGATTTTCCGTATTATTAAGTCAAACTAAGGTTGGTTTTCATTTTGCATCATTCACTCATGATTAAAATTAGGTTATGTTTTTTGAGGTTAGTATTTGTTTATTTCTAATTTTTTATTACGAATGCTAGGTTATATTGTTCATTATTTGCATTGGCAAGAAAAATTATGTGGTTATCTCACACCAGATTTTTTTAGTTTAATTGGTGTTAATAAAGTTTCGTTTTTATGTTTCATGCCCTATCAAAAACTTAGCGTATGTCAAAAAATGAGGCTGACTTAAAAAATATATATAAATTATTTATTACTTTTAAAATTTTAGTAGTTTTAGATAAGTAACATTCAATTTTAGTACATAAATCTCCAAAAAATCAGGTTCGTTGAACTAACCATTGAAATACTCGTATCACCATACGATCAAAAACAAATCAGAATATTTTTCTCTTATTTGTGTTACAACAAAATTGAATATTGTGACAGCTTATGTAGGCTTATATAAATCCATTGTAATTTGTGTAGGTATTTCAAAATAAACTTTCGTTTTTATGTTCTTTTTATTTTGTTACAAGAATAGTAACATGATTGGTTTTTAGGATTTGTAACGAATACATTGTAAGATTAAGATAACATTGTATTATATATTATTCTTTAAGAATTAGTTTAAATATTTTCGACTAGTTCAGAAAAAAATATGTAGGCGTCGCTTCGTTTCTAACAAAGGTAGAGGAAGAGTTAATTTGTAGGCGATGACATTTTTTTTATTATTGTATTTTAGTTAGTCTTGTTCTAAAAGTGTATGTAGCAAACTATCTATTCTATTTTTATTGTTTTTTTATTGAAAAATCTTTATCAAAAATGTTCATATTGTTCAATCTATAAACATAGGTTTTTTTTTTAAATGGGAGTGTTCTAATATTAAATTTGTAATTTACAATTAAATTTGTGTTGTATCTCGTGGAAAAGAATCACTTCTTCTGCATCTGTGCTAATACTATGAAGTCACTATTGTAATATAAAATAAAGAAGTCTATTCAATCCAAGCTGCAACATTATAAAACGGTAGTACAACCCGAAGCCGTTTATTGCTGCAAAACTATTTCTAATTTTAAATCTAAAACGAGAATGAGAGAAATTTTTGGAATAGAAAGAAGAATCCTTCGGACTTGCATAAACAAAAAAACGGAAACTCACCGATATCTGGATCTTAATGTCTAGTTCTGTACTCTACCGTGAAATCGAGCCAATAACTGACATAATGCGGAAGAAACGAATTTCTTTCTTTGGGCATTTACTTAGAATACCGGACAATCGAGTAACTAAAAAACTCATTTCTATAATTAACTCGTGAAAAAAGCCTCCAAGGTGGTTGGCCAAAGTAAAGCAAAATATGCAAGAATTAACATCGCAGAATAAGATCTTGTAGAAAAATCTGAACAGCTTAAGTTGCTTAAAGATAAAGACACAAGATTCGCTGAAAAAACTCAAGCTCCGTCGTCAATAATTTGAACACATAAAATCAGACAGATCAGATCCCAAAATATGAAGAATTATTGGGAAAAGCGTAAGAATCCTAAAACCAAACCCAGGAGGATTTCTTAATTTAATTCAAGTGGTCCAATGAGGCCATAAAAGCAAAAAATAAAAATAAATAAATAATAAAGAAGTAACGTTTGTTTGTTTGTACAAGGTATCTTACAAACTACTCAACAGATTTCAAAAATTCTTCCATTGTTGGAAAGCCTATAAATTCCTATGAATATATTTATATGGTATAAATAATATTTTAATTTCAAAAAAATTCTGTAAAATTTTGAAACTTAAATGAGCCTAATGTTTCAATAGAACTCTTTTCAAACCAACGTCAAGCAAAAGTGATTAAAATCTAGAGTTAGTGCTAGTGTACAACTGCTAGTTGTAATAAATTGCAGTTGTAATTGTTTCTGAATAAAGACAAAAACTTATATGTAGCCTATACTTTAAAAAATACCGAATACAGACTTGATTGTAGTAATATATTCAAAAAATACATTTTGGTCAAGTTTTTCAGCTATTAAATTATATTGAAATATATACTGTAATGTATACTAAATTAAAGCTTACAACTCAAATATTGACCAAATTTAGAATAATTGTATGAATAATTGTTGCTAATCTTTCAGGAACAAAACTAGAAACTTAAAAATCAAATCTTAAAATATTCTTGGTAAAACTTTTATAGCTATTGTTATACTGGGATAATACATTTGAGTTCTTCAAGACCCTCTGAGGATAAAATCTGGAACCTCCAGTTGTAACCTTATTGGTGTTTCGAAGTATTACAAACTGAGCCAATTATACTCAACAAGTGCTTGAAATACATTCAATAAATACACTGCACAAATAGATAACTTTTGTAACTATAACTAAATGCGGAAGTTCGAAATCCAGATATATGAACCATTCTAAACAAAATTTAGGTATCCCAATCTATATACTTCTAACCTAACTAGTAACGATACTTCTAACTTTAATCTAGGTTTACCACTTGAGTACCTTGGTATGTCAGAAACGACATCCTTCATTCGGACCTTTAAATTTCCTACGTAAAAGACATTCGCAAGACAGCTTTAAAAAAGATTCTTTGACAAACTACAAAATCATCCAAACGATGATTTTAACGTATGGCCGTTCAAAATTTAAAAAGTTTAGACGTCTTTGGTGTAGGGATCTCCTTCAATAACATGATCTTACCATTTTATCATAATCATCAACACCTCTTCTTAATTTCTTCATCTTTGAGCCACCTCAAAGATCCAGTCAGGACAAAGATAATGGTGAATGGAGTGATTCTGGAATAGTTCAACCACTTTGCCTATTTGGGATCTGAAGAGGACAACGACGCATTACAAAAAGTTCAAAGATTTAATAGGATTTGAGATACAATACATCCAAATTTGAAGGAGAGTCCTGAACTGGCTCATTAATTAAGTTCTATAAGACAATGGCTGTTCCAACACTAACATATGGCAGTGAAATTGGTGTGGAAGAAGACATATGAAAATTCCATTCAGTCAGCTGAGATGCGTTGAGGGTTGTAGTAGACTGGATCGGTTCAGAAATAAGGTTATACGGCGAGAGTTAAATGTGTGTTCTCTTAAGAACAAGATTATGGAGTACCGCCGGAAATGGACCAATCATCTTGAAAGAATGTCTCCACACAGGATTCCTAGACTAGTCAGAAGTTACAGGCTGATTGGACGGCGCGATCCAGGGCGACCGGTGGCAAGGTGGATGCCAAAACAGGTTCTGGGAACTAAACCTTGATTGATGAAGAAGATGATACAGCCATTATTGTTTACTTCAAGACCTCCATCGTAGTGTGATTTTATCATACTGAAAAAACTGCTGATGGGTATGACCCCTCATCCACGCTTAATATATTCATCCCTTTTATTGATTAAGATGTTGTGTATAGCCTAGTTTTAGAAAAATTAAAGACAAAAACCTACAAGTTCACCTACTATTTTATATTTTTACAGACCTGCTGAAAAAACGTGTTGTATTTCACACTACCGTACTTTTACGGGTCACAACTCGAGGCGTTACGCCTGTTAGACATTGTCACAGACCGTTTAATAGTGGTCTCTAAGTGACCGAGATGACAACTGTTCCTTTTAAAATATTACATTGCGTAGCATCTACAGTACTTCCTTTTTTGTTTAGTTTCTTTTGTTATTTTCTACTTTTATTTCCAAATAAAACATCTAGGTCAAAATATTTGGTTCGGAATATCCCGTGGATTTATAATTTAATGCAAGCCCATATAATTAACTGAAATACAGTTGGTTAGGCTTTTTATTTCACCTAAAATAACTGCTGTATGGGATCGATATTTTGCGGTCAATGACTTAAATTATGCAGAAGATTTTGTGTATCGACAAAAATCATTGGTTGTTCTTTTATTTCTTCTTATAGTTCCAGGGCTACGAAAAATAGTTCTGTTTCTTATTTCATGGTCAACTATCTGACTGAAGCATTTAAAAACAGAAGAGGTGAGGTGTAAAAGACCCAAAGTTATTTCCTCTGAGAGTAATTAGCCTAAGCATTATAGCCAGACCCTGTGGTGAATGAAGTGAAAGTGTCTTTTGCAGGGTGGTAAATATGTGCTTTTTAGAGGGCCTGGTATGCGGATAAGCATATTTTTTAACTCAATGGGTAAGGCAATGGTAAACACCTCACTCCTCGTTTTATTTAGCACTTAAAATCTCTTTAGGTTCAAACCAACCTTCCAGCTGATGACCTAAACAAAATAGAAAAGGTGTTCGGGTAAGTTTAATTATCTCTTTATAAAAATTAAAATTTTTGTTTCTATTATCTATGAAACTTATAAGAAATTATTTGAATCAACCTAAGAAAATTTTTCAATGGCAAAAAAATGTTAAAAGAAGAATTCTTTAAAAGGTAGAAGAATTATTTGTTTGAGTAGGTACTTATTATATCGAAACACAATACATTCCCTGGTTTATTTTATTCTCCAGTGCATTTCAAAACAAAATATCTCATTTTTTTAACTTAGCCAAACAAGCATTTATGTTTGAAATTATCCTTATCTACACAAACCTTCATTTTTCAATTATTTGTTTATAATGTATGACAGAAAAAAGAAAAAACTACTACAAAAAAAATTAATCACAGATCCTAGAATTGTATACTCGCTTGTAAAAGAAAAGAAAACGCACTATATTTCAGGAATAAAAAAACCTCATGTAAAGGGTTATATTGTGAAGAAAAGTTCTTTAGTTATTTTTCAATGGACCATTTTTGTTACAATGCATCAAGTTCATTATGTATTCAAGTTTTCGTTTTCTATCTGAATATGTTTCTATTCATTCTACTTGGGTGATTATTTTTTAGTCATCCCTTGTCTTATACTATTGTACATTTTTTACATTTAGATTTATTTTGAGGTTATGGCGTTAATATTTTTTCTTAACAGCATGCGTTGTGTGTTATGTATTATTCGCAGTAAAGATTACTTCGTAGGTAATACTGTAACGTCTGTCTAGATTCTTTCGGGATTTTCTTAACAATTAAATTAGAAATAACTGCTAAATAAAACAATAAATTATAAAACTTCCTTTTAAACTTATTACAAGTATTTATCAACAAATTAATTAATTACCCAACCACCAAAGTACACGCATAACCATTTTCTAGTGCTCAAATCTTTAATAAGTAATACTTTTACTAGGATTTGAACCAGGAACCTTCATCTCCGGAAATCAGCTGTTAAACAGCTGTCCGTGGCGACTTTACCTCTAGACCAACCCGGTAGGTCAAGTGAAAACAATATGAAAAATAATAATTGTCCAGTTCACACTATTACATTGTCAACATGCAGACTAACAATACAGTCAAACTTCTTTCAGGTAATCACCAAAATTTAAGCCAAAAAATTGTTTTTTAAGGATGATTTTTAAGTAGTGGTGAAGGAAGTATATTCTTCCAGGTTTTTATTCAATACCGCGGGCAAATTACCCACTCAAAAGTATTACAACAAGGCTATGGGTTGCTGTTGCATGGAATCCTTTTGATTGGGATCTCGGAATAACCGATCGACCTACGTTCAATTGTTGTCCCTTGAAAAACGGTGAAGGTTTTATGCTTCCTGTTAATAATCTTTATTTTGTTGTATTAAGCTGTAGCTTATTCTAGTCATGCGTAAGAGCTTTTTAAAAGGATCTATTGTAATTTACTTATTTTGATATTCTTTACCTTTATAGAAACGATTACGATCGTTTGTTTAAATATCGCTAGCCCCTTTATCGGCCAGTTCTAGTTGTACTCGGACTGTGAATAGAATTAGTTTTGTAAAGTTTTGTACGTGGAACAGTAAAAAGAGTATCGGACCGTTTCCTAAAAATAGTGTCGAGTGGTTGTGCGAGTTACAGAACTGGTTGTGATATACGATAATAGTGCGTATGCGTATGCGATAGTGAGCGGTTGTGACAAATAAATCATTGTTTTGATTGTTGAGTGACAAGGCTGGCTGTGTAATGAAATTTATTACTTTCAAAGGAAATAACTTATAACTAGTGTCTTTTACACCTCTACCTCTTATGTTCTTAATTATGTTTCAATTATATAATTGGCTAACCATGTAATAAGAAACAGGACTATTTTTTTGTAGCCCTGGAATTTGTAGATTGAGTGCCAATAATTTAACACTTCGCCTGGATGTTATGGACAAAAATAATTGTTATAAGTTTTAAAAGAAATTCGTTTATCATTTACTACAAAAAAAACAGATCTCGAAACAACGTGGAATAAATTGTATAGTAATTTTGTTTATACGATATTTATAACTGTCTAAACTAATAGTTTACTCTAGTTCACCGACAATGAACAAAAGTGTTTTCAGTAGTACTCCGTTTATTTCTCTAGTTGGTTTTTCTGTGTTTATTGACTTAGCAATGAAGTTAGTTATTTCTCTTTTAAGCTGATTAGTAAGTATCCGCTAGCCGCTTAAACTGCACAGTTAAGAATCCAGAGCGAGAAGTATACTAAACTTTTTTTAAGAAATAACCTAAATTTTACAGTTACAAGAAAAACTTTTAAAGTGATTGAAATTTATCGATTACATTAAAAATGTATCCTTAGGGGAGTAATCTCGTATCTTTGTATCTAAACTTGTTTGATTTGTTTCTCGTTTTTAATTAAATTGTTTGTTTAAAGGTCTTACATTATGAGTTCAATGTAAAATACTGTCTTGCTTTTATATTCCCAATCTCTAATAAATAATTATTTTTCATTAACATTTTATTTATCTTTTTAAAAGAATATTAAATGTTTCAAATTAATATAATAATTAAGAAATTGTTTTGTTTGTTGAAAGGGATTTTATTAATTTTTGGTCTTGTTGTTAATAAATATGGCTATCTGGTTACTTACGTTTTGAAAATTGATACCATTGTTTAAAATTATGTTTCTTCACTCTGTGAAGTACAGTTTTTATAGTAAAAATTACCCATTTGATGAATAATTTATCAATTTACATTGATTCATCACTTTTTTCATTTCAAATGCATCATTCACAATTCATTGTATTTACGATTTAATGTTCAAGAGAAAGCCAGTAATAATATGAGATATTTCTACAGTATCTCAAATCTGTTATTAGTAATAAATAAATCACCAGATTGGTCTATTGGTAAAGTCGTCGGTGGTAGTTGTTTTATACGGTTTCGGATACTTAAGAGTGGTTACCGGTGTACTTTGATAGTTGAAGGTCAATTAACCACGCGGTTTTAGGAATGGTAGGCCTGAGTCTGTACAAGACTCTACATCTCCTGTCTGTACATCTCCTTTACACGTGGTACACATCCTCATCCCATTGGGTCATGGGATTGCTTATTGTTCTTAAATTAAACACATTGCAATGTACACACATTAGAGTTAAAAAAAGTTATAAATAACTATTTTTTTGCTAACGATGTGATAAGAAACAGAACTATTTTTTGTAGCCCTGGAACACTAGCAGAACGAGTGCAAATAATTTAGCACTCCACCTGCCTGTTATGGGCAATATTGTTTTGTATTGCACAAACGGCAATATTTTATTTTTATTTTACTTAATTATAGGCCTACTAAAGAATAAAATTTTATGGGAACCTGTATAGAATGGATGACAAGCAGTTGAAAAAACAAAATTTTAAGACTTCTTGAAACAATTTGAAAGAGCTTCCAGAAGCGTCTAAAGTCACCTAATGTAAATTAAAATTGGCCTTATTAGTAGATAGATAGGTAGATAGAGAAATGGTTGGGGGTGGGAAGGGGGAAGAGAGACAGAAGTATTTTTATTGTCATTAACTACCAAAACTGTATAGATAACGGTACTGACTTACTCTTCAATATTTTTATTTGAAAAGTTGACATTAATTTCCTCATTAAGCTTAAAACGATCATTATCCTTGTTTTGTTAAAGATGATATTCAGTTGTTTCTTAACTGTTAATAAATAAAAAAAATTATAAAAAATAGTTGTTTATTAACGTGTGGTAAGCAGACCAACAATTACTTAGATTTCCTCCTCAGATTCTGCTAAACCACTTCATCAGTTTCAAGTCTAATGCAATTAATTATTTTTCCTTTGATTTTTATTCTTTTGATTTCTTCTATAAGTTTTGATAATTTTTTTTGTAAACAAATTAAAATGATATTAGAACAATTTTTGGTCAGGCGTTATGTAGCTACAACTACTTTATTACTTTGTTTTTAAGGAATAAACAAAACTGATGTGATCATTGTCCGGATGCATCTTCAATCTTTAGATCAAATACCTTTAAATACCAACAAAATGGAGATTTCATGAACTTCTCCCCTAACCCTTAACCAAACCCTAAGTCTACTGCGTACTATTCATTTTAATACTCATGTTAATATGGCGCAATGTTTATCAAACATCCCCTATCCCATTTACTTGTATTTTACTTCTACCCCTTTTCTAACTAACAAGTTCATACAAAGGGGTCACAGAAGGTCGACCGGATTCTCATTTACATATGACAATATTATAGATCTGTGATATGTACTATTTCTTAAGACCATTGTAAAAGTCTTTATAAAATTTAAATCCTATTAAACAAATAAGAGCTCGACTAAATCTTCAATGAAACAAATCAAAGAGTACGTGTTATTGTACATATTCTCTTCACATGAATGCAATTTTCTCATACCGGAATGAAATTTATATTACTATTTTTGTTTGATAAACATATTACCAACTCTTATAATGACTTACAAAATTTTCTTCTAGTTTCTTTCCTGCTGGAGGTCGAATATAATCACAGCAATCAGGATCCGGTCTAATGCACTTTTGAGGTCCACTGAACAACACTGTCGTACGCATTTTCCAATCAAGAAATCTTCCTTTTTCCCACTGATCTTTCTTCCCATTATCAGTATAAGTAACCGTTATTTCCTTTCTATATCAACACAAATTTCCAAGAATCTACTTCACAAAATCCTTAATGAACGTTAGATTGTACTTTATTTTCACACAAAAACTGTAAAAAAGGTAGTAAATTTATTCAGAAGAAGAAGTTCATAAAATGTGTTGCATTGTCTTTTAACCAACTGGGTTGTTCTAGTGATATAATTGTCATCTTAAATCAGCTGTTCAACAACTGATTTTCGGAAACGAACGTTCCGTGGTTAAATCCTATTTACTTTTATACGGATTTAAATACTCTCAAACCTCGTTAATCCGAATTAATTGGGACCAAACTCTGTTCGGATTACAATATTTTTGGATTAACCGAAGTACAGTGCAATCATACAAAAAAATTTTTATTCCAAACATATTCATTAAAAGAATTCAATTCATTTAAATGCGTCTTGAGTGTGGCGCTACCCTGCAGACGTCATTCTCATGTAGTGGTGGTGGAACATTGCATCTTCCAACACCTTCACCTCATTACGCCAAAAGAAAAACGGTGTTTACAATTATTTCTGAGTGAGGTGTGTAGTCAGCAATTGTACTTGCGACAGTATTCACAAGTTTAGTTTGACAACTTTCAAAGTGTAATTGAATTTTTTGTTTATTATGTACAGTACAGTACAATAGAGTAAATATTTTTCTTTAGCTGTAAAATTTACACAGTAACTTAAAATGTATTGCTATCTTGTTACCAAAATTTTTAAAAAATATTCTTTTCGTGTAAAACATTGTTTAATTTCTTCCTCTTGATATTAAAATTAATGAGTCCAGAACGTGGTCGGATTAACCAACTTTTTGGACTAGCGATATTCGGATTAACGGGTTGAATGTATACTAGACAGAGGTGAACGGTATACTTGATGGTTGGAGTTCAATTAACGATATTCTCTCAGGAATTATTGGTCTGAGTCTGTACAAAACTATTCCTCATTTACACGTCATTATAATTATGTCATCCTCATATAATTACGAGGGGGTACCCAAAAGAAACCGGAATTACTTTTTAAAACTATTTATTTTTAATTTTTTTACAAAAGAACCTTATCCCCTTCAAAATACTCTCCATTACAACTAATACATTTGTCCCACCGGTGCTTCCACTGTTCAAAACATTTTTTGTACTCCTCTTCAGTGATGGCTGCCAGCTCATCCGTCGTTTTTTTCTTGACATCATCAACGTTGTTAAATCGGAGACCTTTCATGCCCCTTTTCATGCGTGGGAACAAGAAAAAATCACAAGGAGCCAGATCGGGTGAGTACGGTGCGTGTGGTAGCAAAACCATGCCGTTTTTCGCCAAAAACTGGGTAACCGAGATTGCCGTGTGTGCAGGCGCGTTGTCGTGGTGGAAAAACCAGTCCCCTGTCTGCCACAAATTAGGTCTTTTACGACGAATGCTGTTTCGCAGTCTTCTTAACACTTCAAGATAAAAAGCTTGATTTACCGTCTGGCCTGGTGGAACGAACTCTGAATGGACAATTCCCCTCACATCAAAAAAACAAATCAGCATTGTTTTGATGTTCGATCTGACTTGACGACTTTTTTTTGGTCGGGGTGATAATGAAGTCTTCCATTGACTGGATTGTTGTTTGGTTTCTGGGTCGTACCCATAGCACCAAGACTCGTCACCCGTAATGATCTTTGACATGAAATCTGGATCAGTTTCAAGCTGTTGTTTCAAATCACTACACGTTTCAATTCGACGTTCCTTTTGAGTGTCTGTCAGAACCCGAGGCCCGAACTTGGCAGCGACTCTTTTCATTGTCAAGTCTTCTGTTAAAATGCGTTGGACTGAGCTACAAGATAACCCACTAACCTGTGATATTTGGTCAATGGTCTGTCGTCGGTCTGTTCGTACAATTTCTTTCACTTTCACAACATTTTCGTCTGTTCGGGAAGTCGACGGTCGTCCAGAACGAGGTTTGTTCTCAATCGACATGTCGCCATTTTTAAAGCGCAAAAACCACTCGTACACTTGGGTTTTTCCAATAGCGTCGTCTTTGTAAGCTGTGTTCAACATTACAACTGTTTCCGCGGCGTTTTTACCGAGCAAGAAGCAAAATTTCACAGCCGCACGTTGTTCATTAAAACTTGCCATCATGAAAAACGACACGAGCACAAAACAGCACTAGCGAGAACAATCACTGCACGAGAACAGAACAAGCTAGATCAACGAACAAAATGGCATTGAACTGGCAATGAGTAGCGCTACAAGCAGCCTAGTGGCGGGAATTTGTACTGCACAAGCTCCGCCCACAGCAGAGCTATTCCGGATACTTTATGGTACCCCCTCGTAAATCAAAATTGGGTAATAGGGTTGTTTATTGTTTTTAAATTGAACATATTGCAAGGTACACACATTAGGGATTTAAAAAATTGTAAATTTCATGATATGCTTAGTGTTTATAAAGTAACATGAATTTTTAAATGTCATAATGTTAATTAGTTAATTCATTTTTTGTGTAAATTATTACTAAAGTGTTTATCTTGATGTCGCTCATTTCCACAAAGGTTACCGACAACAAAGATTATTTGTTTATTTTTTTATTTACTGCAAAAATCTACAATCTGTTCATAAGGAACAATTTTTGTATGTTGTTATTGTTTCGATCATCAGCTGAAAGGCTGGTTTGAACCTCTAGGGGCTTTACTAAGTAAACCGAGGAGTGAGGTGGTTTACATATGTCTTCCTCACTAAGTGGAAAAGTATGCTTATCAGCACGCCAGGCCCTCTGAAAAGTTTCTGCTTCCCACTCAGCAAATGACACCATTTCATTTACCAAAGGGTCTGGTTGTATAATGAAATTCTTAACTCTCAGAATAGATAACTCTGACTACAATAGTACTGTCTTTTACACCTACCTCTACCTCTTCTGTTCTTAAATGCTTCAGTCATATAATAAACTGTCCTTGTGATAATATGCCGATAACAGACCGGTGGAATTTCAAATTATTTACACTAAATCTGTTCGTTCCAGGACTAAAATAAATATTTTTGTTTCTTATCACATGTTCAGCCAATTAAATGACTGAATCATTTAAAAACAGAAGAGGTAGAGGTGTAAAAGCTACTAGTCAGAGATATCTCCTCTGAAAGTAATGAATTTCATTATACAGCCAGACTCTATGGTGAATGAAGTGAAGGTGTCAATTGCAGAGTGGAAAATATGTGCTTTTCAGAAGACCCGGCATGCTGATAAGCTTTTTTTTCCTCTCAGTGAGGAAGACATTGGTAAACCACTTCACTCCTCTTTTTACTGAGTAAAACCTCTGCAGGTTCAAACCAGCCTTTCGGCTGATGACCTAAACAACAACAACAACAACAACAACATGTGATTATATACATAACTAATTTTTGTAGCTCTGGCACTATTAGATCGAGTGCAAATAATAAGTTAACACTCCACCTGCCTGTTATGGATAATATTTTTTTTATATTAGACGAAAAATATCACAAAAGTAGTGACGGAGCCTTTCTTCCTTGATTCTTTCTTTGAGGGATATCAAAAATTTTTGGCTATATAATTCAATGTTGGGGTCTACCGTTAAGCTAACCTTTACTAATATTATAAAGACAAAGCGTGTTTTTTTTGTGCAGGCTGATTTCCAAAACTACAGAACGGATTTTCATATTGATTTATTTGACAGCATATTCGTATTAATATTCACAATAACATTTTCTTTTTAAATTTAAAAAATTATGGCCCTAGGAGCCCTAACAAAGATTTTCTTAATTATGTGTGTGTGTGTGTGTGTGTGTGTGTGTGTGCGTACATGTGAGTAGGTATTGCTGTTGAAGTAGATAAAGGGGTTTGATGAAAAGGAGAGACGTATGCGGGGAAAATTATCAAACCGTCGTGTGTATACTTATTTTGTAAGTAGATAGCTGAAAGGGGAGGTGAACGAGAGACGTAGGTGGGGAATTTATCAAAACGTTGTGTGTGTGTGTGTGTGTGTGTGCGCGCGCGCGTGCGCGCGCGTGCGTGTGTACGTTGGAGTGAATGGATACCGAATGGCCTACTAGCAGAATGGTCTACTCCTTTTGATAAGTCACCGACACTTAATTGAGTTATTACAGCTGTGTAATAATAACTACCCTTTTTTGCTGTTTTTGCCGTAGTTTTTTGCTCGTCTACCTGTTACTTGAAGAAGAGAGAGAGAGAGAGAGAGAGAGAGAGAAAGGAATACTCTATTAAGGAATCACTTTTAATATCGTAACCTACGATAAGTATGGTACATTAAAAAAATTTGTCACTGCTAATATTACTGTCGATTTCTTTATTATAGATACCCGAGTTTGGTGCCGTGTTTCTTCAAAACCGCTTCTTCAATTTTTACATTCTATATACCAAAATTTAGCTGATTTCAGTCTGCGTTGTTACATATTCATTTCATATTTTTCGCGTTATTTTATACTGCAATAACAGGATGAGCAGAAAAATAAAGCTGGTTTTTTTTTGTTGCTGCAACAGATGGAATGCATTTAGAGGCTTGTAACTCAAACAATGCCCGACGGATTTATTTCAAATGTCGCCGGATTATTATTATATTGATCTATTTACTGTATGTCCGAAATTTCAGAGTTGTAGCGTATTTAAGTTTTGTGTTATTAGTAAAATTCTGAACCCCTGTTCCGTAATCACTCATTAATAAGCAATTTCAAAAAATCATTGTATTCAGTATAAAAAATTAAAAATTAAAATATCTTAGTCACCCAGTAGTTTCCTGGAAGTGCGCGCTCCAGCGCGTCTGTCTACCATTCCTTTTTAGGACCGTTTTTCAGTTGATACATGAAAAAAATTAAAGAACCTGACTTATCCAGATAAGAGTGAAAGGCATAAAATTAATGATTGACCCAGTGGTTTAATTTACGAAATGTAATATTAGTTTTGTTATGTATTCGCATAGGGTAATAAAAACAAAACAAACAACGCAGGGTTGATTTATTGCTATTAAGTCAAGAAACTCGACTCTGTAGTCATCGTGCGTACTATTATGTACGGCAGTTTATTAGGACGACGTCTATCTGTCTAGCGTCTAGCCGTAATAGACAAAGATAGAATGATGGGTCTTTAGTACTGTACCGTGTCGCGCGGGAGCACAACATTGTTTCTGTCTCTGCTTAACGCTCGCTTGTTGGAGTGCTGCAGTTGGTAACATTGCGTAGTGTGACAGTAGCGTACTGACACGCGGTGTTAAGAATCATTTGTACGCGCGCGGTTATACCGGTCGTTTCGAAACTACGTTCGTTCTATTTATGTTCCTCATTATTTTGGAATCGCGAGTGTTTTAAATAGTGATTTTTGTTCTTTTTTATAAATTTATTATTGTGTGTTTGTGAAAAGTATTGTGATGATTGTATGCTCACATCTACAATAAAGGTAAAATTTCAATTTATTACGTTAGTCTACTGAAAAATATGTATATATATTTTTTTGTTAGTAAACATTGACATCTTTTGAATCCAGTATCTTATTTCTTTTAAGAGCAAAACAATGCAAGTTTTTGTTATGTGTACCGAATCACGTATTCATATTGAATATAAAATTAGTTATTCTTAGTAAAGCATCTATTTTAATTTTCTGTAAAAGAAACAGTATTCTTCATTCAGTACGATAATTTAAATTAAATTGTAGTAATTTGTTCTTAAAACGTATTTTTTAGGTTGTCATCGACTTGTTTAGAATTATGTTTGTTTATTTTAAATAAAATTTTCATTAACTCAAACGTGCCGAAGTAGCTATTCCTAATTGTTTTGTTACTTGACTTGTATTTATCTTTTAAAAAGTAAATATTAATTAAATAATTTAAATACCTACCTTATCGATTTACATTAAATTAATATAATGCGTGCTATATACGTGTAATGTAATATATGTACGGTAACAACTGGAATCGACGTAGGAGAGGTTCCAAAGCACATTCGATCGTAACTTTTTGAAATTAATAGGCCTGTAATTTTTTTTCTCGTATTGGGCCAATTTCAGACCACGTGGGGATGACTTTAGACATTTCTGGAAGTTGTTTTTGTAGTTCGTATTCTCAGCATTCGTTCACTGTAGGCTTTTCTTCTTTCTTTTGTCCACCCGTTGTTATGTTTTTGCACTTCATGGAAGTCCTTAAGGTCCGTAATTAGTTGTCTAAATTTGGTTCGGTTCATTAAGTTTTCTCGGTTATTCTGGTTTTCTTAATATAGTTTCTGACTTCTTTAAACCATTTATCGGACACCTTAGTCTATTGTTTAATAGCTATCATAAAAATGTGTTTATTCAACTGGTTGTCATTTGTTAGTCGTTAGTAGGTCTATAATTAAGTAAAATAAAAATAAAATTTCGGTGTTTGTCATCCTGGAACTACGTGGTCGCTGTTGCCCAGAAGTTTTTTTTAAAATCTATATTATGTACAGTTTTACAATAATAAACAATCTATGCTATCCATAATTTTATGGTGCGGCAATGCCGTCAGATATTTCAAGAATACTGCGTTCCAAAAGTACATTCTAGCGGCTTATAGGCTATTAACAAAAATTAGTCCACATTTATTTTCGTTTCGGAAATAAATATAAATTATTAATTTTAGTTTTCATTTTTTGGTAATTTTTAAGGAGTGAATTTGTTTTTCGTTAACACTATCAATTACAAGTTAATGTAAATTTTGTGTAACTTATTTGGTAGTTACGTTATTTTACACTGTTTCTTAATTTATGTTACTTAATTGAAGTAATCCCCCTGCTGAGACACTTTTATAATTGTTACTTAGTAAACATTGGAAATTTTATTAACTTTTGATGATTTAGTAAAGTTTTAAATATGAAGTAATTTCAAGAATGTTTGTTTAATACAAGTCGGATAAGTCTGCGCTTTAATCGTCTTGTACCTGAGTTGTTTAGTAAATTTATGGTTAGAGTTGGTGTAATTTTATTCCAGACTTCTCTGATATTAAGTGCCGTATCTGGAAATTTCTTCTTTAACTGTCCTGTCGCAATGTTAAGGTCCCTATGCAATGTTCTGTTTGGTATGTAACAAGCTGCATCTGTGATTGATTGTAAAAACTTGTCTTGAAACCGTTGAATACGTCGATGTTTGAATCTTTGGATTCCAATATAAGTAAGATATTTATTTAAAAAAATTAGTTTATTTTTATATTCACGGGCGTATTAAAGGAAAATAAAAAGTGTTTATTTTTCTACTCTAAGAATTAATACATTCGCTTTGAATACCAGAAGCTTTAAATTAGGACGGCGGGAACGCCAACGAACGAATTTTTATAAAAAAAACTTTTTATAATTAATGTTAATGGATGTTAGGATCGTATACGTTCTACACAATTAAATGATAAAATATTATCAGAGTCATATTTCAGTTTTTTGACATGTTGACTGACATATTAAAATGAGAAAAGTTTATTTTTATTTAATTTATGATTAAAATAAAAATATCAGTATAGTCATTCATGATATTGACAGGATCAGACATAAAGATAGGTTATATACACAGGAAATATTTTACGTATTATTTGTTTTCATATTTTACTTCCGGTTTTTACATAAAGGTCTACATTTAAAATGATTTTATATGTACATCATAAAAGAATTATTTTGTCCACATGATTTTTTTAATAACATAAATTTTCCTACTTACGTTATATAAATAAAGCGTGTTACGGTATATTTTTGTGACTTAATTTAGTAATTACTACCATTGTATTTATTTATAGAACCAGCAGTATTTATGATGCATGTATTTTATGTCCTGTTTTCGTCTTAATTGAGGAAATCACCCAGTGGCAAAACGCTGGTTTGTACTAACAATTTCATTGTTTATCAACAAGTTTCGAAATGAGGATCTATAGAGTCTTATTTGATTTTGAGTTTTGATTTTTAGTTTATTTAAAGTCACATCAAGAGTTTGATGATTATTAACGTCTTATGTGAGTTTTGAACTCGAACGGTGGTTTCAGACTTACGTCAATGGTCGAATTAACGGACTAATTGGGGAATACCTATGTCCGTTGTTATAAAAGTCCGTTAAATTGAAAGTTATTCAGTTATTACACAATTATTGGTCACGCATGTTTCTATTATGTGTTAAAGTAAACATTGGATTTGCTTAAAACCTCTTATCATAAAGGTTTCAAAAACTGTACCTTTCAGAAAGAACTTACCTTTGGAGGAGAAACATTTGTTGCAGCACTTTGCATTTCTACTCCTTGATATTAATTCCACGTGAACGTTGTTGCATAAGATATTTGAGAATGCAATCTTCCAAATCCGTATTAGTCACCACTTGCATTTACTTTTGTTCATTATCTAAATTATTTCCATGACTTAGGCTTACATTCAATGAAAATTTAATGAGCTTTATTTTGATCTAAGAATACTTGAAACTTTTTGTTTTTTTACTCCATACTCTTTGCATAAACTTGACACAATTATTCTACCAGTCTCTAGTTTTCGCAGTAACTCCAACAATGTTTACACTGATAAAGTGATTCCAACACTTCAAAAAATATCTGTCTTGCGTATATAATTAATTAATTACGAATATCAACAACTGTTATTGGTAATTTTTATTCACAAAAATTAACATTCCTCAGATTTTTGTAATTTTCAAACCGTTTTACTTATTTAGGAAGTTAGTCCATTTAATTGAAGGCCCGTTAAATCGAGCATTGACTGTTTAGTAATAATTTCCAGATCCTATTCCTTTCCTTTTTCTCATTTTGTGAATATTTCGTATGCAATGTTACAGTATTTTTAACGATAAAAACAATATCAAGGAAAATATTTTTAAAAATCCTACACCAATATTGTTCAAGTTAAGGTTAAATATAGGTAGCGTGAATTTTTATTTGTTTATTTATTTAATAAAAAAAGTACATGATTATTCCGTCAGATCGAAGTCTGTCAACAGAAACAGTAAAATAACAATTTTTCTTAATTTAACATAAACAAAGTAACTAATCTAATTTAACGTAATCTAACTAATTTAATTTTTAATATAACATAAAACTAACTGTAAGAAAAATCTTACAATTCTTACAAAATAAAATATGAATAATGTAAAAAATATATCGGGATATCTAAAACAAATTGAAAAATACATTTCAGTAGTGCGATAAAAATAATACAATAAAATATTCTAAAAGATACTTAAAAAGTTTTACAATGATTTTTTTTCTATATAAATTTAAAATATATTTAATTATATTAGTAATATAATTATATTAAACATAACAGTTAAATTATAAGTTAATTTATAAACATAGAAATATAATAAACATAAAATACATTGTTTTTTCTCCATATTGTTACTGTAGGTAATAATGAAATATAATCTCATTGAGTAGTACAATATAACGTCATTAAAAAAGTAATCATTAAATTAATTTTACATAATTAAATTTAATATTATTAAATCATTTAAAGATTTCAATAAATAGTTTACGGTGAACTTGAAAAAAAATTTAACGTTAACTTGTAAAAATTGATATAATTTATGATTTTTTAAAATATTTCCCCCGTTTTTATCGTTAAAAACACTGTAAGAATACCGACATACGAAATATCCACAAAGTGTGACAAAAATTATATAAAAACCCTAGCTGAGAATCAAACTTGTGACCTTTTGCTTTGTAGCGGAAGGTTGCTGGTTCGATTATTTTTAATGATGGTTTTAAAAAGTCTGAGATTTTCTGTTTAATTTAATAAATCTCGTTTAAAGAAATTAGACAGTTTTTACGTGAATAAATTAGTTTAATTTTTTTATACTAATGGCAATTTATTTGTATGCGTCATTTCTTTTATACATAATTTCATTAAAAAACGCATAAAATGTCTAGACTAAAGTTCATAATATTTTTTTCGCCATTTTTATGTTTATCTATTTAATTTACTAAACTGTGTGACTTGAAAGATGTTAGTCATAGATAGTAATGTTCTTCGTAGAAAAGTTTAATACTCTTGTTTTAAGAATCACGTAATTCATTATTGTCACTATTTGGCACCATCTTTCTATTTTAACTCTTTTCTCCAACCAATAGTGGTGGCATGTACCATTATCTATACGTGATTGTTTTTAAAATTATTTTCCCACATTGTGTCTTCATATATTACGTAATAAATTGCATTTCTGCATGTTTATTCAGAGGTGTGAATTTATTCAAAGTTTGTGTATTGAATTTAAAAATTTCCAATATTTTAAGAATTATTATTATTATTATTATTATTTTATTACTTACTTTATAACAGGCAGATGAGTGTTAAATTATTTCCAATCTATCTAATAAGTTCCAGGGCTACAAAAATAGTTCTGTTTCTTATAACATGATCAGCCAATTACATGACTGAATCATTTAAGAACAGAAGTGGTAGAAGTGTAAAAGACAATATTCAGAGTGATCTTATCTGAGAGTAATGAAAATTTCATTATACAGCCGGACCCTGTGGTTAATGAAGTGAAGGTGTCGTTTGCAGAGTGAAAAATAAATGCTTTTTGGACGGCCGGGCATGCTGATAAGCATACTTTTTCACTCAGTGAGGAAGGGATGGTAAACCACCTCACTCCTTGGTTTACTTTATAAATCCTCTAGAGGTTCAAACCAGCCTTTCGGCTAATAACCTAAACAGCATTATTTTTATGCAGAAGAATTCTGGTAGTTTAATGAATATTAAAACTCTTTCAATTTAATTTACATAGAATACCAAAAATTTACACCAGGTAATTATAAACTTAGGACGTAAAGCAGTATTTTACAGAAAAATGTATTAGAAAAAAAAACTGGTGTGAAATACTCAAATGACTTTCTCTTGTCAGTGTAATTAATGTACAATGTAATCTATGTTTAATCATAAGTAAACAATTTTGTTGTTTAGCTCATCAACCGAAAGGCTGATTTTTTTTTTTTTTTTTTTTTTTTTTTTTGGGTTTAACGTCCGACTGTTTTGCAAATTGCTGCTAATGCAGACGGTGAAGGATGAAATGAATTTTTTGTAACGTATGAAAAAATGCCATGCCCGAGTGGGATTCGAACCCAGGCTGATTTGGACCACTAGAGTCTTTACCAAGTAAAACGAGAAGTGAGATGATTTACCAATGTCTTCCTTCACTGAGTGGAAAAGTATGCTTATCAGCACGCCCCGCCCTCTGAAAAGCATCTACTTTCCACCCAGCAGATGACATTCTTCTCTTCATTCACCACAGGGTCTGGCTGTATAATAAAATTCATTAGTCTCAGAGGCAATAACTCTGACCTAAACAGTATCTTTTCACCTCCACCTCTTCTGTTCTTTAATGTTTCAGTCATATAATTAGCTGATCATGTAATAGGAAACAGAACTAATTTTTGCAACTAGCAGATCAAGTGCAAATAATTTAAAACTCCGCCGGCCTGTTATTGTCATGCCGGTTATGGTAATCGGGAGTGAATGACGTATTAATGAAAACCAACCTCCTTTGACATAAAAATACGGAAAATCACTAATTGACGCTAAACTTATCTCTATAGAAAAAATGCTTGTAATAAAAGATATTGGTTTTAAAATTTTCTTAATCTTAAAAAATTCCGTTTCTTACCACTTTTGATGAGAAAAATACAAAAAATTACTAACTGATGCTAAACTAAGTGATTTAAAAAATCTTAGCAAATAAAAGTTGTAGGTTTTTTTTAATTTTCTACAACTTTTATTATATTTACACTTTTGCCTTAAATGGAAATACACGCCGCAATCTTAAAGAAAATACAATTTTTCACCAAGAGAGCACAGGCCCCCTAGAATTTTAGCAGAGATGGTGCTTATCCTATCTTGTAGAGCATTAAAATTGTAGTAAATGAAGCGATTTTTAAAAAAATCAAAGAAGCCGTTTTTGAGAAAATTGCAAAAACTAAATATGATCGAATAGTAAACTAGTACTTCCGGTGGACCAATTTTGACGAATTCCCTATATTTTCCCTATTGGTACTTAACTCTTTTTTTAGATTGCGCCCTTAATATGCATTTTACGGCAAAGTTTATATAATACTAAATAATATTGTAGAAAATTGAAAGACCTTCTATAATACAATTAGTTTTTTTCTACAGTGCTTAATTTAGTATTAATTAATGATTTTCTATATTTTGCACTTCAAAATTGAGAAAGAGATTTTTAAATTACTGGAATACAAACTTAATATCTATTTTAAAACTAAAGTTTAGATAACTAAAATTATATAAAATTTAAAAAATTTACAAATTTTATATGAACATTTTTTTCTACAGAGCCTAGTTTAGGGTTAATTATTAATGTTTTTCTTTTTTTTGGTTTAACGTCCGACTTACCGTATGTTTAAGTCTTATAGAGGTTAATTTTCATTTTTCGTCATTCACTCATAATTAAAATTAGGTTATGTTTTTCATTTTACATTGCTTACTCGTGATTAAACATATGTTGTATTGTTCATTGTTTGTATTGGAAAGAGAAAGTCGCAAGAGTGTTTCATACCTGATTTTTTATTACTAGTACTGATATATTAATATAATTCCCATCCAAAAATGACGTCATAATATGAAACATAAGAAACTAATGAGTCATAAATTATTATTCAATTTTTGGAAACCCTATTATTCAGTAGCTGTATTCTCTGAACCAGAACAACCGATTTGTTGTTTTATTGACCGCAGTTATACCCCCTATTGTTCTAAATTATAGGGCTACTATTTTAAAACCGTCTACTGTTGGCTTGTTTGGAAAATTATTGATTATAATACAGTTTTATTGATCCTCGTTTTAATAAAATTTTATGGCCTAACCTATAATTTAATATGCGGTTAATCTAGTTCGAAATTGTCTATTTTCTATTGGAACACGTACGTTATTATGTTCTTAATTTTCTTTTATAGGAACGTTGAACTATAGTGAATCGTTTTTGAATTTCTTAAGACAGTTATATTTTTTGTGATTTAGTGAAGTTACTTTTATATTTTTTTAATAATATTAGTTTTGTTTATCTGTATGCCTTGACTGTTTGTCGGAATCCAAATGATTTTACTGGTAAAATCTTTCATCGTTAGAATTTTGTTATAAAATATTTAATGCGTAATCTTAAAATTTGAATAATACAGATAGAAATGTATGATATTTCCAGATATAAAATAAATTCTGTTGATGTAATAACTGTATTTTCATCATGAATTAATAATAGTAATCACTCGTGTATGCTTGTTTTTGAGAATTTATTTTTTATTTTATTTCTTTATACATATTGTGTGTACGTTGTAAACTGTTCAATTCAGAACAATAAGCAAACCCATGGCCCAGCAGGATGAGGTTGATGATGTTAATGAGGTGTATTCTTGTACAGACCCAGGCCAACCATTCCTGAGAGAGTATGGTTAATTAAACCCAACCATCTAAGTACTCCAATAACCACTGTCTAGTATTCAAATCTGTATAAAAGTAACTATCTTTTCTAGGATTTGAACAAGTAACCTACGTCTCTAAAAATCAGTTGTTAAACAGCTGACTTGTGCAACGACTTAAACTCTAGACCAACTCGGTGGGTCGGAAATCGGATATGGTTAATTTTATAGAATATTTGTCGGGTGAATAATTTTCTAAAATTTTGATAAAGGAAAGAATAAAGGATGATGTCACATTGCAGGACGGTACAGTACCGTACCTGATACATGAGTATATAATACAATACACTGTATACAAAATGTGGTATAATACTCATAGATGAAAGAACTAACCTTCCCAACGAAGCTTTATTTTAGCAATCACATTTCTTTTTAATTTAAAAATTACGTAATGTAAAAATTACATTACATGTTATGTTACTTAGGAAGTTTCAAGCTTTCCAACAGGAAAGATTTTTTAAATGGTTTGGTAGTTTCTGAGATTATATCTTACAAACAAACAAACATACTTCTTTATATTTAGTACAGATTAAAACTAAGAACAAAATTTATTAGACAGTTGTAATTATTAAGACTAATGGGTAATTTTATTTGAAGCAATAATTATAAGCAATCTTCAGATTTACAACATTCTAAATATAGAAAACAGAATAATTAAGGAGTTTTCAAATCCGTATAAAAGTAAAAAATATTGTGTAACCTAAAATCCTAAAATGTCGAGCGCAGCCGAACCTAAACGACCTTAAAACAAGGGGTGATTTTACAATGATCTGAATAAATTTTCCCACAACGGGCAGGTGGAGCGTTAAATTAATTGCACTCGATCTGTTGGATCCAGGGCTACAAAAAAAGGTTCTGTTTCTTATCATATAGTGAGCCAATTATATGACCGAACTATTTAAGAACAGAAGAGGTAAAGGTGTAAAATACACTAGTCAGAGTTATCTCCTCTGAGAGTAATGAATTTCACTACACAGCCAGGCCCGTGGTGAATGAAGTGAAGGTGTCATTTGCAGGGTGGAAATTGGGTGCTTTTCGGAGGGCCTGGCATGCTGATAAGCATAATTTTCCACTGAGTAAGGAAGGTAATTGTAAACCACCTCACTCCTCGTTTTTAGTTAGTAAAACCTCTAGAGGACCTTTAGAGCTATTGACCTAAATAACAACTGAATAAACTATTCATTTAAAAGAAGGCCGTTAAGCGATGCTAGTTTAAATTATTTTAGTTAAGTTATTGTATTTATCTTGGCAGGTTCCCTGCTATTGGCAAAATTTATTTATCTTTATGCTAATGTTTTCTTCTTTTAAAATTTCAAGGAGGTGTCTAGACACCCTGGACTCACCCCCCCCCCTTATCTACGCCAGTGGTTTCAACAGAAAGTTCAGCAGTTATGAAAACGAACTCGTCAAGACAGCTCAGTTCATTTAACGGACAACCACCCATGAAAACTAAAAAAAGTTTGAAACAAAAAATGTTTTGCTCCCTTCAAAAATTTGTATGATATATTACATACATAATTTAGAAAAATAGAGAAAGAAGTTTCATAGGTGGCGGGTGGTCTACTTCCTCATCTTACTCATGTATCATCGTCCTTATCAGCTCAATATTGTAATTTATAAAAATGTACAATGAAGTAGATAAATTTTCTTGACATAAACATGTCATTTTATGTTTCTCTTACGCTTTTTTCACATATACTTTTGATCCAGTGGTAATATTACAATAGTTGTTTTTGGCTTATGATCATTTTTCAACTTTTTTTTTGTTTACTACTAACATATTTCTTTAATGCTTTCTCGTAAATGAAACTAGTTGTAAGCATCTCTTCATTCATTGACGGGTGTTTGTATAAAACGTTCTATTTATGTAATCATGCATTACCGTTTACTGAAGCTAAATTAAGAAAATATGTTACATGGTCGTTTGCAAAAGTTGTAATGTTATTAATGTTACGGTTGGCTAAATTTAAAGTATTGATATGTAGTATAATGTTTGTCGATTCCTAATTTACAAATTACTTTCTTAAAAATTACTCTTATACTTTTATAAACTTATGAGTGGTTTTTGTTTATTTTAATATTCTTTAAATTAATTTTAAAAAACTTTATTTTTGGTTTATTGAACCTAATTTTTGGATTATATTAGTAAGATACTTTCGAGGCCATTTCGTTTGTTCAAAATAGGCAGGTGGACTGTTAAATTATTTGCACTCGATCTGCTAGTTCCAGGGATACAAAAAATAGTTCTGTTTTTTCAAAAGTAAACCAGTATCTTAGTGACACCCGTGGCGGTTAAATATAGGTGCTTAAAGAAAGAAATAACCAAGGTGGCCTCCTATATGGCCGGTAGGTAGCTATGCTGCAAAGTGGAAGTCCCGGGTTTGATTCCTGGCCAGGGTCTGGAAAATTATAACAAACTCAAATCCACCAAAGTACCCAAAGTGCTCGCTATTAACAAAATTGTTGATGCGACTTAAAATAAACTAACCGAAGGTTTAATTTTAAGTTTATTTTTGGTATTCCTGTTTGGGTTTCGGCTATATTTAATTATGTTATTAAAAATCCATTAGAAAAACACAGATTTTTTTAAAATACGCGGACATTAAATTACATTGTTAGATATTTTAAGATTATTAATTTTTTTTAAATGGTTAATTAAAAATATTATTGAATTGAAGTTTATCATTTCTTGGTTTGAGTTAAGCAAAGCATGTTACATTTTGATGGAATTCCTGTGAAGTCCAGGAATTCAAGATGTACTGGAACGTGTACTGTTTAGTGTTGACACAATGTAATTAAAATAGAGTCACTTTATAAATGGGCGAGTTTCTGTTTGTGTAAGGTGAAACCATTTGCTTAAATTGTTAGTATTTACATACTTATCCACATTAATTTCAAGGTTGCTATAAGTGCTGTTTGTTTTAAAAATTCTAATACTATTTTAAAAGTCGTTTGAATTTTGATTTATTTTATTTTATTCGTTTATTTATTGTTTTAATAATATATGAGAACATGTTACAGTTTGGTTTAAGTTGATTTTTTTCAAAATTTTTAATAAGTGAAATTTTTTTCATAGGTAGTATTTTTTATAAAAAAATATTTTAATACAAGGGTCGCTCCGTGGCCCGGTTTCAAAGAGGAAGATCCCAGGCTCCATTTCCAGCTAGGCCCTAAAAATCATTACGGTAAAACCTACAGATTCCGTACTGTAACCTGTTTATCTGGAGCTAACTACCAAATCAGTTTCCACGATTTTAAGTTTTTTTGTTGTTTTGAATTTAATTGGCTGACCATGTGACAAGAAATATAACTATTTTTTGTAGCCCTGGAACTAATAAATTGAGTGCAAATAATTTAACACACCACCTGTTTGTTATGGGCAGAACCCTATTAGTATCTCTAATTATTTCTCTTCTTCTCCACGTACTCTGGTCACTCCTGTAACAAAATAACTACACGAACTAAAGACTGCAGATGAGATCTAGCCAATAACAGCTAAGGTCGGGTGTGAGGTTGCCCCTTCACTAAGTCACACTCTGGTTCACCGAACTCCAGCTGACTTTTTGTTTGGCTGTCATCCACAGCGGGCCACACATGACAACGCAGGATACGATTAACGAAAGTAAATTGGCTCTGTGCTGTGATCTAGATCACTATGCTCCGCATTCACATGCAGTCTTTATTTCGTTAAGCTTTTTTTATAACGAACAGTATATGTTATTTACAATCCCTACTACGTGCGTGTGCGTTAATGAGAGGTGCTGAGTCGACAAGTTTGACTGATGTGGTGAGATTGGCAATGCACGGTAGTGGTACAGAAAGTAAGTGCTATAATAGTTCCTATTCAATTGGTTCCGATTACTATATCAATGTGCAAAACGGACGTAAATCAAAAGAAAATTGCATGTTATTTTGCCATACCTTACATATTTTTTTGCATAGAAATGGGGTTTTCCTATTTTTACAATAAATACAATGTACAATTTTTTATTATTTATTTCCAAGTCCAAGTACCGGTAATATAAGTTATGCTGTTCTAGATTACTTAAACAATTTTTTTGCTTAAAAGTTTTTCACCCGTCATATGTAGACATTGCTCATTTCTTTAGCAACCCTTCTTTAGTTGAACCCTACAACACTTGTCGTGCAATAATCAACAAATGATTATCAACCCCTTTTTCTATCAACTTTCCCTTCTGTAACAGTAATTTCGTTTCTATATTCTTTCTCTTTCATTACATGGAAATTCAATACTGAAGTAGAGACTATTTCCTTAATCTACCCTATTTATTTCCCTGTACAATCTACGGAATTATAAATTAGTGAAAATATAAAGATATTATTGGTTAATTTTTTTATTAGGATTTATTAATATCGATTGATATTGAATTAGATGTTTCTTTTGTACAAACCATTACAAGAAAACAATTTATCGGGTTGTACTGTTCTATATACTAACGAGGAAATTTATGATAACAAAAAGTTTGTGGGAGTATGCTTTGATATAGAGAGTTTGTAGTTTTTGTACAAAATTTATTGTTTAGAGCAGTCATCGGCAAAATACGGCTCACGAGCCAAATGCGGCACCCAGATTAGTCTAATCCGGCCCGTAACATTGTTCGGAATCACCACCTCAGCATTCTCTTTTTCGGGTACCTAGGAGAGAACAATTGTTCCTTTCTGAGTGTGTTCATGCATTTTATATTACATATCACGTTCGTATCGTATCGCATCGCATTCCTTCTGAAAAGAGTATTTACTTCTTGTTGAAAATTATTGAACAAGACTGGGATATTTTCAGTATGCTATTAATTGTTGGTTGTGAATCAGTAAAACCAGAATTTTTAGTTATTTAGAAAAATTGAATATCTGGGTTACATTATGCGTGGACCAAAATGTAAAATATTTTCCTTAATAATAGTACAAAGCAAGATTTAAAGGAAGAGAGATGTGGGAAGGAGAAGAATTTCTTGGTTCAAGGATTTTAGCGGCTGGTACCGTTGCACCTCAGCAGAGCTGTTCAGAGCGGCGGTGTCCAAGGTACGAATAGCCGGTATGATTGCCAAGCTCCGGACGGAGAGGGCACGATAACAAAAAGAAGAAAACTCTTAGAAAAACTGAGAAAGGAATAAAAGTTCTTAAGGAAGATCTGGGACCCAAATTGATGATGACGAATTAGTTTACGTACCGCTTGAGTTCAAAACTAGTTATACTGCAATTTTGAGGAAATTTCGATTATAATGAAGAAAAGAAGAATGGTTTGCTATGAGCAAATCAGAAGCATGAAATCTGAAAGGATATCAAACAAGATTCTAAATTTCAAAGAAGACTGAAAGACACAAGTTTCATTGGTAAAAAAAGTTCAGAACAATTTTAATAGTAGTGGAATTGTAATCCTTCCCAGTACACCAGGGTAAGTGAAACAAAAAAGGAAACGTAACGGGTATAGTTGTTGCAATGCAAATAAAACATAATAAAATGAAATTAACAAAATTTAATTAAATAGATTCTTTTTAAGCAAATTTATTACAAAATCAGCAATTATATATTTAAAAAAAAATTTTAGCATTTTAAGAATGACACAATAAGAAAAATTTAAATCAGAATTAATATTATCAAAAGATTTACCAAATTTTTGAATTTAGTATTAAATTGGATCCAATAAAAAAATATTTCAAATGTTAGATTACAACAAATTTTTACAAATCGAATATGCAGACCTTTTAAGATTTTTTGTTAAATTAAATCGGGTTTCCATTTTACCAGAATACTTACTGGCTGAATCATTAAAAAAAGGAGATTTGGGGTACAATCAACTTAAAGATACTTGATATGAAGAATTAAGATTGTCTGCTATCAATAATAATAATAATCATAATAAAATACACTATTTTTAAATATATTTTTTTTATAGTATAAGTACAAATTTATTCATGTACAAATCCAAAAAGTATTTAATTTTATTATATAAATTCATAAGTTTTAGATATATGAAATAAGAGAAAGTTTATCCAAAGTAAAAAAAAACAATAATATACTTTTTAAGAAATAATATCGATGAAAATTATGTGCTGGTCCACAGGTGAGTAGAAATAAAAAAAGCAGGTCCGAATTGTTTGCAAAAACTTGCAGCGAATGGTTAGTTGAGAATAATAACGTAGATCATTAATAAATAGATGATTTTAAAAAAACAAAAATATTACATACCAGCAGAAAACTGCATAACAACATAAAATATACTTAACGCAGTTTATGAATTCCATTCAGGTTTCGAGTAAAATAATATACGTAGTAAAATTTAAAAAAAAAACATCCTTCGATACTTGTACATATTTTCTTACTGATGGTGAAAATTGAACTGCGTGTCCGGGCACTGAATAAGCAGAATAATTCAAGTTGAAAAATAAATTGCATTTTAAACGGAGTGAACATAATAATAAAAAAAGGACTGCAAAACATAACCGCAATACGTTACAGCAACGCATATTTGGAATATGCAAATAAAAAAAACAAATCACGACATTTTTTAAATCACGCCGAAAAACAAAATAAATTTATTACGGAAGACAAAAACAACATTACATCATGACGGTTAGTCGAACACAGGCAGAGAAAAAGTTCAACTCGAAACAGCTGATTGACGAGATAACAAAAGGCAGATAGACAAGTAATCAATTACTAGTACTAAAAGGCCATACGTAGTACCAAAAACCCCCGAGAGATAGAACAGGCTTACAGACAACCAATTAACAATAAAATAACGGTACGAAAATTAAAAAAAAAACATTGTAACAAGTTACAGAGGTTACAGAATTAAAGACGACATACAGGGAACAGAACAGTGTTCAGAGTGAAAATCTGAGAGGTGAAGGATCTGTCAGAGGAGTGTAAGATATTCTTATTCGAAGAAAGAGTAAAAAGTACCTAGATAATGAGAGAATACTTACAAAAACGGAAAAATAAGAGAAATTGCAGGTCTTTGTGTAATGTCAGTCCGTAGCTGGCTGAAATTGAACTAATAAAAAAAATTGTAGTAAAAATTTACGCGATTTATTAACATGTCATTTTTTCTAATATAAATATTATTGTTTGTCGCTAAAATTTAAAGTGAAAAATAATTCTATTAATACTTTAAGAAAGAAAAAATGTTAAAATATAATTTTAAATTTGATGAATTAGTAACTGAAATGACAGCAAAAGAATTCTAGTCAGAATTTTCGTTCTTCAGAACAATATCGAAGAAATCAACTGAATGATAAATGTCCATTTTGTTGAAATGAGTATTGAACATCTGTCGAACTATTTGTGAAACGATTCACGAAGCGCAAAAATATATCCTGTAGTTGGATACTACTTCAATTTATTTCTTCCCATTCCAAAAGTACGATTTTTTTAATATTTTTTTTATTTGTTGAAAAACTCATCCTACATCAATCCTCAATATAATACAATATTTTCGGTTCATATTTTTTGTCATATGCAACAAATATTATCGACTTGAAAGCTATTCATTATATAATTCATGAAGAAAATACAAATTGTTTAAATACTTAATTAAAATAAATAATTAGGCAATCAAAAAATTTTATATGTAGGCTATATTGTATTGAAACTTATCTCTAAGATCCGTTTCGGGAATGGGTAAATTAAATTTTTTACACTCTAAAATTTAAAATCTACAAGTAAATTACAATTAAATTACTTCTAATAAATAACAAACTCTATTATATTATGTTACTAATAACAATAAATAAACTTAACCAATTTACTAAATAGTACTTACAAAAGATACAGAAATAATGTTAAACAATACACAGTAACAGTAACGTTGATCTTTTCTAACGTACTGGTATGCACTATGCAATTCACTCACTCAATCACAGAAAAAACGAAACTGAACTCACAAAATAAATCGCGTCGCTTATTTAGGTGAATCTAAGGAGTTTTCAAGAAAAGACAGAGATTTTCAATGTAATTACAAAAATACAAACCCTTCTGACGGTTTCTGAATAAATACTGTATATTTATAATACATACTGTAAACTGAATACATACTGTAAACTTGAATAGAAGGTGTTACAAAAAGGCCAATTATCTAAATAGGTACCTGACACGACTCTTTCACCATAGTCGTACAACAAAAGGCAGAGATACCTGTACTACCTACATACCCATTTATATTTTACATAGTATTTCTAACTATTTATTGGAAACCTATTTATCACTCTTATTATTTACGTTAACATTTTTTAAATGTCGGTCCTCCTCGAAAATTCTCGAACTCACATTCGCTTTAGGTATTGTCAAAGTAATTTAGTACTAAGTATCGATGGTAAACTGACTCATCGGACCCCTACAAACAAAGGATTAAGGCGGGTATATCCAATATTACCCACAATTTGACAATAATTTTCGGTCAAGGAAAATGGAAAATAGATTAGGAATAATACTGGACGATTACTACCTCCTTAGTGCACCCCTGTGTGCTGATAACTCTGTAATATCGCTGGAGTGTGAGAATGATCTACAACAAGGGCTCTTCACACTCGCCAAAAACATGAAAAATACAATATGAACGTATCAACAAACAAGACAAAAGTCATAGTATTCTGTGGAAAGACCCCATAAGATCCAAAATAGTAATTAACGGACAGATAGTAGAACAAGTGAACTGTTATAAATACTGTACCTTGGAACTGATGTCTCATTTGAAAATGATGTTTCATAAATCTAATTTGACGTCTCATATGTGACGTTAAAAATAATCAATCTGAATTTAATCAGATTTGTGGAACGATTAGTAGGACACTGAGGCAAAGCACGACTCGAAACAACAGAAATTAATGCTCATTTTATCAGAATCGATGCATACCCATCAGTGTAAATTCATGGAAACGTTAAACTCTTTAATCCTTAAAAAATGTTTTACAAGAATCACGTCTTGTTTCTTATGGTTCTAACAGCCTATAATTTTATTGCTTTCTGAAGACAGCATATAATTTTTCCAGACGTCCTCAAGATGTACCATGGTATTTTAAATGTAAGAATGTATAATAAGCATCAAAAAGATTCAAAATTATTGGTATGTTCAGTATGTTTGGTAAGCATTTGAAGGCTTGTAACAATAAAATGCTATTATGGTATTATAATAATGTACACAGTCAAAAGAAGAAAATTGGAATACCTAGGACACATCATGAGAAATTAAACTAAATACAAGCTGCTGAAATGCATAGTGCAGGAGAAAGTGCATGGCAGGAGAGGCGTTGGGCGAAGGCGAATATCCTGGCTGAAAAATTTAAGGACATGGTTTTCGGGATCTACCCCTGAATTGTTTAAAGCGGCTGTCAACAAAATCAGCATTGCCAGAATGATTGCCAACATTCGGTAACGGATAGGCACTGGAAGAAGAAGAAGATGGTATTATAAGAAGTTCGATATAACTGTCCCAGGATAATTTGCTCTCGATTATTACCCTAAAAGATTTTGTACTTTAAACAGTAGTTTCTAAAATATTATCATTCGATATTTCCGTACGATCTGTGAAGCTTATGGTCAAAATTGTATCCAAATTAAGAAAAAGGTTATGTTTTGGATCCTTTACAAGCTAATTTAAAGGTTTTTTAATATTATTTAATCATTTTTCAAAGTTTTAATCCACGAGAGAGCTTGTCTCATCAAGATTAATGTAGCAGTATTGCGGAAAGAAAGTCAGATCGTTTATTTTATAGTAGTGTAGGTTACAGCCTAGGCTGGTTTGAACCTCTAGAGGCTTTACTCAGTAAAACGAACAGTGAGATGGTTTACCAATTCCTTACTCACTGAGTGGAAAAGTATCCTTATCAGTATGCCAGGCGCTCTGAAAACTGCCTCTGAAACCTGCCTGTTATGAGCAGAGATAATTTATAAAAATTTAAAATAGTAATGGTCCTAACGTGGTACCTTGTGGGACTCCTCTTTTTTAATTTATAGAAAGTAAGATTTAATTTTTTGTTAACGGAATAATATTTTCTCCCCTTTTGGTTTTTAAGGTGTGAGAACATCCCTTAGAGTATAATTTTTTAAAAACCGCACTATTTTCTAGAACTATCCACTTCAGAATAGCGGTAAGTAAAAGTATGAGTGATTGAATTCCTTATGTTATTTGACACTGTAAAGTTTTATTAGTTTTATCAACCTATAAATCATACGCATATCAAATCGTCTCTGATTTTGGGTTATAAACCCAGTCAATGTAGGTTCGGTACATAAATTACACAATTACTGGAGTTAGGAAGTTCAATCACTATTACGTATTAATACCAACGCAGAACCACACAACCGTGGCGTATCCCTTCAATCAATTTGTAGCGTCACGTTGCACTACTGTTGATGAATTACGGGAATCCGTTGTATTACAACATGTCAGGCGATGCGGGTTCGTTAAGCTTACTACATGATCGTGTGGGAGAGAATTATAATCTATTAAATCTTCAATGTGTAATTATTTACTCTTTTAATTATGAATGTTTAATTGCTTATTTATTATTTTGATTTAGAAATCTGTCCGTAGGGTAGATTTTTTTAATAGTCTAATAAAACACATTTTTAATTTTTTAAATTAAAAGTACTCCCCATAACAGGCAGGTGGAGTGTCAAATCATATACACTCAATCTGTTCGTTGCAGGGCTAAAATACAAAGTTCTGTTTCTTATCACATGGTCAGCCAATTAAATAATGATTGAATCATTTAAGAACAGAAGAGGTAGAGATGTAAAAGACACTAATCAGAGTTATCTCCTCTGAAAGTAATGAATTTCATTATAAAGCTAGAACTTGTGATGAATGAAGTGCCGGTGTCAGTTCCAGAGTGGAAAATATGTGCTTTTCCACTCAGTGAGGAAGGCTAATGTAAACCACCTCACTCGTCGATTTACTCAGTAAAACCTCTGCAGGTTCAAACCAGCCTTTCGGCTGATGACCTAAACAACAACAACGACAACAAATTAAAGTATTGTTTGTCTGTGGAAAGAAGAGAGTTGACGGAGAAACGCAAAATTGGGATTTTCGTTTGTTTTTCATTGTAGCTTTTCATTTGTTTTTTTTAAGGTAGCCATTTTAATTTAAGCAATAACAATTAACAATTATTCGTTTTTAAAACCCTGAGATAAAATTTAAAATCATAACATTTTGTAAATTTATAATTAATATTTATTTTTATTTTATTATTATTTTTCATTAAACGTCTTAAACTAACAACAATTGCGATTATTTATTTCATTTATTAAAAAACCCCAATATAAGTTATTTTACATTTTGGCGCTTCGTTTCCGGATTATAAGTAAAAAACCACGTTTCATCATATGTTATTATCTTCTACCTGTTCCCTAAGGTAAAATCTGCATTAAAAGGGACAAGATTTGAGTCTGTGGAAGCTGTAAAAGAGAAAGCGGCGTGTCCTGAAGGAGCTGACAGAAGATGACTTCCAGCACTGTTTCCAACAATGGAAATTTCGCATGGAACGTTGTAGGTATAGAGAAGAAGGGTATATTGAAGGTGACAATAAAAGATTATGTATAAAATTAAAATTAAATTTTTTAGTCAGTCTTGTTATTTAATAGCCACACCTCGTATTTGCTACTCTTAAAAACATTTGTAAAATTTAATAGTGAATCTATATTTTTGCAAATATTATAACATTGATTTTCTTCGTAATAATATTTATGTAATAAATTTTCACGTCCATTATCCATGGGTATTGAATACTATACTAGAAGACTTTATGTCATGCAGGTACTTTTTCCCAGGAACACCTAAGATTATTTATTTCAACCTTTTTAAAAATGTATACAGAAATACATTTTTCTGAATATCAACAAATTATTTTCCGTTCAGTTTTCTTTTATAAATTTTCTTTGTCTTCCTGACAAGATGATGTTTATTTTGTCACATCAGTGGTAGATAGCCTTGTGTGAGTATAAAAAAGAACATTCAGGAAGACAACATTGACTTGTTACGCATTTCATTTTTGACATATCTGTCAATATAATGGAATTTTCTTTCGTAATATATTATGATATCTTATATTTTTATTAAA
Source organism: Catonia carolina (assembly GCA_035578175.1). Lineage (NCBI taxonomy): Eukaryota > Metazoa > Arthropoda > Insecta > Hemiptera > Achilidae > Catonia > Catonia carolina. The sequence goes on along the minus strand of JAQMRL010000008.1, from coordinate 22,262,783 downwards.
TATTTTGGAATAATTCCTGGTTCGTTGAATTATATTAAAATGAATTTAATGGAAATATAATTCGTTACATTGATTGATATTGTTTTCAAATATGCAGTAAATTACTTTTTATTAAAGTTAGAATTGAGTTGAAATGTTCTACTCTATATTCTTATCGATTCAATTTTCCGTTCCATCATACAATTTCTAAATTTGTGTCTGCTTTCTAAACTTTTCAAAAAATAATTTACTTGACTTTGACGTGAATTTAACTTGGAATACCGTGTAGTTTGAAACACGTGGCGCACATTTTCTCTCGTAAGAACATTCGCCAGTAGCTACGGGTTTCAGAAGTAACCGAATAGAAAATAGGGGAAAACATTTTCGTCTTTCTAAAGAAAATAATACACTTAACTAAATTCAGTTTGAAAGTTCACAGTTAAATTATTAGTTGAAATTTTGGAGGTAATCATTTTTAAATTATATATTTTGTGTTATTGAATTTAAAGTTATGCGTGTAATTATATTATACGTACCTACTATTTACAGCAATTACATACAAATACTTCATTTCCTGACTCTCCTTACATATCTAAAGAAACATTTTTTACTATAAATTTAAATGTTTTTATTTTTTAGTTGATTATTACACCTTTCCGATTTTCCATTTCTCGTTGTGTGTGGACTATTTCGATTGCAGTTAGTTGTATACGAGAGAAGACCCAAAAAAACCTTATGGAGTCGCTGCCATTCGTAGACGTATTGTAGAGGTCTCGCACTAGATGGAGCTAGTAGAGACCTTTAACAAAAAACTTCCCAGATGGCGTCAGTTTGCAGGTGGACGTTTGATCATAGAGTTGTGTTTCTCTTATTGTTGTCGTGTTCCGTCTGCGAAGTTGTTAAGGCAGATTTAAAAGAACAAAGAGTGTGTTTGAAATTTTTTTTCCTGCTCGAAAAATCGACAACATTTTTCTTCCTTACAATATTCATACAGAGGAGGAGAAAGTAAAAATGTATAAACGTTTAGTGAATTGAGAACTTTACTTATTTTCTACTCTATTAAAGCTTTCCACATCGCCTCGATGTTAAATGTCACTCCTTGTTTTTACTTATTAACACTTCTAGAGACTATATTAAATTCAAAGTAAAAGCAGTCTAATTTAGACAGAGTATAGTTATGTACTACACTTACTATGTATTTAAGTATTATAATATTTTACTGATAATAATTCTTGCAGGCTTAACAATACGGGAAATAAGAGTTATGGAACATAACTTCAGTTTAAATACAAGATATTTTAAACTTAATAATTTATTTCACTCATAAATCTTTATTCAGTGTTCATAAAAATTTTATTACATCCTGTAAATGGATTGTGCTTAATTTTGTGTTTCATTTGTTAACTGTAGAGTACAAATAGTAATTTACTGAGTATATTTACGTTGGCGTGAAATCTTGTATTATTTTTTAATATTATTAATATTACTTGCTATTTGTACGTATATAACTTAAGTTGATAATATCTTGGTTTAATTACGTAACTTAAGACTTGGTTTTTTATCAGATTTTTAATTATTGGTGAATAATTCTAACAATAGTATTATTTTCCGGTTAAATCATTTTCTCCATGCTAAAAATAATAGTTTTCCCTGATTTTTATGATTTTAAAAAATATTTTTGAATAGTAGTCGATTGATTACTCAATGCATTTTATGTCAACATCCAGTGGTGTTTACTGAATATTACCGACAATTTTAAATTGACTTGGAAAATAGACAAAACATTTGGGTACTTTTGTGCAAGCATGGCTTTCATTTCGCTTACAGCGTATGTTTCTAATTAATTACCCAACGAGCTTTATTTAATTAGTAACTCAGCATCGTGGAATAATTCTATTAAAAAAGCGAAATTTTAGTTGAGTAGGAATCAAATTTAACAATTAGCCCTAAGTCTTTTGGAAATATCCGAATAATCTGAGAAATAGTAATGGGCAAAACCAAGTTCTCATTACTGTTCACTGACTTTAAGTGCTTCCACGAAGAAGAAAAGCAGAGGTGAATCTTCACTCTGCTTTTGGACGGACCTCTGCTGATGGACGGAAAAAACAGAAAGGCCTACAGTGAAAGACTCTTAAGTTTTAAGTGTGTGGCTGCAATATAGATTGTTTTATTTTCTTGTTTTATAGAGAAAATCAGATTCAATACCAGGTAAATAATTAAAAAGACCGACGTTAACAAATATTAAACAAAACTTAATTACTGTAAAATCCGTCTAGTTTAAATTTAATATTGTGAAATCTTTCATTCTAATAACATTTTAATTAATGTTAATTCAATTTTGTTTAATTGTTATTTAAATTATTTATGTTGGAAAAGTTCTCTTGTTTTCTTGTTGTAAAATACGAACGTTATAAATGATTTACTCTTTTTTAAAGGTAATGGTTTTAATGAACCTTTAATTAAAAGATATGTTACTATAAATGCAGTATGGTATTCATCCCTTGAAAAAGAAAAAAGAAAATTGTTTTGTTCAAATTAATTACTCAGTCTTTCAGATCATGAAATTTTAATTGGTCTGTTTAAATATATCTGTTAGTGTTTAGATTACCTCTTTTTTTAAAGAAAATTGTATTTAATTTTCAACAAAATTTTACCTTATGTTCCCGGAAAAATGTGAAAAACTCTTTTTTAGCCCACTTTCATCATTTTTCCACAGTAGTTGTAGTCCTTTGTTTCGCTCATCCAGTGTTCTGCTTTTATTCTTTGTGGAATTCCTTGAAGTCAGTGACCATTTTTTCTGAATTTAGTTTGGTCCATTAGGGTTATGTTTTCACGGTTTGTTCCAGTATTCTCATGTACGTTTTAATTTTAATCCAACAGCTTAGGTTAATGGGTGTCTTAAGAATTTGTTTTGTCATTCCATTCTATACAGATGTCAAGTAGAATATTTTAATATCCGTTTTCTGATCGTTTCCTTTAATCGTTCGTTTTTCTTGTACAGTTATTCTCCTTTTTTCATAACTTGTACCATCTGTCTACTTCGGGCCCGTTATCTTGTGAAGGTTCTTCTTTTGAATTTTTCTGCTTCTCTAAGACCACCATTTCCGATCGTTCTAAGGCATTCCACTCGTTACATGCAGGTTTTACTACATTATTATAATGTCTGATCTTGTCTGGCAAGTTCTTTTTGATTGTCCTAAAAGTTATCTAAGTTCTTAAAAGTGCAACGTCCATCTTTCCATCCCTGATCGATTCCTTTTCACTGGCCTTCCGCTATTATAATATCTTGCTTGTGTACTTAAACGCTTTTTCCAATTATTCCTTATTTTGTCTTCAACTGACCCAAAACTATGTTGATGTTTGTTATGTATTTGTATTTAATTTGTTAAAAGACAATATGTGGTCCTACTTCTTCTTGAATTTTCTATAATTTTCTTTCTTTTAAATTCCTTGCATTCATTCTTTTTGTACACGACGCTTAGAAACAAAAATTTTTACGATTATCTGTAGAATTTCTTTGGATTTTTATATAATTTCCACATGACGCTTAGAAACAGAAATTTTTACGATTATCTGTAGAATTTCTTTGAATTTTTATACAAGTTCCCTGGCTCACTGTTAGAAAAATTAAAAGGCTCCACTGATCCACAAATTTTTATACAAACCGCTTTTTGGTGTAGTAGATAAGAACGTTCGATTATGTAGAACTGCAAATCAGGAGGTATCTGAGTTCGATTCCCAGTTTTTTGTAAAATTTTAACTTGCTAAAAAATTTGAGTTTTAATTTGTAGCCCTATAATTGCTAATAAGCAAGTTGGTAACGCGATTTTAAATAAACTAAACGCAAAAGTAGCGTGAAAATAATTTTCGTAGTTTACGCAGCTGCTTTTTGGGGACGGACTTTTCTAATAAAAGTGTTTATAACTTTCAACTTGAATAATTAAAATTTAAACTGAACCTTTATGAATAAATTTTAATTTAAATGTATATGCGTAATAGTTTTAATGTAATAAATTATTCTTGTCTGACTGATGTACTGTACTTTGGATTTTCAATATTCAATAATAATTCATAAGTAAATATACTAATTAAATTTTTTCGACCTTATTTTATTGCGTTTTATCAGTAATGTTAATTTATAGGAGTCTGTAGATCGAAATAGATGTTTTGAAATCTTATTTAAATGAAAGTAAAGAACTGGAACGTGAATGGTTTTTAAAAGAACACTGTTTAAATTGAAATCAGTAGCTAATATATTTCCTGCCTGGAAGTACACACGTGCCAACCAGAACACAGTTTTGGTTTGGTTTATTCAAGGAAAGCTTACTTGCAGCATCTGCATTGGTTTCTATTACACCTTTATAGTTTATACTCTTACACACACTTTTACACGTTACAAATTATTCTAAACGCACTACATCGCCCGTTTCTTCTTCCAAACAATTTAGTCCGGCTGTGCTACATTTTCAAATTTACACTGCATTATGTATTTCTCTCCTAAAATATAAGTAAATTGTATGGAACGCACCAGTGTTATTCAGAATTGTATTTTCAGGTAATATTCTAGAAACATTTCAACATACGAAACATAAATTTTACATCACTTTTGTTTTTAAATCATCGTTATTTGAGAAAAATTACTTCATTTCTTTTCAGATATTTTCTTGTCATAAAAACTTTTTAAGATGCCTTTCATTCCAATCAATTTACACTAGGAAATTTTTTCATTTTATTTAAATTTACAACTGTCCAAATTGCACAATCAGAAAATATTTACACAGATGTTGCTGAAACAGTATTTTTTGTAATAATTTAGTCTGGTTTTGTCATTAATAAAAGTCAAATTCAAATATCTTTTATTTATTTATTAAGCCTACTTAGTTATTTTTCTTCAATTTTCTAAACATTCAGCTAATTTACTAACTTTTTGTATTAAAACAAATGACGTATTTAATAATTTAACAAAAATATTTTACGTTAAAACTACAAAACTGTTAGTATTGATTTCTAATGTGTTACATGTCAAATTATTTAAAAGTATGGGAAAGACAGTACTGAAACCTGTTTTATTTCGTTCGTTAAAAATCATATGATGCCACTAAGTTTAACCAAAAATAAAAAAAAATTTAATGAAAGTCTTAAAATTCTAGCATTCATTTATTTCACCTAAATTTCAGGCGAAATCTTTCGGCAGCCGTAATTTGTTAACAAAGCATTCCAGGACCTTTGTCGATTCGAGAATTTATTTTTAAGTTTATCTCTAGGATTATTGTCTGAAGAAAGATTGTGATTCAATGTTTAATCAACCTGTATACAGCTCTGGAGTTCTTAATTAAGCTTAAGTACGCTCTGAAACTGTAATATTAAAAACCCCGATTTTTTAGCGATTTTTTCACTCTCTTTCTTTATCAGTAGAATTTTGCGAAATGGTTTCTTAGCGAGGACTTACCAAAATAGACCCTAGATAAAAAATATCAAGTTTCTTGGTTTTGTTGATCCGGAAATTTTGTGATGAACGGTGAGAGGATTTCCCTTGTATAAAAATACACAGTTTATATTAGATTCTTGCAATCATGATGTCAGAAGTGTCCAAAATTCTCTAGTTGTCTTTTTAGGATATCTAAAACTAAAATCAAACCGCGTGATGTTTAATATTTGATACTATGCCCGTATGAAAATAAAATTTTAGAAATTTTTATAACATAGACCTATGTCAATATCGGTACAAAATTTAACAAAGTTTGGGAAAGAGCCAAAATTAACAAATTTACAGACTAAAATTTTGCTTTTCTTCTTAATGCAGAGCGTACTAGGAGTATTAAGAATCCTGGCACTCCATTTAGTAAATTTTCTCTGTGCTCATCTCCATTTTAGGATAGTTTTAAATAAAACTTATTTGAAGCCAATTTTTACAATTTTAAATATTACGAAGAAAACAAGTTTGATACTGTAATTTACCCAAATAAGTAATTTAAGATATATATGCTTCCGGCGCTCCTTTTTATATAAGAAATGAAACTTGCCACGATGATTTCGAAACTAAAAAAGAACCAGCCACAAAACTTTACTGTGAATTTCTCAACCAACTAAATACCACGAATTTTGCCCGTGATCTAACCTCCCATATGTACAATAAAGATCTATCCAACCGTACGATTTCTAAAGAATAAATGGAGAAGAAAGCTCTTGAACGGAATAATGAATAATACCCAGTTCCTACCGGAAAATACTAACTTATAAAATACTAAACCCGCTAAATACTAACTTTGAAATCATAATACGTATAGGGTCTAAAGAATATTGTGCTGCTTAGATTACAGTACCGTACCGAAAATCAAAGAACAAGTACATTTATCACAAGAGAAGGTTACTCGAAAGTAAAAAAAAAAAAAACTTATCCAATTGGTCTCCAGAAGGTCAAAATGCCCTCTTCCAAAACGCTTTCAATCCACGTGTACACGAATTATTGCAGACACACCCTTGTACGTAACTAACGAAACATGACATAACTTACATGTACCATACGACCGACTCTTGCGAAACCCTTAAATACCCCACATTTGCATGGCTATCGTCAAGCAAGCTTGATTAAAGATGGAGTAGAGACATCTTGTAAAAAATTACCGGTGGAAGTCTAATGACTGAGTACTGCTTTTCAAGTCATTCACGTCATATTTTCACCCATCGCAAAAAGAAGTCTTCAAATTAACTATTTTTATGCATATACAGTGGTAAAAATCATTATTAAAGTAAAAAAAACATAATAAATAGGCCTACATAACTTTATTTTTTGTTACGTCCGACTATTTTGCAATTACTGTAATCCAGACGATGGGAAGGATGATAAATGAAGATGAGTGACGAAAATATCTAAAAAAAATTGTAAAAAGTTTCTGACCAGTAACCAAACCCGGGCTCCCGGCGTAGAAACCAGTTACACTGGCCACTGAACCACAGGCCGGTCCAACTCTACAATACCAACCGGGTTGAACTAGTGGTGAAGTCGTTACCTTGAATCAGCTGTCTAACAGGTGATTTTTGGAAAGAGAGGTTCTTGGTTCAAATCCTAGTAAAGATATATACTTATGTTCAGATGTGAATACTAGACATTAGTTACCGGTATACTTTGATGTTTGGGGTTCAATTAAATATATTCTCTCAGGAATGATCGGTTTGGATTCGTACAAGCCTGCACCTCATTTACACGTCATACATATTAAATTCATCTCATTGGGTCATGGGGTTGTTTATTGTTCTTAAATCGAACACATTGCAACGTGCACAGATTAGGGATTAAAAAAACTACATAGATTCTACACACAAATTTAAACAATGAGGAAATATCTCTTCTCTTCTAAAATAAATTTTGTTACAAACAAAACCGTATTACTTTTGGTGACAGTAGTTTTAAATTCAGTTTTGTATCAGAATAACATATTATATTTAAATTGTTCACAGTTTATCTCTCCATTGATTGTATGAAAACATTGTTTATCAGCGACTAGAACATCAAATACTTATAATTGTATGCCGTAATAAAAATATTGTTCTTAAACTTTAAAAAATTAGAAAAATTTCAAAATTGATTTAATCCTTTAATATTTTAAAAAAACTTTGGAATTTTTGCTTTTATTGCTACTGCGAAAAATATATTAATATTTTTACTAAGACCATATTTTAAAACAATTTCATGTAGGTATTTGTCTTCAATTTAACTTTGTATTCGGAATTTAATTTAAAATGAATTTTACAGCAGTAGTCGTTTCGTTTTACGTCCCATTCGATTGTTTCATTGACAAAGTTTTTTGTTTGAAAAATAAAACTCTTTATTTTCGATTTTAATAAACGATTTTATCAGAATTTTCTTTAGTTTCTGTTATTGTCGTTGTTTTTATCATCAAATCTGATACTTTTTATACAAACGTGCCTTATGTCCTGAACTGAAAAATAACATTACGTTTTTATTGTTTTCGTTTTTATTTGAAATTTGTAGTTTAAGAACTGTAAATTTTTATTTTATTAAACCATGTTGGTAATGTCGACTGTCGAATAAGAAATTCAATAGAATGATCTTTAAAAATAAAATAAAAAAGTTTTTATTGTTATTTCAGAGTATTGTGTACTAGAAAAAGCTAGTGGGATAAGCGGCCGAGTTCACCAGTCGTATCACAACATATCTAATATGTGACTAATCTGAAGAGACCTAATTGGTGTACTTTATGTTTAAACTTTGGCCAGTTTGGGCAAATGTTAATCAAATTATGTTCAGGAAAAGTTGTTTTTAGTTTAGGTGTCTGCGACTCATTACAGATACTCATTAATTTGTAAAAAAACAGAACAGAATTAACAAACTAAAAGTACCACGCATACATGACACCATAAAAATATTCTATCAGGAATTTTATTCCAAGTTAGGTAGACGTAAAAAAAATTAGTTTGCCAAACGCATATACGTACACAATTTCAGAAAATCATCCCGAAGACTTTGAGTGGAACAGAAATATTTTTAGGCTTTAGGTACATATGTAGTTTAATTAAAAACATTTAAATAACTACAGGTACCGGATAAGCATTTAAGCTAAAAAAAAACCTAATGTTTTTACATTGTTTTACTATTGAAAGTAATTTCTATATCATTTATCTTGAAATCTTCTTGATAATAATGTAGAAGATCAAAGACTTAAAGGCGTCAGAATATTGTCGTCCTTACCAGTTTATGTGAATTAAAAACTTCAGTTACTCTTTCAAATCTGAAGAAACAAAAACCCTGGTTCAATTCCTAGCCAGAATCTGGGAAATTATCACGCGTTCAAACACATCGTTCATTAAACCAAAGTATTTGCTAACGACCAAGATAAAACACAAAAATTAAAGACTAAAAAATTGTATTACAAATAAATGAATTTTAATTTAGTATTAAATTAATTCTTAATCTATAAAATATTCTTCAATCTAAAAAAAGTAAAAAATATGAGTTGAACTATACCTCACATCTGTTGTCCATCTACTAACCGTGAAACAAAAAATTACACATATTCTGGACTCCAAAAGAAACCTTTTATCATCTGCAATAAGCAGAAGTTCATACAGCTTTCTTTTTGAAAATACAGTATATTATTAACATTTAACATAATATACTACGTACTTACAGTAAGATATTATGAAACCCTTTGTAAATAATTCCTAAGGCTGGCCACACACGTAGTTTCAACTGACAAATTATTGAACTGAACAGTTGAAACTGTACACTGCCGAAGCGCGCGCACGCACACACCGCTCTTGTAATTTTACAAATATCGAAAAAGCGTGGTAGAAGTGGTTACAAAGGTGAAGTTTATGTTCGGACGTCAGTTTAGTAAAAGAAACAAGTGAAGAACCTTTCATTAGATTTCCTCATTTATTTGCGCATGACAGAAATCTGTACCAAAAATTACTTACCACAGATAAGGTACCGATCGGTACATTGCAATAAAATGTACGGTTACTGGGGTTGGTTTATTACGCAATATCTTTAACTCAGCAAAAATTATACTGTAAAAAAAAGAGCTAAAACACCAAACACACTTGCTCCTGACACAAATTGAACTGAGATCTGTACAGTTGAACCCCCACACAGGCAGCAATCATTTTAACCTTTCATATAAAAAAGTTGAAATTTCATTCGTCGCAGTTTAACTGTACAGTTGAGTTGAACTGAGACTGTAATACCTACACACGTTGAGATTAAACTGTGCGGTTGAACTGTTCAATTCAAACTGTGAGTTGAAACTGAACGTGCGTGGCAGCGCTAACAGTTACTCTTCTTCTTCTCTTCACGGGTTAGGCATTTCTACCTGTTCCGGCACCCATCTTTTTTCGGCCTGCCAATTTCTCTACTTCCCACTGGTTTGTGGTTAGCCGCTACACTAGGCAAGCTGATTTTTGGCATTCTATTTAAATGATAGACCCATTGGGCACGATACAATTTTTTTCGTTGAGTGGAAAAAATCCCAATTCTTGCCTTATATCTTCATTTCTGATCCTGTCAAGTCAGGATCTTAAGAATTTCATTTCGGCATTTTGAATGTTTTTGCCTCCCTTTCCTTATCACCCATGCTTCACTGCTGTATGTCAAGGCTGGAACTGCCACCGTCTTATAAAGCTTTAATCGTGTCTTCGGGTCTTGTCTTTTGCCTCAGTGTCCTATGAATCGTCCCTCATAGGTATCTAATTTAATTTATATAGTTTATTTTACAACATTTGTTATAAAAAAATTAATATATTATAAGACTTGAAATTTTAATTAAAGACCTAAATTGATGAACCCTATGTATTTGGCAGTGATTATAATTAATATCTGAATAATGATGTTTTAATTAGAGATCTCAACTTTTAAGTGAATTTTGTATTCTTTGAAAGGTTACTAGTTGGAAAATAATTAAATATTAACAAGAAGGGACATAAGTTAATAAGATTTTCGACAAATATTGGTTGACTCGTTCTTTGTCAAAAGGAATTATGTAAATAAGCTTAGCGTTGTGTAAGCCGAAAGGAAGGGGTCAGAAAGAGGCCGTTGCGATCCGACACCGGGTATTAGAGGGGATTGAACCTATTTCCTAGAAAATTATGCGGTCCATTTATATTGACAAAAGTAGACGAAGACGAGACGGGTTCCCGAGTATTAGAAAACACGCTATTAACGAACGAAGTATAAATACAAATGGGGGGAGAAAATGGAAAAGACATACGGATAATTCTAATTAAAATGGATAGGAAAGAGTTCTCCCCTACGTTCACTTACTTTTTTCTTCTCGTACCAATTTTCCCTTCCGGTATTGGTCTCGTGATCAGGAGGAAAGTTGGATAAAACCCGATAACTCCCTTGGACATGAACAGGACACTGTAGATAATGCCAAGAGATGGTCCCTAGAGAAGAAACCTGCGCTTCCGTACGCAGAAGTAAGAATAGTCGTGTATTTCTAACCCTCTTATTTTGTACAGTTGCCCTTTGCTTCTTTTGTTATGTAACATTTTATCCTTTTATTGTTATTTTGTTATGCTATAAAAATATAACGATACAAATATAGAATCATAAAAGTATTCACGGAATTAGTCACGAATCCTTGATCTATAACCTATTAATAAAATGTAAAAGCTCTCACTGATATCTAACTTCTCGATTACCTAGAGAGATGAAATTTGACAAATTTATCTTTAATGGTTGGAATCTAGCACAGTTACAATTTTCAATTATCAATAAAATCACAAAATAAATACCTTAAATTAAAAGATCAAAACAAAAATTGTTGTCTGTAAAAACTGATAAAAATAATTGTGTTATCTAAATTTTATTTGACCTAATGTTTTGAGGATTAAAATCATAAAAATGTCAAATAATGTTAGACATAAATTATTGTTATTAAAAAGGTTATCCTTAATTATTCTGTTTTCTATATTTAGAATGTTGTAAATCTAAATATAGCTCATAACTGTTGCTTCAAATAAAATTACCCATTAGTCTTATTAATTACAACTGTCTAATAAATTTTGTTCTTAGTTTTAATCTGTACTAAAAATATTATTATAAAGAAGTTTGTATGTGCTATATAATCTCAGAAACTTCCAAACCGTTTTAAAAAATTCTTTCCTGATGGAAAGCTCAAAGCTTTCCCAAGTAACATAATCTGTATGGCATTACCTAATTTTTTTAATTAAAAAAAAACTGTGATTAGTTAAATAAAACTTCGTTGGGTAGGTTAGTTCTTTAATCTGTGAGTATTATACCATCCTGTTGTAACAAGTGTTTTGTATTATTCACTCAGGTATGAGGTACGGTACAGTACCGTCCTGAAATATGAAATCATCCTTTACTCTTTCTTTTATCAGAATTTTAGAAAATTATTTACCAGACAGATATTCTAAAAAAATAATAGCACGTCCGATTTCTGACCTGATTTGTCTTTCAATAAAAATAAATGAAAAAATGAATAAATGAAATAAAGTCCTTAAATTTAGTTTGCTACGAGCAGTAGGTTACTAGTATTCTGTTTTTGTTGGCTGCTGACCTAAACACCTTTTGAACCTCTAGAGGTTCAATTAAAACGAATAGTGAGGTGATTTACCTTTGCCTTTCTCAAAGAGTAGAAAAGTATGCTTATCAGCATGCCAGGCCCTTTGAAAAGCATCTACTTTCCACCCTGCCAATGACACCTTAACTTCATTCAGTACAGGATCTGGCTGTATAATGAAATTCATTACTCTCAGAAAAGGTAACTCCGACTAGTGTCTTTTACCCCTCTACCTCTTCTGTTCTTAAATCCTTCTTTCGTATAATTGGCTTACCATGCCTTAAGAAACAGAACTAATTTAACATTCCACCTGCGTGTTATGGGCACGCCAGTATTCTATAAAATACAAAATTCTAGACCAGCTAATTTTTTTATTTTAAACTCTTTGTTAAAACAGTTCTATAAATAGTTTTTCTTCCTAGTTAAGAAATTTCGTATTAACTAAATTTTTTTGTTTAAATTTATGCACTCTATTTCGTTAAAATTAAATTTATTTTAAATTTTTGTGAAGATATTGGTAAATTTAAATCGAATAAATGTAAATATTGGTCGGGCTACACGCGATTACATTCTTAAAATTTTCTCTTTCAAAAAAAAAAAACTACAGTGTATATACTTCTGGAGATGTTAGGTAAACTAATTTGTTTTCCTGGGGGGAACTATATCCCAAGTGAGCCATAAAGAGGCACGCTGGACAGGTTATTTATAAAATAAAATTCTCCCCTTTTTTTATTACCGTTCTTCCTCTTGTCATTTCTAAGTTTTTCTTGGCAAATTATGTTACTTCAAAGGGTTTTTTATGTTTACTTAAAAATTCTTTTTATAACTCCTTCATTATTAATGTGCTCTACTATTCGTGTGGATAAAAGGATGTTTTTTTTATAACTAAGATGTTCTTATTTTTAATTAATTGGTCTTGAATTGCAGTGTAATTACTTAAGGTAAGTTCTTTTGAAGATTATTTTTGAAAAAATAAAATAAAAAATAATCTTGAAAAAAGAAAATGTTTAAAATTAAGTAAAAATAATGTGAACATTATTTCAATCGATATATATAATTTTTTTTAACATTTATTAATTTAAAAAGTGTTCATTTTAGGGGTGGAATTGCGGAAATAGTGAAAATCATGGACATGATATTTTTCACTAAAAACAAATGAGACAAAGGTAATCCGTTGAACAGGAAGAGCCGTCGGATGATGAGTGGGTGGGGAGGGAATTTGTGTAATTCCCTTTTCGGAGGAATTTTCCCCGGTGGCGCGAGTACTGAATACTGATACAATTAGGTTAGGGTTCTCTGCAGGCCACGACGTGCTATGACTCACTGTATGTATCCATGGCAACGCAGACATTACGCACCCTCAGCTTACTTTCTACTCCGGTCTCTTTTACGGCATGCCATGAGGCGACGGCGTTCGGCGTGAGTGTACCTGTTACTCTCTTTCCATCCAGGAAATCGTTACCTCCACTTTCTCTAACCTACACCCTCGACTCAGCGCACTTCTAGGTAAAGTCGGTATCCCCGCCGGCAAGTTCAACGTCAACCTCTCTTGACACTTTCATCCCTTCCTTCTTAGTTTTCACTTCGCTCTCCCTTATTCATATTTGATTTCTTATAAACATTCAAAATAATATTGTGGTATGACACCTAAGAACGTTTTCATTGCGATCGTTTACATATATTTCAAAGCGACTACTTTTACTTCATTCTTTCTTGTAATATATTCGATAACGATCTCTAGTAACTTCTATATAAATTTACATATTTATTTTAGCATAAATTTATAATTTTAATCATTGAATCCTTATTTTTACATTATGTTATTTGACTAACTGTAATACTTTATTAAGTTAAAATCGAAACCATTCAAAAAATACTTTTAAAGAAAATTACTTCATATTATTCCGTTCCTTAATGATGTCAATACAATTTCGTCTATTCTTCAGAATTTTCTTTTTGAATTAAAAATCTTCAATTGTTTTGGTGCAACCATCCTTTTCCAAGCAAACAATATTCAGTATCTTGAATTATATATCATATTTATCCATGGCTCCGAAACTCACAACATAGGTTCAAGGCAATAATCCAATCAATTTAGGATATTTTGTAGCTACATTTATAATACGGTAAAACCATCAGTTATGTCACGAATACAGCGGTTTTTAAAGTGAATTTTTGTAACTATAACAGAAAAATATAGTAAAAAATTTCATTTGCTCAGGCCCCAACTGAAGACTGTTGAAAAGTTCCCCCTCTAACTCTTTCTTTGTGGTAGTGGCATTAGCGATGATTAACATCTGGATTGACATTAGCGGAATAGTATCGATACACAGTAGTGGAACAGCCAAAAACAGTACAAACAGAGAAAGCCACGTCTTCCAAGTTTTAAAAACTGTATATTATTATTGAATCCCAAAGTTATATACCAAAACAAACATCACACGATAGCTTACGCGTCGCTTACTTCAATTATAACTTTTCTAGAAATGTAGGCCTACCGCAGGTTCAGAGTTACACTTTTAACTCATAATGGCCTTCGGACCAGCCCAGTCAGTCAGCTGGTAGTAAGTCGCTATTATTTGTTGAGTAACACCGGTTGGGCAAGCGACTTTGTATGGTGACCAGCTGATAGCCATCCGTGAACAAACTCTACTGGGGGTCCCTGTTCAAACTCATGCCTAATTCACGTCAAATAATACAGCAAAGCAGCGATCAAATTGGGTATTTGCCCATAATGTACAGTTCCCGATAACAAAGAAAAGCTAAAAAAAACTCATAATAACCCCGTAGTACCAATATAAATTATTACAATTTACTAGGAATTCTACAAAACGCCTGAAATGCAGCTATAATAGTATTTATGATAAATGAAAATTAATTTACATTAATATTATAAAAAGTTAAATTCAAATTTATCAGTTTTTATTTTATTAAGTATTGTCACTGTTTGGTGTCCTCCTTTAAGCCAGTGACTTTTTTTTGTAAATTGTATGAGCCCTTTTTATTAGTTACTGCACAGTTGAAAAAATTATGTTACAAATTGTATTTAAATCATCTAAAATTTCTACTGTTCATTCTATGTGACTTTGTGTCCTGTATGTAAAAATGTATTGTAACAAGATCGAAGAAAAGACGGGATCGTTCGCGAAGGTTCCAGAATTCCATTCATAAAAATAGTTAAGGAATAATAAAAATAACAATACACAATAGCAACAGTGAATGACAGTTTTACAATGATGACCATAAAGGTGTGTCTATTATAAAGTTCAGGTATTGTGTACAGCTATTATGAGGAGGGCAGTTTGTTTACGTTTTCTATTTACAAAAGACCTATTGTGACTTATTTACAACGGATTTTTCTAGCATTCATTAATAAAAGGTTATTTATTTTTTTGTACTTTATTGTTTGCATGATTTCTCTACTTTTCTCTGGAACTACCTTTGTAAAAAGGTATATAAGGAGACCCCGAGCGCGGTCCAGGAGTAGTAATCGTTTGATCTTTGACGAATGTCTATGGGACGTAGGCAGGTGCGTACCGAGCATTGTGTCAGTCAACGATTGTAACACTCTCTTTGTGTGTGTATTGTGTAAAGTCTTTTTGTGAGTATATTGTAAAGTTAAGATCAGTTTTGTGAGTTCAGTTTCTGTGTTTTGTATGTTCGTGTAATCTATAAAAGTGATTGTAAGTTATTTATTGTTTATTATCTATTTTAAGTGAATTATTAAATCATTTATTGTATTACTTAATTATAATTAGTTTAATTATTTATTTTGTAATCTTTTAGTGCAGTAAAGTTTTGTAATTGTAAACTTTAGCGTATTAATTATTTAATTACCTAGATCCCAAAACTGACCTTAGCAATAAGTGTCACAGTGTTTTATCTTGGTTAAAACCTTAATTTGTGTACATTGCAATCTGTTCAATTTATAACAGTAAGGAAATCTATGATTCAATGAAATGAGAATGATATGTACAACGTGTAAATGAAGTGCAGTCTTGAACAGACTCAGATAAAAAAATCTACAACTTTTATTTCTACAGAGGTTAGTTTAGCGTCAATTAAGTGATTTTTCGTAGTTTTAAATTCCACAGAGTTTGATTTTCATTTTGTGTTATTCACTCTTCATTAAAATTAAGTTAAGTTATTTCCATATTATATTGTTTACTAATCATTAAACTTGCCCATAACGGGCAAATAGAGTTTTAAATTAATTTCACTCGATCTGTTGGTTCCAGGGCAACAAAAATAGTTCTGTTACTTATCACATTGTCAGCCAATTATATAACTGAACTTTTAAGAACAGAAGAGATATAGGTAGACTATAAAAGACACTAGTCAGAGGTATCTCCTCTGAGAGTAATGAATTTCACTACACAGCCAGACCCTGTGGTGAATGAAGTGAAGGTATCATTTGCAAGGTGGAAAGTAGATGCTTTTTGGAGGGCCTGGCATGCTGATAAGCATACTTTTTCGACTCAGTGAGGAAGGCAATAGTAAACCACTTTGTAAAGTTATAGTAAATAACTTAGTTTTTAATTAGTAAAACTTATTGAGGTTCAAACCAGCCTTTCGGCTGTTGAACTAAACAACAATCATTAAACATAGGTTATATTTTTCATTATATAAATTGGCAAGAGAAAGTCGTAGAAGTTTTTCCTAGCAGGTTTTTAAGATAGTATTACAATTCAATGTAGAAGAGAATAATCCTGAGAGAAAAACAATGCAGTCATGTATAGGCAATATTAACTGCAGCACGTAATGCACACATGAGACTAATTTGCATACGGAATAGAACCCTCGAATCTTCCATTCATATTGATTCCAGAACGACTTGGACTGGTTAAATAAGTGTTGAAGGGAAGTGTATGGGATTTACTCCAGAGATTTGTCTTAGTCAATATAAGAGGGTCACGGTCTTTGTAAAGTGCCTGCCATTATCATAAATTAAAGTGCTTCTTACAATAAGTTCATCCCTAACTTTAGAAAAGAATGCATTATTTTGAAACTGAATTTAAAACGACACTATTAAAAAAATGTCAAAAACTTGTTTAGACGCAAATCATTATTTTAAATTAAGAAGTTTCGTTCATTGTGCTCCTAATTGTAATGATTTTAGTGTCAAAAATTAATATTATTGAAGCATACACCACTCCTACCTGACGTTCCCCTGAGGAGGTTAAAAAGAAAATGAACCAGAAATTTGATATAGGATTATCGTTCTGTTACACATTGTATAATAACGTGAAACACTCACATAGCTTTCTCTTACCAATGTAAATAATGAAACATATAACCTATGTTTAATCATGAGTGAATAACGCTAAATGAAAATCAACCACTGCAGGACGTAAAAATACAAAAAAAAACCACTAATCGATGCTACAAACATAAATATTAATTTTTAAAAAATTTCAACTAAATTTGTAGGTTTTTTAAATTTTTTTATAGCTTTGATTTTATAAACTTTTGTCGTAAAATTCATACTAAGGCCACAATCTTAAAAAATCCAAAATATTTTACCGACTTTGATGAGAAAAATACAGAAAATTTCTAATTGGCGCTAAATTAAGCGTTGTAGAAAAACATTTTGGAATAAAGCTGTAGGTTTTTAAATTTTCTACAACTTTAATAGTTTTAGTACACTTTTTCCCTAATATGCATATTTAGGCAGCATTATTCAAAAAACTATTTTTTACCACGAAAGCACAGCTTTCTAAAGAACTTCAGAGATATCCTGCTTATTTTATCTTGTGTAGCATAAAAAATGAAGTAAATGAGGCGATTTTTGAAAAAAATCGTAGGAGTTGTGTTTAAGAAAATTGCAAAAGAGTAAAATATTTTACAAATAAACTACTACTTTCGGTTGACCGATTTTGATGAAAATGTTGGTATCGGGCCGCCTAGTGGTATATAACAAAAGTTTCACGTTTCAAGTTCGTTAAATATTCAGTTTTTGAGATATTTTGTTTACACGCGCGCGCGCGCACACACACACACACACACACACACACACACACTTGCAGACTAATCGCTAAAACATTTTTTTGGATTCAGGGGGCCTTCAAACGTGTATTTACGGTGAAAAAACGAAATGAAACAATACTTTCCTTCCCTATATTTACATTCATTTAGGGCAAGAAACATTAATAACAGTCACGTAATTTTTTAAATAAACTACAGTCGCACAGGTATACAGAACAATGTGAAATGTCACGTGGTAATCATTTTCTTCATGTTATTCTTGCCACACATTGTCCAATTAATTACCCCAGTTTCATTTGTTTTAATTAGCAGAAACAAACTAAAAAATTATGTTAAAAATAACATAATTATAATATGTTTAAGGTATAACCACTTTTAATAATTCTTTTATTACCTTCTGTTACCCTATTAAAAGATATAGGCAAAGAAAGTATTGTTTTCCAGATTTGTCTGGCACCTTAGGTATATTATTTTGTATCTTAAAAATTTGTTGTAAGTGGATGTAATATCTTCAAAGAATGGTGGGAAGTAGAATTCTATAACCGGTTCTGGCATACAGTAAAACCTCACTAGTAAAAAAATAATAATGGTAACTTGTCATGGCTTAATTATGTCTCACACATCTTGTGGTATTTTATTGTTGGTAATTCTAGTACAATGCCTTTAAAAGGCGGGTAGAGTATCAAATTATTTGCACTCGATCTGCTAGTTCTAGGGCTTCAAAAATTGGTTATATTTCTTATCTCACGGTCAGACAATTATATGACCGAAGCATTAAGAACAGAAGAGTAAAGGTGTAAAAGACACTAATCAGAGTTATCTTCTCTGAGAGTAATGAACTTCATTATATAGCCAGAGTTTTTGGTGATGAAGTGAAGGTATCATATTGCAGGGTGGAAAGTAAATGCTTTTCGTACGGCGTGGTATGCTGATAAGTATACTTTTTCACTCAGTGAGGGAGGCAGTTGTAAACCACCTCACTCCTCGTTTTACTTAGTAAAGCCTCTAGAGGTTCAAACCAGCTTTTCGGTTGATGTCGTAAACATCCAAATAACAATTCTAGTATGCGTAACATGCATAGAGTTTTTAAAATTGATAGATAGAAAGCTATCAAGTGTACGATGAGAGCTTATCTCACCTCATGCAAGCAATATATAAGCCTTTCTACCATATTTCAAGGGATAACAATGGAACCAGGTTTGACCGGCTATTCCGAGAATCCCATTCAAAAGACGCATTCGTCAGTTCATTGATATAATTATTGTTACTGTATTTAATATGAAATACTGTGAATATAGTATAGTCGTTATGTAATACTAAGTTTTTACAGTTCAGAAAATAATTCGACAATTTGTTTATTTAACTAGATTTGTTTTTTAAATAAAATTTTCTGCAACTGAATTAATATAAAACATTCACTTATAAAATCAAATCATACAATTTTTGTTGAAATAGTTAATAGGGGGGAAGAACGAAAGGATTCTTTCATTAAAGTAGGGAAACGTCGTTTGAACAAAAGGAACGCAAAATTACCTTTCATAATGGGCCATTTGTACGTAATATTAAATAAATAAGATTAATAGTAATGGTTTTTTATTATTATTGTTATTACTGAAAATAAGGTATTTTGTTCCCTTGTTTTAGAATTCAGTAATAAATTTTTTTTAAATAGTAATTTATCAATTTGTAACATTTTTATATTTATTAAAATGAAATGGTGTTGTTAAATTTAGTTTATTTACTGGAAATAATGGAGAATAATAAGGGCTATTTCTTATCATATTATGTAAACTGCGCAATTACAAAACGCCGGTTTTGAGTTTTGCATATATATCGTTGTAGTATCTTTCTACTTAAAGAAGGGAAAATTGTAAGGGGGTGGTTGGGATAGATTGAGTCTGTAGGGGAGGTTTACGTTGCTCGTTATAAAGTGAAACTACAAGAGATATTAAGACTCGTATGCAACCCTCAGAAATAGGACCAAGTATAGCACAGGGATGAACAAAACGGAAGTAAGTAAGCTCGGTGCGAAATACGTGAGGCGGTGTTTGTTTTGAAACTGCCCTTACACTTTTATTTGCAACGAAAGCAGCAACGAAATGGCTACTTCTCTTTTTTGGTTAAGTCTAGGTACGGTTTTGTAGACGTATCAAGATGGTATTTCTGCCTTCCAGAAAACTCTAAAGGATATTGAGCTTTCTCATTTTGTCTTTCACTAAAAGCTCCAAACGTTATTTTGTTCCCCTCCTTTTTATCTCACATAAAATGAATGTTCCGAGTCGAAAACAAGAATTATATTTACTTTAATAATCCCACACTTTTCTTCCTGTTTTTCTCTATGGAATTCATAAATAATGAGTTCTACTGATTTTACAAACATTTATTCTTAAAAATCCATTGAATAACTTTTCTGTTTAATAAAACAATGGTTTAAAAGATACAAAAATATTTTACTTACACCGCAGTGATTTATCAGCAAATAAAAGTAACCACTTGCTGTTTATATTTTAATTATTGCATAACACCAAAGTTTTACAGGTGTGTTTGCAATCAATTTTCATTTTTTCACGGCATAAGCCAGCGAGCCTATTCCGGCATCGAAATGTCTCACTTTTTGTTACAAAGGCTTGTATTCCATAACCCGTAATGCTGATAAAAGGTACTTGTGGGGAGATTGATCCCGCACGTAAAAGAAATTATAATTTTTTGTCTTTATCTAGTAACAACTACAAAATGTACATCTACACTATCAGCACTATTTATGATGATACGGGATATTGTCCTGTTTTCAACTTGAATAAGGAATCACCCATCGGTAAACCCTCGTCGTTGTTTTATATATAAGATTCCAGCATATTTTTAATCTTCTTTGTAGATTTTGTGGCAGGTGTGGGTGTGACAATGTTTATCTCTGAATTCGTGTGATTTATAGATCTTGAATGAAGAAACGTGTATATAATTTGTTAATGGTTGAGCACAGTGTCTCTACGTTGAGGTCTCCATGTGTAGGCCTACTACAAAAATAATTTGTTTAATATACAAAATTAAATTTTTAATTACCCAACAAGATCCTCGAGTATACCTGATAAAATCCTGATATTCCTGACTACCTTGCTATTAATCTTTTAACCGTTTTTTTTTTACTTTCTCTTGTCTATATGAATATATAGAAAGGAAATCGAGTTTTCTCCGAATCTACACGTTTTCAGACCCCCTGAACCCAAGAAAGCATGTTTTAGCGATTGGTCTGTATGTGTGTGAACAGAATATCTCAATAACGGAACATCGTACGAACTTGAAACTTGAAACTTAAGTTAGATACCACTAGAGGACCCGATACGAACATTTTCATCAAAATCGGTCAACCGGAAGTAATAGTTTATTCGTGTCATTTTGAGTTTTTTTTTGCGATTTTCTCGAAAACGGCTCCTACGATTTTTTTTAAAAAATCACCTCATTTATTAAATTTTTGATGTTCTCGAAGATAGTGTAGGCGCCGTGTCTGCTGAAATTCTTGGTGAGGCTGGTTTTTCGTAAAAAATTGTTTTTTTAAGATTACGACTTCAATATGCATTTTAGCGCAAAATTGTCATTGTAAAAGTTGTAGAGAATTTAAAATTCTACACCTTTTATTTCAAACACTTTTTTTTTGTAACGCTTAGTTAAGAAGTAATTAGCTATTTTTTTGTTTTTTTTCAAGAAAATGTATAAAAAATGGATTTGTTTTAAGATTTCAGCCTTAAAATTTTACGACAAAAGTGTATAGGCTATAATCAAATTTATAAGAAATCAAAAGATCTACATTTTTTATAGCATTTTATTTTTAAGCATTTTTCTCTACAGAGCCTAGTTTAGCGTGAAAGAAAGAGTGATTTTCCGTATTTTTAAGCCCAACTGAGGTTGATTTTCATTTTGCGTCTTTCACTCATGATTAAAATTAGGTTATGTTTATTGAGATTAGTTTTTTTGTTTTATTACTAATGTTAGGCTATATTGTAAATTATTTGCATTGGAGAGAGAAAATTGTGTGAGTGTTTCACACCAGATTTTCTTTTCTTTTTTTTTAATGAACAACACATTCGATATGTGATCACATCAGTCCTCTACATGTAAACCTTGTTGTAGGACTTCAAATTTTTTAATTTGTTCGATCAGCTGTTTTGTAAGGCTATTGCTGTTCATCTTATAGTAATTTATTTTTGTTTTGTTTCAGGTAGACTATCTTATAAATTGGATGAGTTTTGTGCGAAAAGAAATTGTTTTGGATAAGAGGATAAATGTTCTTTGAACTGGACTTGCTGTGAGGGAAAGGTAAAATATCATCGTGATCAAATCAAATCAGATCCTTAAATTATTATTTCACAATTTCAGTTATTTAGCTTGCACATTACCCCTCTATAATTTTTGTTTTGATTTGGCATTTTATTGTAGTTGTGATACAGTAGAGTGTCAATTATTCAAAAGTCAAAAAACCGAACTGTTGTAATCTGAAGCCATTGTAATTTGAAATCAGATACTAAAATTATCACTTCACAATTTCAGTTATTTAGCTTGGACTACACAAGACCTCTTCATGGTTTCGTATGGATTTTACTGTAGCTGTCGATAATCCAAACGTCACGAAACCAAACCGTTATAATTCAAAGCCGCTAAATGATATTAATAAAATCAGATAAGTTTTATTTATTTTTTATTAGCTGCATCCAGAAGATTCCAAAAAGAAACTATAGGACACATTAAGACAAAAATTTACGAATTTAAACTTTAACACTAAGTTAAATTCATACTTACTTATTCGTTTTACCGTTTTATTACTGTTACTACTTACTTAACTACCAA
Source organism: Catonia carolina (assembly GCA_035578175.1). NCBI lineage: Eukaryota > Metazoa > Arthropoda > Insecta > Hemiptera > Achilidae > Catonia > Catonia carolina. Next base: position 22,239,933 of record JAQMRL010000008.1, on the reverse strand, counting down.
CTTACTTATTTTAAAAATTGATTCATCAGATAATTTTTACCCGATAATACACAATTTACTTTTCTGTTTACTGAGAAATTTATTTATTCATAAATGTAAAAAAATCATATAAGTTTTAATAGTAGAACGCAACTCTTGTATGTTACAAAATATTTTCTTAAATAAGTATTTTTTTAGCATTTTTTAAAACACATTCAAATTATCGTAACTTTTAAAAGCTTGTGGTAATTTGTGGATATATTTTCTCCCAGCATGTAAATTTTTGTTCACAACTATTTAGCAAAACTGTTGTTGTTTAAGTCTACAGCCGAAAGGCTGGTATAAACCTCTAGAGTTTTACTAAGTAAAACCGAGGAGTGAGGTGGTTTTCTATGGCTTTTCTCGCTCAGTTAAAAGAGTATGTTTATGAGAATGCTAGGCCTTCCGAAAACCGCCCACTTTACGCCCTGCAAATGACACATTCACTTCATTCTCCACAAGGTCTGACTGTATAGTGAAATTCATTACTCTCAGAGGAGATAACTCTGACTAGCGTCTTTTACACCTCTACTTCTTCTGTTCTTAAATCTGTTCTTAGCTATAAAAACAGTATAGTGTTATAGTAATGTAACTATAATTACATTCAATCATATAATTAGCCGACTATGTGATAAAAAACAGAACTATTTTTTGTAACCCTGGAACCAACAGATCGAGGCAATTAATTTATGACTCCACCTGCCCGTTATAGGCAATTAGCAAAACTATATATATATTTAATTATTTTTGTATATTTAAAATTTTATAAACTAAATTTAACAGTTTCATTAATTTAGAAATCGATTTAATTTTCGGCCTGTTGGTACAGTGGTTCAGTGGTCAGCACAACTGGCTTCTATGCCGGAGTTCCGGTTTCGTATCCCTGTCAGGTCTGGAATATTTTCATCTATATATCGTCATCATATCATTACCTACGTACAAACTAAGGCATCATCACTAAAGAAAAAATGTTGATAACAGATTTTTAAGATAAATAAATTTCTAGTTGGTACTTGTGGTACACATCTTTGAAATGACCTGTGGGGTACTATAACTACAAAAAAAAAAAAATTAATTTCAGTGATTCATGGAACAAAGAAAATATAATAAAGTTTAAATATTACAATCAATATTGTAGTCAACGTACAATAACTGTAAAGCTTCAAGATAAAGCCTTTATTTCCGTCTTATTAATAAAAAGATAAAAAGTAAGACCAATGTCCATTTTGACCTCTTTCATTTTAGACTGTATTAGTTAATTTATTATGTTTTTAAATTATTCATATCACAGAAATGTTATCACTGTTCAACAATACTATTCATAATATGTTTTATTTACTTTTCAATCCGTTAATATTATTCTCGAAATTGTTTTGTACATACCGCTATCTGAATGTTTTGCATTAGAAATTCTAATCTCAGAGTTAAAATTTAATGAAATATAACGGTCACTAAGTAAATTTACTTTTCTGAAATTGCTGTTAACTGTATTAAAAATTATATAAGCGGATCGCGATGTGATTTTTATTTTTTTGGGTAAAATGAACATATTTTTTCCGTTCAGTACCGTCGTAGACCACGTAAAGAAACTTTTAAACATTTCTGCAAGATCTTTTCACAACCCATACTTTGAACATTCTTTTACTGTACGCTTTTCTAATTTCTTGTGTCCATTCGATGTCTCCTTTTGTTCTTCGTGGAACCCTTAAAATCAGTAATTAGTCATTAATCCGTAAACGTATCCCAAACCTAAGTTAATTTTTTAAATCCTAAAAATATGTTTTGTCAATCGTTTGTCATCTATTCTATGTTGTTGTTGTTTAGGTCATCAGCCGAAAGGCTGGTTTGAACCTGTAGAGGTTTTACTAAGTAAAACGAGAAGTAAGGTGGTTTACCATTGCCTTCCTCACTGAGTGGAAAAGTACACTTATCAGCATGCCGGGCCCTCTGAAAAGCACATATTTTCCGCTCTGTAAATGACACCTTCACTTCATTCACCACAGGGTCTGGCAGTATAATGCAATTCATTACTTTCAGAGGAGATAACTCTGATTAGTGTCTTTTACACCTCTACCTTTTCTGTTCTTTAATGGTTCAGTCATTTAATTGGCTGAACATGTAAAAAGAAACAGAACTATTTATTTTAGCCCTGCAACGAACAGATTGAGTGTAAATAATTTGACACTCCACCTGTCTGTTATGGGCAGATCTATTCTATAAGAATTTAAAATTTCTGCAATCAAAATAATATGTATTGTTGGCCTATAAAATGTTTAAAATAATGTAAGCACATTTACGACAGGTAAAAATAATGCAAGCACATTTACGGCAGGTAGTCTACCTGTCGTGTTAAGAATATTTAAGTTACATGGTTTTATTATGCTTGGTTGATTAACAGCCAAACTAAAATCGTTGCGTAGTCTTAAGCCACTTGAAAAATCAGCGTTCAATGTTAATAATTCCAATATTATCATTATTACTATAAATCATGGATACTCGTGATGTAAAGCGCGACGACACAGATTGATAACAGATACAATACTAGCCAGTGGCTCTACTTAAAACAGTATTACCAGTCAGAACCATTAGAGTATTCTGATTGGCTATAGTCCTTGTGAATTCAAAAGACGGGTAAGCGTATCATTTTGAGCTTTTTTGGAGTACTTATGTACCACTTGTCATAAAAATAACGTTTGTACACATTAAATGTTACTTGCTTGTTGCTCGTTTTTAGATTTATGTAACAGTTCGGCGATGGTCACCGGTCCATTAATATTACACGGACTATGTTAATGTTCATAGTTAAAACATACCGTAAGTATTGGTTAAAACGTGACCAATATTATAATATTTGTGCATACTTCGTAAGTGCCTAACAATCTACTTTCGGCTATGAGTCTCCAGACATTTTAATCGTCGCCTACGGAAATGTTTTGTGGTTAGTTACTAATTCTTAAACGAAATTAATATTTCTATGAGTAATATTCTTAAGTAAATTTGTTTCGGAAATTTATTTTTTGTATATCACCTTATTACGTTCGTAACAAAATCTCACTCACAGATTGTCTAATACCTTTTTTGAGGCTCGAATTTGATAATGAAGTAGCGTCCTTCATGCACCATGACTTTCTTTTTTGACGAATCTGTTTTAATCGGAAGGGATTTCCCCGTAACCCACCTTGGGAGAGTCTTTCCATTTTCCTTCACCAATGGATCCTTCGCGTTCTGGACGGCAACCGGCTAAGAAATTATTGAACATTTAGTGATTACAGCGACGTGTCTCACAATTTTACTGTATTTTTCTTCGAGTGCTATATGGTCCGTACATATTTGCGTTCAACATGGTCCATTAGTCGTATCCACTTCAGATTGGAAAAGGTTCATTAAAGTGAGACCAGTCCATTGTCTTCGATTGAAATAACTGGTCTGTGCATTAACCCAGGGTGTTTGTCTTTGACCAGAACCCCTTCACCTCTCATTTGTCCCTGCAGCAACCGCCTCAGTAACTCATATTTCCCCCCTATCTATTATGTTCCCAAAGTAAGAATTTTTTCTCTAAACAGTTCTCAAAAGCTCTCTTTTTTCTTTCTTCATTTTTTCCAATATTTTTATCGTTTGAACCCAACTATATTTACTACAACTATTACTACAACTATTTACTACAACTATATTTATTTAGGATTCAACATTAAACGTTTTTAGTTTGGAACATTACATCTACTTTTCTCGTTTTTATATTTTTGTTTGCCCAGACTTTACTCCTCTTGGCGCGTGTCCATTGAAACAATAAAGTCGGCCCTTTCTTTTTTCCAAAATGCTATCACACATAAAAACGTCTGCACAAGTCACAAAAACAAGATAACTCATGTTTACGTTCACTTTTAATCTTATATCTACTTTTCAATTCTGAAAAACACCTAGAAGTATTTTTGGTAAAAATTCGTGAATTCTCAAATTTTAAAATCTTTGTTAGTAAATACGGGCCCTCCCATCATGCCTTTTCAATGAATTATTACCTTTAAATTTAATTGTTGTATCTATTTTACAGTTGCAAGTATTTTGTTTTTAATGTCCGACTGTTTTTTAATACTGATAATGTAGACGGCGAGAAGGATTGTAGATGAAGATGAGTGATGAAAAAAATGCCAGACCTGACCGGGAATCGAACCAGTTAAGAACCGTAAATAAACCATTTAAGAAACAAATAGAAATTATAAGAAGATATATGAAGAGACATTTTCTTTTATATTTCGGTTATGAATTTATTTGTTTTTAATAACTTTATGCATGAAAATTTCTCATACAAGTAGGCAAACTAATATAAATTGTAGTTTATATGACTTGTTCGGTATAATTGTATCTTTCGGTTAATAATTTTACAATAAAATTATATTTTTTTTAATGAAACGTAAAAATGTATTTAACATGCTCTACGGATGGTCTATTTATTATTCAGAAATCAATAACTCGTAGGAAAAGGATCTGGTAGTAATTTGATCGTTATTGTAAAACTATATTTCTAAAACAATTTTTATGTTCATTAAAAAGAAAAAAGTACAGGCATGCTACAGTATATTAGGCATTCAAACCATTATAAATTACAGCAAAAGCCCGCGTTAATTCATTTCGCGAGAAGACTTACTGGGTTTCTTGGTATATATAACCTACCCACCGTCGGAAGAGTGTCAGGGGGTGATATGAAGTTTGTGGTTAAGGGGTGTGTGCAGAGGGTTGTGGCTTATGAAGGGGGTGGATTCCTCATTAAGAGATTCTTTGCTTCAGCTGCTTGTATTATGAGGTTCTAGCAATCTAGAGAGGAACTTGGGAACGTGTTTAGATTGCATTCCCTATGTTATTTGAGTTAATTCTTACGCGGCGTCTTGTCTGGAAGTTTTTTCAATAAATTTATAGTGATATTTTTTTATCCAAAATTATTTTGATACTAGATTACAGTCTAACTTCGATATATACGAAATCTAGAATCCTGGGAAAAAATTCGTTAAATAGAGGTATTCGTAATATCGAAGTAACAAGAATTTCCAAGCTAATTTTTATTAATGAATTTTTTTTCACGTTTTATGATAAATTAAATACAGTTAATTTTCTTAATAGACAGGTCTTAACTAGTAAATTAATTTTTTTATAGATTAGGTATGTTTTACGTAATTACGGTTAATAATAGTACAAAAAGTATATATTGATTTCAAGTAGAAACTTACCTCGTACAGAGATCTTGGCTATAATTAAAAGCATCTGAAACTTATTTGTAGCTTAATACTGAATTTTTATTTTTAGTACATATTTCTTCAAAACAGTAACATAAAAGATAAATACACTAACTGTATCTAAATCGTTTATAAAAACTCTAATCCTAAATGCATTCTTAATTTTTTGATATTGATAGGTATTGGTTAGAATATTTAATTACAGTATTTTAAATATATACGCCTTGAAAAAAGTGATTAATTTTCCGTGGTTTCTTGTGTTTGAATTACGTTCAAAAATGTTTCATATTTATTTAAATTTTCAAAATACTGTCAGGCACTTCATCCTTGAGGTGTAGCCCAAGCCTAATTATTTTAAATGACTAAAATCTCGTCGTCGGTAGGTTTTCTCTCCTGCTGCTGGTCTTCGCAGTTTTCATCACCTTCTTCTACTTCTTCATCATCCCGGTTAGCGGACTTACTAACAAAGTATGTCGTCATCGTTGGGAAAATCACTAACAGTAATCTGTTTATCAACCGTGATGAAATTCTCTAGAGTAACTTCGTTATTGACGTTTCCAGTTGACAGAAATCAAAAGAATCTACCTTAAAACTCACAGAGAAATCATAATACAGCGTGTCACTTCGTACTTATTGCATAACACTGTTTCATTATATCAAGGTACTTATTTGTTAAATCGAGGTACATTTACATATAGTTTAATTATAATGGCACGGTGCAATAAAAAAAATTCGTATAATCAAGGTTTTCTTTATATCGGAGTTCGCTATATCGAAGTTCGACTATATTTGTAAAATCTCGTTCAATGTAGTTTGTATTTAAAATTTATTAAACTTCTAGTGTCTTGTAGAAATTACAAATTATATTCCTGAATTGATGTTTGTTCCTATGATAAAATTTGATAAGAGAAATTTTAAAAATTGAGAAATTACCTAATCCTTGCACGTTTCTTACCTATCCAAACATTTTGTTGAATTCATTTCACATTGAAGTTATTAAGAACTAATTGGAGCTGTCCAATTAGAACAGCTTTTGGCTGTTCTATGAATTATATTTGGCCTTTGTATATTATATTTTTTCTTAGTTTTTGCTTACGACACTATATTGAGCGGCATGGTTTCCCTATGTAATAATAAAATTAATTCAAAAAGCAGTAGTGAATTTTAAAGCCTGAAGAAGAGGTACCTTAGGTTTCTTTGATAGGAACCTTAAAAGCACTCTATACATTTATACATTTATAATTTGTAAATTGTAATTTTGGCACCTAGTGCACTGAACGAGGGTGCGAGTTTTCCTTAATTCCTCAACTCTTACAACAGAAAAGAATATTTTATTGACTTTGTAAATAACTGCAACATTTCCATTAGAAGGGTCGATATCTACAAAATGTAGCGGAAGTGGCCTTTTTTCTCGTGAAATGGTGTTCACAACATTTTTTACATCGAAACCCATTTCGATTAGTTCTTCCTTTATTATATCCACCGGCGTTGTATGATGTAAACCTCTTACAACTACGCAATGAAGTCTGTCAGTAGATAGCTGATACGTGTGATAAGAAAAATCATTTAATTTAAAATAATTAATTAAATGTCTGTAAAGGGATGAAGTCTCCGTATACACAACAATACCTGAGTTGGTGGATTTACCTTTAAACTTTTCACCACTAGCTAGGCCCTTAATAGCTAAGATAAATTGTTCAAAATTAGAAATTGCCGTCAAGTAGATTGGAGGCGGTCTTTTTTCATTCGTCACTGGCGAAGTTTCGTTACCAGATACGACTTGGGGGAGAACAGAATATCTATTTTTCATATTTATTGTTTTACGCGTCTTTTCTGAAGAACGTGGGTCCCGAGACGATGGTGAAATATGCCGTTTCTTATTGATGACCGTCATATAGCCTCTTTCATCAATTGCAGCTTGTTTATTATTTGCAATATCAACGGTCTCCATGGCAACACCGCTGGTCACTGGTGAAATAGAAACAGCTGTTTCCATATCGACCTATAAACCTATAGGTTAGGCCTTCTATTTTTCACAAAATGCTAAACAATAAAAATAGAATAAATAACAATGTTTTTCAAGTAATCACCCACCAACAGAACACAATAATATTTTCACACAGAATTTTGTGATGTGACGCTTTTATCACTAATTACAATAAAATTGCAGACGCAATCACAACGCGAGTTTACTGACGATCCAATCAGCTGATTTTTTCTATGGAGCTGATTAAATTTACGGAAAGCAACAGTAATTTTTTTGAGTTTTCTTGTCTTCTTAGAGTTTTTAGTGCTATCGACTGAGTTATATTCGGGTGGGCTTCCAATGTTACCTTAATTTTTAATCCACTATAGTTATGTGAATGGAAATTACGGCTTCTTTTTCTTTAACACTGTTGTGCTTATTATATTTTCTTTCTTTGCTGTACAATATAATCTGAAGATTAAAAAAATAGAACTAAAGAATAACACTTAAATTGGATTACAGAAATCTTTACAGCGCTCAAGCTGTAGTTCTATAGATATAAGTTAAATAAAAGCTTTATGTCTTAAATAGTTTTAGACTATAAAGCTTAGAGAGGCCATAACATAAAATAACCATATCCAGACATGAACCGCACAGTAAACTCCTTTCATTTTTTCTTTTTAAAGCACAGAACAAACCTCTAACTGTAATATATCTATTCTTCCTCAATTTTATATTTGTGAGAATATTACAGACGTTACAAAAGATCTTAATACTTTTTAAAAATAGAAAAACCTTTTAACTCTATTCTTTATTACCGAATGCTACATATGTTTTATCTTTTTTAAAAGATTTTCTAAAAGCTTCTTACCATTACTAAAATAAGATATTGTATTTTTCTGAACTCCATAAAATTAGTTAATCTATTTCTTTACGATTTTTTCCCTATTTCTTTAGTCGTTTTGAATTTTTAATAAGTTTTGTTCACATAAGATTTTGAAACTTGGTTTTATTCTTTTAGTTAATGCGTTTAGGACTATTGCTTTAACATTAATGTCAACTAATAACAGTCATGTATTTTTTGTTTTTTGTGAACTGAGTTTTTTTGAACGCAATAAATATCTATAAGTTTATTAGGCAATAAAAATAAATCTTATTAAAATTTAAGTTGGCGATAAATTATTCAGTAATCTAAATTTTTGAAATAGCTGCGTTATTCTGTAACGAATCATAATAACATTTCTCTTTTTTTATTTTTTTGTTTTGTTAATATTCGAACATGTTTTCGTTTGAATTATCATTGGAAATTATGTCTTAAAAATTTTAAAATTAGGTACTACAGTATATTATTTAATTTTTTATACAGTATTTTGAATTTGTCCTTAAAATAAAGTGTCATTCTACTTCAATAACGTCAATTTATACAAGAGTCATTCCATCTCAAAGAGCCAGATCAATTTATACAAGAGTCATTCCATCTCAAAGAGCCAGAAGTGGTTGCCTGATAATTTTTTTTTAAATTTTATTTACTTGTATCCCGTAGGAGTATCAAATCATCCTTATTTTAATTTTATTACGAAAAATATTTCTGTTTCATGGCGGCAGCAGTTTTTCACGGTTGTACGGGTTCACGTCAAATTCAATATCTCATTTCAGATATGTCATAGACATTTGAAAAAATCACATTAAACAGCTAATTGTGAACTATAATGCGTGTCTATAAATGCAAATGTAAACTTTTAAGTAAATGCAAAAATGTAAAAAAAATCTTAACACGTTTTTATTGAAAATTTAGTATCTGTTAATTCAATAATATAACAATTTATAAATATGACGCTAACGGTTCCAAAATTTGAATTACTTGCTGGAGCTTGCAGTCATCACTACAGTCCTACAATTAGCCAAGAAGACCCCTTGGCCAGAGGCGTTTTAAACGTATGTGCTGAGTACCCGTTATCGCCCTAGTCTACATGTTTTGTATGAGAGGGTTGTCATGTAATTCAAATTTGTCGTGCATCGTCTTGTATAATTGTTTCGCGACGTCAATTACGTATGGAATTTATAAGTCTTTGTGCAAAATTAAGTTTTTGACGTTAAAAGGGCATTGCGTTATTGCTCGTGGAATCTCGTTTTGAATCGCTTGTTTACGTTTCGTGTGTGAAGGTTTAGCAGATCCCCAAAGTTGAACTCTATATGTACAGATTGGTCTTATTACTGCCTTGTAGATTGTTAATTTATGTGACGTTTAATTTATGAAAAAATTTAAGCGCAAAGTTGATTATCAAAATATTTGCAAAATTTCAACTGTTCGCAATTTTTTACACCGTGAAGCATTATCTTATGTTAAACTTTGTTTATATAAGATAATTACTGAACGCCTAAAAAAAATTTTGCTCCATTTGTCTCCTTTTTTAGCTACACAAAATCAAAACTTGATTTTTTTCAAATTTGACGATTTTTAACACTCAATAACTCTGGTGGGGGAAATTAAAAAATTGAAATTTGCACAAAATAGGAATCTTTCTACTAGGTTAATGGAAACATAAAAATGATCTTTAGTGTTGCAGTTATTCGAGAGCTAAAGTATTTCCAATGTAATGAAAAAAGTTCCTTTGCTGTCGAGACTTTCCTGTGGTTTTTCGCTTCGTACTTTAAAGAAAATTCTCTCTAAGTAATCACGTGGGGAAAATTTTTGAAGTAAATTTACATATATTTTAATTTACAGTAAGTCCGGTGACTATACAAAAATTTTACGAATTATTTTGAAAACATGTGAGGTGTAATCACTCATTAGTAACAAACCAGATTGAATTTATATATTTAAATATTTTTGTACATTAGTTGCAAAACTAGAAAATTATGCATAATATTCTTTCACACTATTAATAATGTAACGCATAATTACAGATTGTTCCATTATTATGGTTTCAGTATATTAGATGTAATAAAAATTTCTTAGGATCATTACGAAATGTAAATAGAATTTGTTACTGAATACGGGAATATCAATAATACTAACTCTTTAACGTGACATTCTGTATAAGATAATGTTGTGGTGCTATACGTCACGATGATCACGTACTTTTTTAAATACGGATCTTGAGTAAAGAGGACAACGAACTTACCAAAACAGTAGGCCACTTTATCTATATTTTTTTATTATAATTTACTATGCTTTGTATTCTATTGTATTTTATTGTCCTTCAATACAGGAGAAGTACAATACACCTTCATCTACCTACTTGGGCCTACTTTTAAGCCTATTATGAACTCAACAATATCATATACAAAACGTGAATAAAAATAAAAATAGCGGTACTTTAAATAAATAACAGATTTTTATCATCAGATCTATCACTATTGTTATTTCACTTGTAACTATTTTCATTGTTAACATTTTGAAAGGGTTTGTTCTAATTGAATTATTTATGGGTCTTTCTTAAAATTTGTTGGAATTATTATAAACATCGCAACGAAAATAAGGGAGTGTTCGTGAATTTAAATTTTAAAAAATTTAACAAAAAACAGTATCATTCTCTTTTGCTATACCAAACCCAGAAGGAGCCACCCTGGCAACATTTATGGATCACAATTCGGTGTGAGAAAATGTCGAAGATTACTGAAAACTTACAGGGGGCAGTTAACAAAATAAACTCTTGACTTAGCTCATTAAGTTAAACGAGACGAAATTCATATAGTAGGCTAATTTTACCAATAGCAAAGAGAGCCCATTGTTTCCAAAGAGAGCCCTAATTTACCAATAGCCAAAACCAAATAATTTTACCAATAGCAGAGAGAGTCCTCTAGTGTTTATTCCAGAGATGTGTGGTATGCTATTCGCGTTTATGTCTATAAAAAGCAAAAGAATACCTCAATTAAATACCGCAACGTACGACACTATAAAGTACATAAAATAAAAGATGAAACCTATGTTTGAAACCGCGTATCTCACCAAGTAAATAACATAAAAATTTCAGGTACGGCTCGTTTTAAAGTTTGGTTTTTTTTCTTATGTTATTCGTATAAATGACGGAACTCCGAAGTGTATTAGGCATTTTCTAGGGATTTAGAAACAAACCTAGTGTAATTTCATTCCCTTACTAATTAATGGGGTTCTAACTTGTTACGTCCATCGGGAACGAAAATAACATTGTTTTTTAAAACGCTATAATTTCTTTTACCCTTTGTACTAAAAGACTGAATTTTAGCTAAAATTAATTAAAAACTATGCAGAACACACCTCTAAAACGCCGTATTTTTCCTCTTAAAATTGATCGTGCTACATGTTCTGAAACATGGAATAAGTGAAAAATGCGCTAAAAAACGGGCACATATTTTGTTTTTAAATCGCCAGAAAATGGCTAATACACTTCCGTGTTTCGTAATTTATATGAATAAAATAACAAAGAACCAAGCTTTAAAACAAGCCGTACCAGAAATTTTTATGTTTCTTACTTGGTCAGATATGCGGTTCCAAACACAGGCTTAATTACGTACTATTGATGCTGAGCTCAGACGGAAAGAATATGTTAAAAAATGGTCCTCTCGATTTCATGTGTCCTTTCTGAAAAAAATGTAGGCCTAGCTTATTTGTTGTTAAGATGAACTTCAAAATTGTCAATATGCAATAAACCGCTCCCATGTATGTATATTCTGAAACCAGTATGGACCTACGGGATTGAACTGTGGTGTTTTAGCAAAAAAACCAACATCAACATTATCCAGAACCTCTAAAATAAAGCAAGTTATCGTGGAACATCGTAGATGCATCTTGGAACATCAGGAATGCTGGTTGTCATCAGAATTTAAAGATGGAAATATTCTTGAAAGTAATCAGAAGATTGGAAAATTTAAGTAAAAATATTATTGTCAACTGTAGATGACAATACTAGTCAAAATAGAGTGAGATATTACAGCCGGTGAAATTGCGAGTTTATTTTTAATACTTATAAGATTATCTTTTACACTAAAGCAGGGATCTTCATAAGAAATTATATACAAAAAAATCTAAATGTATATTCTGAGGTAAATATAGGTAATAAACTAAACTCAAAGGAAATAGCTACATTGAAGGCACACTGATGTGTGGTTACCACTTCTCTGTCGGAACAACCAATGTAACTGTATAACAGATACAACTGTATTAGGAACCATATCGGAAAATCAAAAGGAATTACTGAGGAAAGATTATTCTCTGTTTTATTAAATTTTGTGCGAAATGTAATACAGTGCAGAAAAACATGTTCTGTGGAAATATACATATTCATTTCAGGTACGCTTCGCCTCTCTATCTACAAACCAGCTGTAAAATATTCTTGTACATATTATTACATAAATTTACCTGCGGTAAAGTATATATTTGTTAAATATTGGAATATAATGGGCTAATACTCACTGTATTCCCAACTGCGTTCATGGTACGAATGCAAATAGGTACGTGCAGAATATTGCAGAAACAGTCAGAAGAAAGGTATTCCCAGCGGTACAAGAGAAGCACACCTGTTATGAAGTTAAGTAATTAATGCTGCATTGCACACCCGTATTTGCTAATTAAACTTGCGGCAAAACACATTCTCATACCTCCTATTTGTTGATGAAAACAGTTTAAAGTGAATTTAAGGAACAATATATTGATGTTGTTTCTTCCAACTATATTTTCTATCCTAATTAACACTGTTTGTTCTTTTCTTCTTCAGTTGAAAATCTTTCTTCTTCCGTAACTTGATTTCACTATCTACTTTTTAAATACCAACGCCCTCTTATTGTCTGAATACACTAAGCTGTCTGACTAGAATTATTTCACTGTTTCACATTCTTCACTGTTTGATGACTGCCCCTTGTTGGTACACATTATACACGAGATTAGTGGTAAGCACTTTGGTTGTGATGATGACGCAAAAAACGCTGTTAAATTATGGCTGTTTTCCCTGTCGGGAGTTTTCTTTGAGAAAGGTTATAAGCTGGTCCCCCCAGAACGTTTGGTCAGCAAGGGGGCAAGAGACCAATACCTCCCAACTAGAAATAGAAATAACTCAGCAATACGCACCTCTTCACAATGAAACAAAAAATATAAAGTAAAAAAAAAACTATAAAGTATAAAACTATAAAACCTAGTATTAAAACTATAAAGTATATAGTATAATCGGCACCTTAAGTGTAAGACCTTTAATATCTGAAGAACAAATTGTAGAACTTGAACAAGCTTTAAGCAAAAGTGATATTGACATATTAGGATTATCGAAAATAAGAAGACAAGGTGAAAAAATAATGGAGAGGAAGAACAAATTTATATTTTTTCTATTTCGGAGAAGTATCCGGAAAAAATGGATCTGGTTTTTTTAGTTCACCAAAAATATAGAAATAATATTTTAGAATTCAAACCTATATCAGATAGAATCTCTACCCTCAGTATTAGACGAAATCAAGCGATACTACGGTTTATTCAAGTTTATGCACCGGCCAGCTCTTTTACTGAAGAAGAAATCGTGGGAGAGGCCTGTGCCCAAAAATGGGCCTAATTTCCTAAATACTTATATAAAAAGAAGTGATTATGATTTTATTTGGACATTAAAGTTAAAAATTATAAATGATTTGTTTTAATATAATTAATTATTATATGATATTGTTTTATGTGTAATGTATCTACTCACTGTAAAGTAAAATATGTAATTTTAAAGGAGACTAATAAAAAGGCTATTATTATTATATAAGCTCGTCACCCACTACATGTTTATGAAGAATGGTAAACACTATGGGGAAAAGTAGTTTAAGGTATCATCTGTTATTTAAAATTAAATTGTCTTGGAAAAAATATTTTAGTATCTTTTTTTAAAGCGGTTCTTACTTTCCGGAAACGTTTATTATGCATTGCAAAGGGTTCAATTCTCGATTAACTAAATTATTATATGTTTCTTAAATGTCCATAACTGGGAGGTGGTGTTAATTATTTGCACTTGATCTGCTAGTTCCAGGGCTACAAAAAATAGTTTTGTTTCTTATCACATGGTTAGCCAGTTATATGACTGAAGTGTTTAAGAACAGGAGAGGTAGAGGTGTAAAAGACGTCAGAGATATCTACGCTGAAAATAATGAACTTCATTATACAGCCAGACCCTGTGGTGAATGAAGTGAAGGTATTATATTTACACGGTGGAAAGTACACGCTTTTTACTTGGGTGGTATGCTGATAAGCATACTTTTCCACTCAGTGAGGAAGGCATTTGTAAACCATCTCCCTCCTCGTTTCACTTAGTAAAGCCTCTAGACGTTCAAACCAGACGTTTGAAGGATTACCTAAATAACATGTTACTTAACGTAGTCTTTAATGACCAAGCAGCTGATGTGACTTTCAATCAACTGGAAAGTGAATATTCTTCAGAAAATTAACTTTGTTTTATTTTTATATAAAAATGGAATACATAATTTCCATATTATACAGCCATAAATTGTTCGTAAAGTAGGATTTTACCAGGAATAAAATACATTCCATGTATAAATCACTTGTAACGACTATTTGGATGCATTAAAGGGGATAAAAATCCTATTATTTTTATCTCATGCAATTTTATTAAGTTTTAAAAAATATATAGCCTATCTAATCGCATCACCAAAAATATTGACTAAAAATTAAATTAACTTGAAATTTGTATATTGTTTAAAAATAATATATACTTTTTTTATTAAACATAAAAATTATGTTCATATTTTTATCACCCCCGTTCGAATTTTATGTTCTTTAAATATATGATCCATATAAATGGAAATAGGACTCAAACGTACCGTTTTATTTCTTAGTTCCTTGATCACATGAAGGAAGGGGAAGTGTAAAAATAACATCCAAGTTCATCAGTCCTTAATCACCGGCTGTTTTTAACAAAAACACTCTGCTACTACTCTTTCTTCTATACTGACTATTCCTAACAACGTGTTTAAAACACAGGATTAGATCGTATGATGTGTTACAGGTTATCTACGTTCAGATAAACAGAAGTAAGAAACTTAAATTAACACGGATATTTCACATATCTTTATTTTTATCTTTGAAAACTACATTTAAAATACATTTTGTATTATAGAAGTTGTACAAATAAACAATATTGTTATACATTTTGATGACACAAAATCGTCATAGGTTATTATGCCTGGAATATTTTCAACTTTTCAAAACCAAGTATTTAATTTATTTAGGCTACTGCTACATTAAAATACCTACGTGTTATTAAATAATAAAATTATATTTCAAAGAGAACGAAAAACTTCGCAACTCAAACAACGATTGATGTGCCAATTCAAATCTCTGTTATATTTACAAAAAAGTAAAATAAAATAATTAAAACAATTACATTACAACACTGTGATTCTTCTGGAAATCAGATGCAGCCGTGAAACAATCTTCTACTTCAAGAGAATCAACGCGGAACACAGAATTTCAAAACTAGAACGTCGGATCATCAGAAAATGCCTGATGTTTCCTTGACGGGATCTGGAAGTCCATCCCGAACGAAGAAAACTAGAACGTCGGATCATCAGAAAATGCCTGATGTTTCCTTGACGGGATCTGGAAGTCCATCCCGAACGAAGAAGTCTTCAGAAATTCAGAAGCTCTAGCAGACCAGATGAGGAAAAAGAGAATTTCTTTCTTTGGCCATCTCTTGAGGAGTGATTCGGCCAGATTATCCACACAAATCATCAACTATTTTCTAAACAGAAAGTCTCAGCCCCACTGGATTAAAGAAATTGGACCGGACATGAACGAAATCCAAATCTCACTTGAGGATCTGAAAAGAAATTCGGAAATTACTACAAACTGAACAACACTTGACTTGAACAGAAGACACCGACTAAATGACAGAAAATCGTGAATTCCAACGAAGAACGCCAAAAGATAACAGAAATATTGAAGGAGTACTGAAGAAGAATCAAGGAAAGAACCGTCAGAAAAAGTACTTCAACACAACAAAAATTGAAATAACATGTTACTTCTTCAATGAACTATGTAGTCCTATATGGCTTTTAAATACAAAAATAAAAATAATAAATAAAAAAACAAAAATAAGTAAATTACTTAGAATGTTACGCTAAATGTTGCTTACAATAAATATTACAGGCGAGACAAAAAGTTTAATCGTTTCAACCTAAATTTATAAGTTAATCTTTTATCCATTGTTTAGGTCATCCGCGGAAAGCCTGGTTTGAACCAGGGTTCACTAAGTAAAGAGGGTTTACTAAGTAAAACGAGGAGTGGTTGGTTTACGAATGCCTTCCTCGCCGAGTTGAAAAGTTTGCTTATCAGCTTGCCAGGCCCTCTGAAAACTATTATATTTTCCACCCGGCAAATAACAACTTCACTTCATTTACCACAAAAGCTGGCTGCATAAAGTTGAACTTCATTACTCTCGGAGGAAATAACTCTAGCTCTCCTAGCTCTTCTGTTTTTAAATGCTTTAATAATATAATTGGCTGACCTTGTGATTAAAAAATTCGTTTCAAAATTCAAAATTTCGTTTGAAAATTAGATTTCGAAAAATTGACATAAAAACAGTACCAACTTTCTTTTCCTATGTATTCATACCGGACAAGAGAAAGTGAAAACTATAACCTCCAGTAAAACATGGGCATTAGAACAACTTTCCCACCGCGACTACCACATATTCCTTGTATTAGAGCTATCAATCTTGGCCTTTATAAGCGAAAAAGTGACCTTTACTTTTGTGTAAAATACCCTTACTCACAACGTTATAAATTGCAATAAAATTTCTATTTTAAAATGATGATACACTGGAAATCACGCAGTTAGTATCAATGCAAAGCAATTTTATTTTGGAGGTTCAAAATACATTTCATTTAATTGTTATTATAACACGGTTTTGTCAAAGAAAAATGACTCATTCTATAAATTCATTCAATGAATTAGTACAACGCTTTATGCATACAAACATTTACCACGTTCATACACCCACACATCCTTACTGTTCTAAGAATATTACATTGTATTCTGTAAAGCAATCCTTGAAAAATATATTCAAGTATAAGTTCAGAATAAAGATCAAATTATAATCTACTATCATGCCCCGCGGGGCTTCGCACGCGAAACGTGTAATAATTTTGTTAAATAAATATAGAACAGAAATTGTGTAGCTGCTAAACCGACGGTATACTACAACGTACACACACAAAAATGTTTTGATAAATCCCCGCATGTCTCTCACCATCATCAAACATCAAACCCCTTTATCTACTTTAACAGCAAATACGTACGTACACACACACACACACGCGCGCGCACACACACACACACACACACACACACACACACACACATACACACGCACGCACACACACATTTATGAAAATCTTCATTAAGGCCCTTAGGGTTTTCATTTTTGAAAATTTAAAAAGAAAATGTTACTGTAAATGTAAATACGAACATGCTGTCCAAATTTCATAAAAATCTGTTCTGTAGTTTTGGAAATTAGCCTGCACAAAAAGCCACTTTTTCTTTATAATATTAGTATAGATAATTGAATGACTCAACAAAATAACGTTGCAACTGACAAAATTAACAAAAGTGAGGTTTCAGTGGAATATGTCCGATAAGTGATCATAATAGTGAATTCTAATAGGTAACATTTTGTAACTAAAATTTTGGAAATTCTTGAAACGAAATCGTCTTACAGTGAAAAATCGTTATACAGCTAAGAATCAGATGGTATCTTGCACTTTCTGTAAAAATTTGTTTTTGTTACTTACAACGTTTTTCCGTTGACCCATTCAATTACGCCCGCCCATAGCATGAGCTTAATACTTGTCCAGAAAGTGCGTAGAATAAACTGGTTTCCCGATAATTAAGGCGGATCTTTTCGGTTAAGTGTCAACAATTGTTGAAAATTTTCTATAGAAACGTAGACAATCATAAACTCCTTACGTTTATTCTGGATGCCATAAGTGACTATATCTAGTAGTATTTGTTAAAACAGATCCTTTTTTTGGTGACGACGACGGTATAAAAATTCACCAAGAGTCCAGTATTGACCGGTGCGTGCCACAACTAACTTTTTTACGCTGTTTTGCTAATCTCCAATGGCTTTCGATAGTTTGGGTATGTGCCTGGGTGTTCGGATAAACAAAATTATATGTTTCACAGTTTGTTGGTTGTAACCGTGTTTATTTCAACTGCTTGTATGATTTCCAATCCTTTGATATAGTTTTTCCAGGGCGCACATATTTTCTTTCGTGCATTCCTTACGGTGATCTTATCTACATGGAGCAAAGTTCAACGTTTATTTATCTTTGTTGAACACCGTTCGGTCTTGTACATCGATTGTAATGACTGGCATTGTTTGAAAATTTTTAAACATTATTGATACATAACCGAAAAGATCCTCATTGGCTAATCCAAGCTCTAATTTATAGGAGCTCTATTGTAGGACTTTAAAAATATACCGGTTTTTAAAATTAAAATTTTTTGAGAAAATACAAAAGTGAAATATTTATTTGCTTTTGGGTAGTTCTTGGTTTACTTCTTCTGTTCAACCCCTAACTAATAAATATTTAGTAAATTTAGAATAATTAGGAAAATGGTGAAAAACCTTTCTTTTGATGCGATCGGCATCAAACTTTACAGGAACTATTCCAAGACTACTCTACATGTTCCCTAAAAACTTTATGAAATCAGTCGAACGGTTTGGGAGTCCATAGAGAACATAGATACATTCTCTTTTATAATAGATATTGTAGTTTGTGGATTTAATTTTTTAACTGTAGGTAAGTAATTCTGTATTCATTTATGCCAGCTTATTAACACTATTCCCGTTTCTAATGGAAACTGAAAGTAGTGATTTAGACTGATGTCGGAAATAACGTGTAAACATTTCGTTAAAATTACAGTACTTAGTAACAGTAAAGGCCTAAACTAAAAGATTGCCAGTTAAAATATTGTTGAACTCATTTCTATAACCTATAAAGTTAAAAGTAGTTTAGCTAAAAATAAGTAAAGAAAAAGACTAAGAAATACTAAGTTTAGATTTTTGAACTCCAGATGTAACTTAACAATACTTCAATAGCTTCATCTGTTGGCTTTATTTTCATCAATGTTGGGACAAGTGAGTTGTCGGCTGAACAACATAAATGTTTAAATTTGTAAAAATATTAAGTTCAAATATGTTTTATTATTGCAATATCAGTAAACTAAATAAACCTTAATTATTTCTTAATTTACCGTAACTATTTCTAGTTTACCTCTAATTTTTATTATAATGATACAGATTGCATCTTCTAAAAGAAGGAGAGTTTTAAGAATAAAATTGAAAGGAAAAAGAGAAAAGTCTTCTTCCAAACAAGGGTTAGGCCGCAGCGTGTTCCGAATTCACACAATATAGCATCTATCTCATTTTTTCTTAGGTATACCGACATCCATTTTCCCCTCTGGATACCAGTGCGCCTGCATAGGTATCCTGTGATCTGACATCCTTTCCATGTGCTGTCTCTAACTTCGGCGGTAATCCTTTATGTTTTTATTCAAGTTTTAAATATTCAATACTAATCGCCTTTCTTTATTCCAAGTGTGTACACCCCTTAGTTCTTTACAGAAATCTTATCTCTGCCGTCTGGTTCTCCGCTCTTGGGTTTTTGTGATTGCCCATGCCTCACTTCCATACAAAATAACTGGAGCTGCTATAAATTTACTGAACTTAATTTTTGTAATGCTTCTTGCTCTATTTCCTAAAGTTCTGATTATAGTTCTGCATATCCTGTGGGATTTTCTCAATTTTTGCTCTATGTCCAATTGTTGTTTAGGTCATCAGCCGAAAGGCTGGTTTGAACCTCTAGAAGCTTTTCTAAGTAAAACGAGAAGAAAGGTGGTTTACTATTGCCTTCCTCACTGGGTGAAAAAGTATGCTTATCAGCATGCTGGGCCCTCCAAAAAGCATCTATTTTCCACCCTGCCTATGACACCTTCACTTCATTCACCACAGGGTCTGGCTGTATAATGAATTTCATTACTCTCAGAGGTGATATCTGTGACTCAGCATATAGACTTTTGCACCTCTACGTCTTCTGTTTTTAAATCCTTCAGTCATATATAGTCTAATTGGCTGATCATGTGTTAAGAAACAGAACTATTTTTTATAGCTCTGGAACTAGCACATCGAGTGTAAATAATTCAACACTCAGCCTGTCTGTTATGGGAAAATATATCCAAATCAGAATTAATTCCTACGTCACATCCTAAATAACAAAAGTGAGATACTCTCTCCATGCTCGTATTATCCCAACTATTTTTGAACGAACGGAATTTGCCTTTAAAAACTATTATTTTGGTTTTATCAATGGAAATTGTTGAGCCAAAATCGTTACACAGTTTTTGTAAGACATGGACCGCCTGTTGAAGATCATTCTCTGTCTCGTGCACAATCTATACGTCATCTGTAAATAAAAGTGCATTTAAATAACTACTGTCATTTAACTTAGTACCAGGACTAAGGCTGCGTAAGAGTAGTAAGTAGTAGTAGTAGTAGTAGTAGTCGTAGAAAAGTCGTGAGGAAAATATATGGTCCAAAAAATGATGAAAATTGAGTAACTTATATAAGTTAACAAGTTATAAAGAGATGTATGGGAATTGAAAAAAAAGACACATTATAGACTCTATGAGAAAAAGAAAAAGTCAGTTTTGTGGACATATCTATAGTATGGACCAGATTAGATTTATGAAACAGTTATTTTGGTAGGTGCAGTAATTAGATAACATAGAGTGATTGTTCATAGAAACTGAAAAAAATATGAAAGTGATGAATGTATTTTAGATGGGATAGGGAACTGAAGTGAATTTAGGAAAAAATTAAAGAATTAGAGGTGTTCCAAAGAAAAGATAACAAAACAAGAAGATAACAAATTAAATAACAGGAAATGGTCAGATGGAAGTGTTACAGAGTTTAGTGAAAAAATTTTCAAAAATTGGGAGAGACGAAAATTAGGTACAAGAAAGTCAACAAAATGTAAGGAGAAAAAGAAGGAGTTTGATGATGAAAATAAGGAGGAGGAGGAGAAATCGAATAATAATTTTATTAACAGTCTAATTTCAGCTCAGTTATCTGTATTAAATAATTAATTAGTTACAAAATTAAGTTCTCTCCTATTGATGTTATAAGAATGAACTGAGCTGTTAAATCATTGTTAGTTACATGAAGTCTATATTTTGTTATCTAATCATCGCACGCCTTGAAGGGCGTGCTGCTACATGCATTTCTCGGATCATGAGTCGTGTTATGACATAATTTATGACTGTTGAATCTCCGGGTTTGTGACTGATTATCATGTCATTCCAGGATACAAATAAATTTTCAAGCGTGAATTATGTAATTAGTTCCTGTGTTAGTCTGTCTATTTTTATTAGTTTTTTCATGTAAGTGTAAAAGTAACTTATTTTGAGTTATTAGAAAAACTGAAATTTTGACGAAATAATTCTTGATTAATTCGTTAACGCTATGAACCACCATTACTTACACAATTTCCAGAACTTGATTTCAATCTCAGTGTTCTTAAAAACTAAAACCACCATTCTGCTGCCCTCAGGTCTATGTTTCAAGAAATTACTGCAAAGTAATAACATTATAGTATATTGTATTTTGATTTTATTCCTTTTTCTATTCATAATTATAATTAGTCATACTCGTATATAACATATATTAAGCATAGTTTTATAAAAATTATAACTTTCAGATAAAATAGTATATTAGTAGTGTATTATGAATCATTTAGTATGAAACGATCGTTTTTACCCCAAAAGGTTCAGCCTTCGGATTTAAACAAAGGATTGTTCTAGGCTAAAAGACATTCTTTTCGTAACACGACCGGAAATGGCACAAAAGATTTACACAGCTCAAAGAGAATCAACTCACAATTCCGTATCTATACCGGTTGAGTAGAACTATACTGTAGAACTCTGTAGTTCTATATTATGTAATCACAGCTTTAAAAAATTTAACTGAAGAAGAAATTTCAGCCGATTTTCTTAGATCACGCAGCGTGATTCTTTGAGTAAATACGCAGATTTTTTAATTAACTTACAAAAGATTTTGTTTTATTTACTCTAGATTACCACAGTTAATTCATGACGGATAGTCTGGAAAATTTTAAAAAGTTTGTCCCTTGATCACCAATTTTTTAGTCAATTAAAACCTTCTCAACATCAATACAAGCTTAATTCCACAACTTTAATAAAGGTAAGGCTTTGCAAAAAAACGAAAAAATGATTTTCATTGTTTCCAGTTGACTTGCAACCCCTCTTTCACTTGGATTCAAAAGAGAATTTTCAGGATATTAAATTGCCTATCGTGCAGAAAAGGTTTTTAGAACCACTTCAAAATAGCAAAGCAAAAATGTTAACGTAATATATTATATGCTACATTTCATTTGTACATACTGTTTTTTAATTCTTAAAATAATTTTTGAAGTTGTGTTTACAGAATTATAACGGTTCTGAATTGTAGCAAAAATTATTATTCTTACTCTAGTACTTTGACTTGTTTTGGTATTTTAAGTTTATTTAACATTTTGTTAATTATTTCGTTAGAGTAAGCCTTAATTAAAGCAAAGATTAGTATTTCTGGGATATTGGTATACAAGGATATAGTCAAGTTTAATTTAAGCGTAGGTTTTGTAATTAATTTCAAGTAATCTTATTGTATTTGTTACTAGTTTAAGTTTAACAATTAATTATTAATTGTGCCAATAGATAATTAATGTAAGTTTTTGTTATTTATTATACCGAAAACCTGAACGAACCTAATTTTATTGTTACAATATATATTTTTAGAAAAAAAAACATTAAATAGGCTTTAACTTCGTTATTGATATGTGACTCTTGTTGGTTAGGTCATCAGCCGAAATTCTGGTTTGAACTTTTAGAGGCTTTCCTAAGTAAAACGAGGAGGGAGGTGGTAATCATGCCTTCCTCACTGAGTAGAAAAGTATGATTATCAGCATGCCAGGCCCCCTGCAAAGCATCTACTTTCCACCCTGCAAATGACACTTTCATTTCACTCACCACATTGTCTGACTACATAGTGAATTTCATTTACTCTCAGAGGGGATAACTCTGACTAGTGTCCTTTACACCTCTACCTCTTCTGTTCTTAAATGTTTCAGTCGTATAATTGGCTGACCATGTCATTAGAAACAGAACAATTTTTTTGTTGCCTGGAACTGGCAATCGAGTGCAAATAACTTAATACTCCACTTGCCTGTTATAGGCAAGATCAATGACTACAAAGTTTAATAGAATATTGTAGATAAATGATTAGTTTTAGTAGATTGTGATCATGTTTATGTCTCTGGAACAAACCCGGTGTCTTTATTTTATCAATCAGTGACTCTGCCAAAGAGATTTCGCTTAATCGATTGTCATATCATAGTGCACGCCACGAAAGAAGTCTACCGTGAAAACCAGTTGCCAATTTAATAGAATTGTCTATTTACATTTCTGTTTTTTTAGTAATTATAAATGCAAGAGTTTACTACTTAGCACAGTACTTTTGTGAAAATGTATAGTTAAATCGGAAAATCTTTTCCCAATCTTCACGTGGAGCCAAAATTGCACTTTTTTTAAATTACCGCCATATTAAAATGGAAGATTAGATTTTACTTTTTCAATATTCACGTAGTAGTAAAAACGATTGCGATCTTTAACCAATTTTTTACGTAATGCCTGGATGAAGTAACAGTAGACGTTTAAAATTCACACTAACAGAAAACTGGCTAAGAACTGGGTACTGTTCATGTGTAATTTGCTGTATTTCTGATAAATTGTTAATTTAAAAAATTTAGTTAAACGAATATTGCAGGAAGACAGCTTTAATTTGCTGTAGCGTTAAAAATTTTCCGTTTGGTCGTTTTTGAAATAGAGCTTTTCAAACACCACGGACTTTTTTCGTGGCGAGCACAATAATAAGTACGAGTACATACGTAATACTGTGTACCATGAATGTTATGTCTGGTATTATTGAAGGTCCATATTTTGAAGTAGGCTTGTATGTTATGTCCAATCGTATAATCAATATACGCTATAATGTATGCGAAAATTAATGGTATATTCTTGTACGTTACAACCACTAATCCCCTACTGTTATCCCTATAAAACATTAAGCCAATATCCTACTTACCCTACTATGATTCAACAACTAAAATGCGCATTCAAGAATTTAATTTTATTCCTTCTCATAACGAATTTAGTATCCCTTTTGCTTCCTTATTTATTGGCTACATATTAGTTTACGCTAACTAATTAAACAAACTTTTTTTTATCATGATTGATGATATTTATCATATTTATAGATTGATATTATTTATTTTTACTTTCTCTTGCCTATTTTTATGTATATATAGGAAGGAAAGTATTATTATTTACATTGACAAGAAAAAGTCATGTGAATGTTTCACACCATTTTTTTTCAATTTATTGTTCCTCATTTTCTTCACGTGACAAAAGAATGTTGCTCTTTTCTTTATGATTGATTCTTCTATTGTTTCGATATGGAAAGTGATTTTTCATTTTCCCTACCCTGATTCCAACACATTTGATCCATATATCTTTTTTAATTTTCTACAATTTTCATCGTTAGAATCGTTTCAGTCCTATAAAGAATCTCTGGTTTGAAAACTGTGTTATAATATCGCAATTTATTGTTCTTGGAAATGTTTTCTTGTTGTAGACATTACCTGATATGAAGAAAAGTTGTTTCAATTTCCTTACATTATCTGTCATGGACTGCTTGTTGTTTTTATCTTCTTTCGGTAATCTCTGATAAATTTAATTTTCCCGTTTTTATCGTGAGCGATTTCGGTGTGATTTTTGCAGAGGAAATGTTTCTGTTTTTGAAAGATTTTTTTAAATCAACTTTTTCAGCAATTTTTTATAATTGTTTTATTTGTGAATTGGCTTAATCTTTGTTATTTGCAAAGAAAGCCTAACCGTCTTTAAAGGCTCACACTGAATATCAAGCCGTATTTTATTTTCCTTATAAAGTGACTTTCATTTGATTAGTTTTCCAAAATTTCAATTTTTTTATAACCTGGAATATCCAGAATTTTTTTTCTGGTTGAATACCTCGTTTTGTTTTAAACCACAGAGTCTACATGGTAACTGTAATACTTGTACGTTACATTTCGCGGTAAATAATTGTATGTTCTTTAAAAAAACTAACTTATTTTAAGAAATAAAATAAATTAGTTAAATATATTCGTTTAAACTTGGTATTCCCGTTTCATTTTGTTTTTACTTTCTCTTAACCTATATGAATATGGAAGAAAAGTTTTGTTTTCATGTCGATTTTTTTTAAAATTGAATTTTCACAGAAAATACATATTTTTAGGACACTGAACTCAAAAAGCATGTTTTTAGCGATTGGTGAGTGTGTTTGAACAAAATATCTCAAGAACAGAGTAGCCTAAAAATGTGAAACTTGCAACTTAAATTACCTGGATACTACTACAAGGGGACCCGACACGAAAATTTTCATCAAATTCGGTCAACTAGAAGTAGTTTCTTCGTACAATTTTTTACTTTTTTGCAATTTTTTCAAAAACCGGCTCCTACGATTTAATTAAAGCGCCATGGCTGCTAAAATTCTAAGGTTGCGGCTTTAATATGCATTTTAGAGAAAAATCGTAGCACTATATTCAAAGTTGTAGAAAATTCAAAAACCTACCACTTTTTATTACATACATTTTTTCTACAACGCTTAGATTAGCGTCAATAGTGATTTTCTGTAATGTTCTCATTGAATCGGTAAAATTTAAATTTTTTAAGATAGCGTCAATTAGTAATTTTCCGTAATGTTAAACCCTACAAAGATTGGTTTTCGTTTACTCGTGATAAAATTTAAGTTGTTTTCCATTTTATAGTGTTTACTCATGATTAAATAGGTATAGGTTATTGTTGATTACTTATATTGGCAAGAGAATGGTGTTTAAACGTTTCACACTAGATTTTTTAATTTTAATTTAGGTTATAATCTTTGAATGACATAAAAAAGTAACATTTGATAAATAATTTGTATATCGGGAAATACAACTTATTACAATAATTTGTGGTTCGTTTTATAAGAAAACAAGGTTTCTGGTCCAGAATTATTCAATGAATGACATTAGTAAGGCAGTTTAGGGTAGTCGTGTTTTACTAAAGAGGTGATGGGATTGGCGTCGCGCACGTGTGGCCGAGCGACGCCGTGTGCTGCTATGTTTAGCCAGTGGCGCCGGATGCTACTGGATCGTCTACGGTCCTCCTAAAAACATACATAAATACATTCATATACATAATTCACTACAAACAGGTCTGATTCAGATGTGTAGTAAAGAGTGTGCCTTTTAATCTGGTGATACAAAGAGGGATTTTTATGTTAACAAACCAATTTGTGTGACGTTTCCAAATTAAAGTATTCGGTTTCTTTGATATACGAGGTTTTTCATAATTCTATTTAATTTAATATTTGCTTGCTTTTTAAATCCTAAATTGTGTAGGTTATTTTATTTCTAATTCTTTCTTAATGTATTCCAGTTTGTTTCTTAGTATGTGTTACAACGTCTAGGTTCCTTCGGGATCTGTGTTTAATAAATAATAAACAACTTTTAAAAACGTATTACAATTATTTATTGACACAACTAATAATTACAATTAATAATTCAGCTTAACCTACAAAAAATACTTTTAGATTACATTAAATAATCAATTATAAAAATTATTAAACCAACTTAACTAACAGTATATTACTGTTCTTAAGAACTAAAACAATTACTGCTAACAAATACTTGCTAACCATCTGCACGCACGATTAGCGTAACTCAGGACCGGTCCCATAATGATACTACGAGTATTTCGAACAGCCGGACTCGCGACTTTTACTCACAAGTTCAGCTATTAACTCGCCCACTACAAATGAACTAACTGTGTTTATACCTGCGATTGTCTAATAGTTTCCCAAACATTCGAGATCCTTCGCCGCTATTCTGGAACTTCGTAGAAGGAATAAAAATTTAAAAAACCTTTTCTACTAGATTCAATTTCTTAGAACGCTTATTCAAAATATTTCATTCATCGCAATTCACTGTAAAGCGAAAAGTCCCGGGTTCGATTACCGGATAGGGCTTGGAAATTTTAACACGTTCAAACCACTGTTAAGGTACCCAGAGTAGTTGCTAATGACCAAGCGGTCGATGTGACTTTAAATAAACTAAAAAAAACTATTTATTTTGAATATTTTTAGTGTTAGAATGATTTCTCTTTTTTATGAACATAAAAGAAATTAATTTTCTGTAACGTTGAAATTTTGGGTGGCAATAGCAGACTTACGCTTGCAAGTTTCCGAAATAAGGGCTGGCACTTTTTGTACACCCTTATTCAAATTAAATGGATTTAGATCAAACTTTAAAATATTGTTCGGCACTGAAAGGATTAAAAGATTTAGAATTACTAAGTTAGAGTGATATAAAATGCTTAAACGTACGCTTATTTTTGCTAGTAGAGAATAATGACTTTATAAAGTTAAATTTTGCATATAACATTATCACTAGAGTACATGGAGTAGTACAATTATGCATTTGTACTTAAGTTAGTTTTGATTTCCTCCGTCATTTTACATTTTACATAAGTACAAAGTACTTACGGTACTTTGTGCTTTATAAGGTTTGCAAATCACCTGGTGACATACCAGCACGAATTGCGTGTGTTTATTTGACAGTGACACGTCCGGAGGTACACACGCACCCATATACACGCATGCTTACTACGTACATCGTACTTGATACTCTTTAGATATTTCTTACGTACGCACAGTTATAAGCACGCATTACGTTAGAACTACCGTTCAGTTCATTGTAGTACTTTTTTAAAAAAAGACCATTAAAAACGTATTTTGTTACAGGTGGCCATCTCTTTGTTGGAAAGGTGTTTTTGACATATAATCAATAGGATCAAAGAGAGCGCCGGACAATCCTCTCTGGACCATTATTTAATTTAGCGTATATAAAATACAGACTCGTGTAATATTGTTCAGCTCTTCAGAAAATATTTTTTTTTGTTCTGTTTATGGTTTATGAACAATGAAATAATCTATTATCGTACAATTGTAATTTATTTTTCATATTATTTTATTCTTCCCAAAAGTTTTACGTAATTCTATTTTTCTTACTGTCGGTTTATGCAATGCCTTACTGGTACTCAGTTAAAAGAAAAAAACAGTTAAAAAAACGTTAATCTTTCTAAAAAAAAAGACTCAAATAGTAGACTATAAATTACTAGCAACAACCCATTTAGTGCTCTTCATGGCAGACTAGACTTAATATGGTTAACTTCTCACATTGTCTTACTCGTTAGAAGCCAAATCACAAATATAAAAATTAAACTAATTAGTATAGTATTGGAAACAGGAATTTTGTTGACATCAGTATAAAACACTAGTGGGGAAAGGAGAAATAACTGAATATATGTTATAAAGTAAGAGTTGTTGCAATGATTCTATCTCGAGCACAAAAAAGTGGTCGGCCTCCAAGAAGATAGGATTGGACTTTGAATTCACTTCGCTCGGGTGCGACGGGATAAACACTAGAAAAAGATTAAATTTCCTAGTTAAACCAAATCAGAATCAAAAACCTCTTCGGATCATTTCCGAAGTTGTAATTCGAGGGTTTACCCTCACTAAGGAAAGAAACATCCTAGAACGTTCAAAACATGGAAACATGGTTCTTTTAGTCATATTATCCCCTCTGAGAAAAGTTTACCATCGGATTCGGGAGGTAAACAACTAAGAGAAAATTTCAGAGACGACATAAGATTAGTAAGAAGACTGATAGAGTTTTTCTGGAACAAGTTACATACACCAAATTGGATCAAGGAGGTTAAGAAGAACTCAGTATCACAATAAATGACTTAAAAAACTAAATAAAGAAACTATTACAAAATCAAAACCCAATAACCAGATTCCAACAGAAAGAAAAGATGATAAGTAAAGCAGTGTTTTCCGAAGCAGAAAGGTTCAGAAGACCAGAAGCCTTGACGAAATATTGGCGGAACGAGAGAGAAGTGAGAGAACGGCAAAAGTGCAACAAGAAGATTAAAAGCAGAAAATGAGCTTACCAGGCTATGTACTAAAGGGATCCGATGAGGCTTTAAAAGCACAAAAAAATAAGATTAGATAAAATTTAGTTTTTAAAAAAATTGTACGACTTTTTTGATTTTTGAAACGTTTACATAACTTTCTATGCAGTAATCGGATTTTACATTACTTTTTTGAATATCTCTCCCGTAAATCATTTTCAAAAATTTAAAAAAGAAAATGTAAAGTATGATGTCATATTGTAGGGCAGTACTGTGCCATTTCTGATAACTAATTTAATATAATCCTACATTGTGTACAATATTATGATGTAATACTGATTGATGAAATTACTTATATTGCCAAAATTGACCTTACACCAATCAAATAAAATAAAAGGTTGCTTTGATTCATCATGTGTTATTCCTTCTTACTTCTTCAAAACTCTCACCTGACAAATTAGATCTTGTCGCCGACGCCCCCCCCCCCATTATCAGCGCCTGCAGACGGTCCCAGAACCTGCCTGCCGCAGGGATCGCACTCAGCAGTGCCTCCCCTCCACTATGAAGTGAACTTGCTGGAGGGGTATTTAAGCAGCCGCACTGAACCGCGAGTGACACTCGCATACCAACTCCCGAGTGGTGAAGAAAGAAGAGCCCAGCCGAGACCTGACGCACCATCCCTAGTCAGCCTTCGCCTAACCGGCTGCCGACGGAAGCCCGTGCGTACCTGATGGCACCACGGTGAAGATCGAGTTCAGCGCGGAACCGAAGAGAACCGCCTCGGCTGACGGCCTACGCCAACCTGACACTACGACGCTCTGCGGGCCTCCACTGTCACGATGCAGTGGAAACCCAACTGCCGCTTAGGGAAGTCTAGGCCTCAACCCGGTAGCCGAGCTGTCACTCTTCGGGCTCCGTTTCCAACACGCCGGCTTCCCGCTTCTGACCACCAAAACGGTTTTTTTCAGGGCCAACTCAAAAACCCAAACGGTCCTTCTCAGGACCCCAAACAATAAAACGACCATTTTCAGGGCCACCAACTTCACAAGCAATGTTTTGCCACGTGTCATCAGCTTCGGTCGGCGAAAATCTATTGTTTAGTTTATTTATTTTTAAGTTGAACCGGAGTTTCTGATCCTAACCGAGGATTGAAATAGGAATTTTTAGTTTAGCAGTCGAGTAGTTCAGTGATTAGTATATTTATTTGTTTTGAATATGAGCTGCACTTCGTCTATAACATTAAATTTTTTCCGTTGGATTGTTATGATTATAATTTTTTTTCAGACTTTTAATTAAGAAAGTAATTTTAGATTCGAGTCAAAAGATGTATTAATATTCATGTCATGATTTTAAAATTAAAAGGCAAAATATTGTCTCCGTGAGGAATGGAGATGTCATCATGTTTTTAATAACACATCCCATTTGGGGATACTAAAGTGGCAATTCAGTACACAATACAAAGAATAAACCCTTATTTCATACCCTAACCCTTCAAAATGAAAATCACATGTGTGTATATGTTTGTTATTTATGTTTGTTTGGGTATTTCAGTGTATGTGTGAGTTTTGAGGGGTTGATAAATTAAGATAAGGGTGACGCACGGTATCAGGATGGGTTTAGGTGATGAAGGGAACTTTGTTGGAGGATATTGTTCTTAGATTTGCAATGATTTATTCGCAATTAAGGGTGATAAATAGAAGAAGAGGACGGTTGTTTGTATTACTGCATATTATTATGTGACAGCGTTATTCCATTTTCGTACGCACTCAAGCTCCGGGCGGAAGAAAAATTTACCAGCATCATAAGATAAAAAATTTGGTGTGAAAGACTCACATGACTTTCTCTTTCCAATGCTAATAATGAAATATATAACCTAATATTAGTAATAAAACATTAAAAATAAACATAAAAACTAACCTAAAAAAACATAACTTAATTTGAATCATGAGTGAATAATGCAAAATTAAAACCAACCTTAGTTTGGCTTAATAATACGGAAAATCACTCTTTCACGCTAAACTAGACACTGTAGAGAAAAATTCTTAAATTAAAAGTTTTAGATGTTTTAATTTTCTATAAATTTGATTAAATACACTTTCGTGATCGGTTGAAATCTTAAAAAATCTATTTTGTACAGTTTTTCATGAAAAAAAACAGAAAATCACCAATTACCACTAAACTAAGCGTTATACATAGAAATGTTAAAAACAAAAGTTGTAAGTTTTTTAATTTTCTAATACTTTGGTTATATACACTTTTCCCTAAAATGCATATTTAGGTCGTAATCTTAAAAAAAACTTTTTTTACGAAAAACCAGCCTCACCAAGAATTTCAGCAGACATGGCGCCTACCCTATCTTCTAGAACATCAAAAATTTATTAAATGAGGTGATTTTAAAAGAAACTCGTAGGAGCCGTTTTTGAGAAAATCGCAAAAAAAGTTCAAAATGACACGAATAAACTACTACTTCCGGTTGATCGATTTTTATGGAAATGTTTGTATCGGGTCCTCTAGTGGTATCTAACATAAGTTTTAAGTTTCAAGATCGTACGATATTCCGTTCTTGAGATATTTTGTTCACACACTCAGACCAATCGTTAAAAACTTGTTTTTTTGGGTTCGGGGGTCGAAAACGTGTATATCGGGTGAAAACTCGATTTCTAAAAATCTACATGAAAACAATACTTCCCCGCCACTTATATACTCGTATAGGCAAAAGAAAGTGAAAATGCAGTTCAATAATTTCTTCATTTCAGAGCAAACTTGTGCGTTATTAACCGCTAATGAATTTCAATGTAATATTTTTCATGAAGAACGTTTTGTAGATCCAGTGTAAAATTTTTCAATAAACAACATTAACAACTTTACTTACGAAAATGAAGAGGTAGCAATCGATAATTTCAGCCGTGATATGGAGTGGCTTCTCCGAAAAATTTCTACGTCTAAGTTGACATAAATGTATTTTTACTTATGTATTACTCACCTATACAAATTTTTATATTTTTATCTTTTTTCGTATAAAGTAAATAAAAAGAAAAAAATTTAATATATTAATGATTCAAATTTTATTTCAATATAATATTTCGTGAATGAGCTCCGAAAAAAGTTAAGTGCTTTATTGTACCATTCGGCAAAGGATTTAGCCTAAAAGTTGTAAAATAGATTATAACTTACAATTTACTAGATAAAGTTGCATCACTCATGCCTTAAGTGACATCTTTCTATTACAGAATATTATTGAATTTGCCCAGATTGAATTGAAATTTTAAGTTCGGGTAAACACTTTTAGCATACAAAACATAATCGTTTTAGGTAAAACGTTGTAATCGTATATGTTTATTTTTCTATGGATGGAAATTCAGGGTGAATATTTTTTTAACATCTACTTAATCCTAATTTGTTTACAGTTTGTTATGATTTATCCAGAAGCCGTCAGAAGAATTTTAATTTTTAATTAATGCAATGCCTTTATTTAAAACCTAATTGATTTACAGCACATCACAAAAAATACAAATAAAAGAAAAATAAATAGAAATAAACAATAAACTCAGCATAATCTTGACGTGACATATAGATGGTCATCTGCCAGGATTAACAAATTCAGAATAAATCAAATTAAAGTCCCTGTTTTTCTTGAGCCTAGCTATAAAATAAATAAATACCTAATAATAACAATATAGGGCCTACCCCTTCTTATTATACGTACATACAACCTAAGCACTTTTTTCTCTCTATTTAGGAAATTCACAATCTGTTGGAAACGATTAGTGAATGTGATTACACAAAATTTGGAAAAACTTAACATGGTAAGTTAACGTGCGTGGAGATACAGTCCAGTGACAGAACTCCGACGTGAATAGATAAGTGCAGCATTAAGTGCAGCATTTAGAACACTGTAATGGATATTCAATTATATCGCTACGTTAATTGATGAGTTCCCGGCTCCATCGACGTTTTAGACGTCTTATTGTATTGCTTAGGAGAGTCTGCGTAGCCAGATTTGAAATCAATGGGTTATGGTGGTTCACGAGTTTCTTCCTAATGTTTTTATAGAGTTTTAAGAAAACATCATTTATGTATTTTTTAAAAATTAATTAATTATTCTAAAATTTAATAAGAATACTACAAAAAATTCTTTCCAATTGTTAAATAAAAAAATAGGCCTAGTTAAATCAATAATTATAAAAATAAATCAGTTATTCAACAGGAATGAAATGCCACGGGTCTTTTCCAGTAAAACAGTCTTCAAAATTCAACTGTAAATACGAGTAATACATATACGAAAGGGTGCACACTGGTGATATACCATTTCCCATCATCACACACAATCTATCACATACACGTACTCTCACGCACTAAATATTTACGAATGGCTCGTCAACCTGCACATTAATAATTAATTAAATTCGTTTACTAGCCGAAAGTGAAGGATTTTGTATTATTTTATTATATGGAAAATCTCTGTCCTTCTCCAAATCTCCATAGATTCACCTATGTACGAATAAGCCAAGCGATTTATTTGGTCAATCAGTTTCGATTTGTCTGTGATTCAGTGAGCAAATTGAGTAATGCGTAACTGTGCGTTAGAGAAGGTCAACGTTACTGTGAATAAGTGTGTATTGTTTAACGTTATTTATGTATAGTTTTTAAGTAGTATTTATTAAATTACTTAAATTTATTTATTGTAATTAGTTATTTTAGTTGGTTTGTTATTTATTATAAGTACTTTAATTGTAGATTTTAGTCACTTTATTGATCGTAATTTTTAGCTGTAATAATTACTTTTTTTGACTTTATTATGAAAATTCACACTGTACATAAAAACAACGAGTGAATAGGATGATTAAGGAATGGAATAAAATGCGCTTTAAGACTTAGAGATCACCACTCAACAGTGGGCTCCAGCTGGAAATCTTCTGTGAACGGATTAGATAATTGTGTGTACTATCGGAAATCACTTATTACAAATTGATGTCCCTTTTCCATCGTCGGTGTAGACGTCTGTGGGGATTTCCGGGAAGGTATGGTAGGTATAGTTTGCGTACAAGTTCGTTGCTATGATGTGATAATTTCATACGGAATCTTGCGTAAATTTTACGAAATAAGTCGTTTACGTACTTGTAATTTTAAACTTTAATGTGTTAATTATTTTATTTACCCAAATTCCGAAACGGACCTTAGAGATATGTGTCACAATATCATATAAATTAGTTTGTATTTTGTATAGTTTTAGAGAATAAGTAAACGGGATACGGCTTTAGGTTCTGCTCAAACTGGTAAAGGTTGTGTAGCACCATTAAAAATATAAAAAATCAAGAAAAAAATTATTTTGGCTTTCACCTCTTCTTGTTTTTGACAACAAAACGTCGCAGTCATAATTTATTCAAAATACACATTTTAATCGTCATGTATGAATTTCAAAGATTAAAGACAATGTTATGAATCAAAAGAAAAAACCGTTTGAGAAATACGTTATGAAGGGGGGACCGTTTTAGATGCCTCAGTTAACATGTCGCTTATATTATGATCAAAGGGACGCTTCTTCGTTGACCAAGTGGGAAGTGAAAAATTCCGGTACGGAAGGATTTTGTCAAAGACATCAAAGGTTTTGTCATTATTTTAGACATACACTTCCTTACATTCTTATTACTGCCCTTTTTCTCTCCCTCTGGTTAAAAAAAAACGGTTGTAATTTGTGTGAGTTTTCCTTTAAAAAATTTCTTTTGAACAATCTATTCGTTGATAAATAAAATTGTCTAAACCCAATTCCTTCCACTTAAAACGCTTCATGAATTAATTTCCTTTTATTCCATCCATTTAAAACTATTTACATGTAATTCTCTCTGCTGGTTAAAACGAATTGAATTTCTTATATCTTTGAATTTACTCTTGAACCTGTTATCAAGAAAGACAATAAAACACTAAAAAATGTTTTTCATTTTCAAAGTGATTTTAAAAGCTCTCAGTTTTTGCTAAAAATTACCCTACTTAAACATTTAACTTTTCTTTGGTTCAGAAAAATCAAATCAAAATTTTCTGGTAGTTACTTCTAGAAATCTTTAATGTACTTTTACTGAAATTTTACTGTAGTTATTGGGAATTGTCTCATATTTTAAAGCAGTGTTTCTTAACCGGTAGGTCGCGACCCCTTCACATGACGTGTCTGGGGAGGGATCGCAAAATACGGAGAAAAATTAAAAATAGTTATTGTTAAAGTTATTTATTTAAAAAAAAAATTATTATAAAAATTGCAAATTATTTTTACAACTTTTTCCAATTCAATTAACGCAAAACTTGTGCTTGTTTCAAAAAAAAATTAGAATTAACCAATTTTGAATGTCTAAATTTACTTTTGTAACACACAAAACGAGGTCATTTTTCATTATCAAACGGTTTCTTGATTAGGTTTTCAAATTCACGATTATGGAAAATTTTTCTTCGCAGTTGTAGGATGTGGCAAACGACATCAAAATTTTCAACGCTGTTCTGGACAGTTCTGGGTATTTCTTTTTAATACTTCTCCTAAATTTGTCGGCACAAGCACTGTTGAAAGTTAATATCATTGCATGATCACTTGATAGCTCTATCAGTTCAACATGAAGAGGAACGCTCAGCTCAGCATTTTGTACAACTTGCTCATTGAACGGATTGACTAACCACACATATCCACTCATACCCTTAAGTAAAAATTACAACTATTGTTGATTAAAACATTTTTTAACATTATAATTGAGACCGGGTCGGCAAAATACTCAACCTGAAAAGAGGATCGGAGTAGTAAACGGTTGAAAACCACTGTTTTAAAGAATCACCCAAATTTATCAATTCAATGAGTTTTCTTAGTGGCGTGAGTATGCGTGGATTTAAATAGGGAATTTATAACCTTAAATGTTACTTTGTTAGTTATATGTTATAAATACTGTAGGAACAGATAAATAAAAACTCATGTTTTCTTTTTTCAAGTTTTATTTCTTTTTTAAGCACCAATAGGTACAGAAATAAATTATTCAGGTGAAAGTACGTGTAATTGATGTCATTCAACAAGGTTATTTATATGACATTCTGAATAGGTAACTTAAAAGTTTTGGGAAATTATTTATTAATTTAAATTTACAAAAGTTAGTCTGTTTGTTAACACAGGTGTAATAATTGCGTTGACTGGTTTTTATTGAATTATATAGACGTTTATAAATGAATTTTAATTGTAAAGTATTTTCCTCTGAAAATTGTTAATTTTTTATTAATGAAAACCTACGTTAATTGAGATTCACCGAGTTACTTAAATATTCTTTACTGGGATATCCATTTAAAAACCCATTTCACTTTATAAATGGAATGTTTGGCTACATGCAGTTAGATAGAAGATTCTGTGGACTACTACACTGTAATGGAAACCGAACTTACCTACACCCTCTACATTATATTTAGACAGTACCTTACCACCTTCTTCCCCTCTTAGTGTATCTCTCTCTTTCTATTTCCACCTTCTAACCCCACAAACTCCCTACTAACATAGTACCACCAACACCAATTAGTTTCATCCCCTTACAAGGGAAGTCCAGCGGAAATAGCTGAAAGGGGGCTTGATTTGGAAAACGTACATGTACTGTACTGTGTACTATATTTTTGGATATGTGTGTGTGTGTGTGTGTGTGTGTGTGTGTGTGTGCTAGAGTTCTGAGTTAAACTCTTCAAGGTTTTATTTCCAGTCACGTAACGCTATGAAGATACTTTTGCCAGCGTAATAGAAGGATCGTTCCTTACATGACCTATTGCATTAAATAAATCGGAAAACAACAAATACAAAATTTTATTCTGTTCCATTTAATTTATTTGTATAGTACATTCTTTTTATTTTATAATTTTATCTATCTAGCGTGTTGTTTACTACAAAATATATGAACTTTTTTAAATAAAATTTTCTTAAGAGATTTGTAAAATTTGTTATTTGTTTCCTAGTAAACAACTTGAGTGAGGCTATACAAGATGGCCACCCGGTCACTTGTCCAGGATTTTACAACTTATTTCTTCAGTCTTTAAAAATTATTATAATTAATGCATAAAATGTATCATTTAATACGCGTTTTAATTTAATTTTTTATTTAGATGACCTAAACAACATAGAATATTCTTCAACAACTGGCTCAATTAAATATTCTTTGAAAATGTACTCCCCCTCATTTCAAAGAAAAAACTGTGTCGCAATTTCAGTTCATTACAATCAAATAAATAAATAATAAACCCCATAAGAGAAATACAATTTACAATGTATCAGATATGCACCTAAAGGGTTTTAACCGAGAAGCTTTTATCATCTGCAATTTTAACGATTTTTAACATCATTTATTTACCACTAAAACTGCGACAAAACAAAACTTTTCTCATTTATATACCAATTAGTAACCTTACTTGAAACTCAACAGTATATATGTGCTGATGTAATTTTAAATTTTACTGTCAGTTACGAATTCTAAGTGTTTTTTTTTGTCAATAATTTGCATTAAAATGATAGTTGTGTTTTGTAAATTAGGCCACTGTGGTAAATGTTGAGTGTTGCCTGTTCTTCATTTTTCGAGCTGTCTTATAAGTTTTCATTTTTTCGGGGTATCCTGACTTTCCTTCTTCCAACCAGATAGTTTCTGTCTTTTTTTCCTGATTAACTCCTAAAATTCCTTGATTGTGTAATGACTTTTTTTAAATTCTTGTCTGTTTGCTTTTTTATTTTACGTCTTGCTATCAAATCAGCAAAATTACAATCTGTTCATTTTATACATAAAAAAGAACAGTAAGTAATAAAGTTAACGTTAAAATATAAAACGTGCAACGTTATTATATACACTAATAATAAATGTCTCAGATAAGATACGGGTTTTTTAGTTATTTTAAAAATAAATAAATAATTTTTTTTAAATTGAAAATTGGAATTTAAAATAATTTATACCCTACATATTGTTTAAAAAATTAATCTTAATTGTGTTAAAATCTGGTTATTTTATTCTAACACATTGTATCTGTTAATTTTTGTAAGAGTAAGAGTCGCTGTTTTCCAATAAGTTTATGGCGAAATAATTCGAATGTTAATCCAGTCTCTGATCGTGTGGTTTGCTAAATCGTGTAATATCTTGTCTTACTGGGTTTTCGGTGTCGTCATAGATACATCTTTTTCGTATGTAACATGGTGTTCTAAGAGCTTTTCGTAAAAGTTTTATCTGGACATGGTTTATAAGTCACTATTGGATTTTTTTCCTCCAGTTATATCCCGTACGTTCATACAGGATATAAAATTGTCCGATATAAAATTGTACGTTAGTTTGGATTCAATAATTTAATCGATAGTTTTAAGCGTGATAGTTTAAGTTAACCAAAATGTACTTCACATTTTTAATAATATTTCTCATTTTATATAAATATTGGTTTATATTTCCTTTCATTCCAATCTTGAATTCCAGAATATTTTGAATCTTTTTTTCTGAAGACATCATTTTGACGGTCCGTAGAAGCACAGTCTCCGTTTTTTAAATAAGTAATTTTTTATTTTATTTATCGTATTTAAATTTTTTTAATTACCCTACTCCGTTGCACTTTTGTTTCTTCTTTATCGTTCATTTCCAAATTGATACCTGATTTAACCTTGTTAGTTTTTAACTTAACTAATGTTTTTACGTTTTCAAACAGTGAACCAGTACTCTTGCATAGTAATCTGATGCAATCGTAAGCGGTCGGTAATTTTTTTTAATCAGTTACAGTAGCGTCTCTTTTATACGACACAAACGGGACCGGGGTAATATTGTCGGATAAGCAAAATTTAGGAAAATCCGGGACCATAAGATAATTTCAATGAATAGTAGCTGGATTTTAACAAATCCAGCAGGCCTACTATTTAAATTTAATGAAATAAAATAAAAGTTTTGCAAAAATCATGATACATAATGTAAGTTTAAACACTGTGGGTTAAAATAAAGTAAAGTAATACTATCAACGATTAAAAAATAAATAGGGCTTAATAAATAAAACACAAAGAACATTTATCATAATAGCATAGATAAAATGTTGAGCAGTAGGACTACTTTCGAAAAGACTTACTACTTGTAGAACTCTGTTATAGACAATTGTTTACGTAAAAGACTTGTGCCCCTTTTATGGCGGCAATGTCAAGCCACTGCCGCATCAGATGGAGTTGTTTCTTGTTGTTTTTCAACGTAGGCTAACTATTATGCCCTCGCTTATCAATTCACAGTCAGTCAAGTCGGATTATCCGAATGTCGGCTGAGCAAAGGTTGGATAACCGGGATCTTACTGTATTTATATTGGGTTTTTATGTCTATAATTTTTGAATGTACGTTGCTATAACTATTTAACTTAAATATTGTTTGTGATTTTGATTCTAGGGATGCAGTAAAAAAGTTTAAGGAGTACTTAGCCCGATGGATGTGACTTCGGCTAAAGGAAGAACATGGCTGCCTGTATTAGAGGACCCAGATCGTCTTCCGATAATGTGTCTAACAAAACCCTTAATACTCAATACAAGTCAATTATACAGGTAATTCTTATTATAATCTGTAAAAATTTTTTAATAGGTATTTATTTGAATATGTTAATAGTTAACTTTTTTAACACGAAGGGACGTATTTAGTTTTAGTTTAGACAAAAATACGTTTAACATAGAAGTTAAACCCAGAACCAAATTTATCATAGAAGGGTATCTCGTTGTGCAGATACCCTTAAAAACAGCATTCACACTTTGATATTTATTACAAGTATTTTTTTTTTGTAATCCCTAGTAGGCTATGTGTACGTTGCAATCTGTTCAATTCAGAACAATAAGCAACCCCATCACCCAATGAGATGAGGATGATGTGTATGACGTGTAAATGAGGTGTAGTCTTGTACAGACGCAGGTCGACCATTCCTGAGAGAGTATGGTTGATTGAACCCCAACCATCAAAGTACACCGGTAACCACTGTCTAGCATTCAAATCCGTGTAAAAGTAACTAACTTTACTAGGATTTGAACCAGGAATCTTCGTCTCCGAAAATCAGCTGTTAAACAGCTGATTTTGGCGACGACTTTACCTCTAGACCAACCCGGTGGGTTATTACAAGTATAATGTACCTAAATTTTGGAAAACGAAGGTAATACTTTATGTTGCTTAACAAATAACTTAAGTCTGTCAGGTGCCTCCGTTTTGTGCCACTGTTGTCCAATAAACTGATTGCCGAATCGTTTTGTGCATTTCAAGCTGTTTTACGTATGTATCACTAAGTTTTGTAATATCTTCATTGACTGTTGAAATAAATACCTATTTATTTGTGAAGGCGTTATTTTTAGTTTAACAGGGCGTAGCTGTTAGAGCTTGGATAACCTTTAACTGAAAACGCTGATTGCTTAATAATACTAGCACAGATTTCAGATGATAATATTAGCTGATCAGAGAAATTATAACCTAAAATAAAATATTTATTTTTTAATGTACCTCTAACTAGATTATCTTTTTGTTTTAAATAATTACAGAAAGAAAAATTAATCTAGTTATAGCTTCATCTTGGTAATGATAAAATTTTGTTGTAATTTAAAACATTTTTTAATGAATTGTGGATACAGAGATGACAGACCTGTATCCCAACTAAACCCTCGATTTTAACTAAGCAGTAATGTTTATATCGAAAAATGCTGAGGGCAGTAAATAAATAAATGAATTTTATTGTCACGTAAAATATTTATTGTCACATATAAAAAAAAATATTTTTACATATTATTATTGTCACATATTAGTATGACGAGTCAAAATGTTTGGAATGAAGAATTGAAGGTTATAGTACTGCAGAGAAGGCAAAAAATAAACTGACCAGGCATTCACTTGAAGTGGCCAAGAAAAACTGTGCGAAAACCTTGATCAGGAGAGCGAAACATTATGCTAAGACTAATTGAATTCTTAAAATTCGAATGCTAAAGAACCGAATTCTTAATCTTGTAGGGTTCATACTGTTAATCCAACTTAATATATGTCCATTAAAAATTTAACATTTTAACTGACAAAAAACCTATAAAAAATTTATATGACAGAATATTTTGAACATAATTTGATACTCATTTTTAAAATTAAGAATAATTGATTATTCTGAATTAATAAAAAAATTACTGAAAGACAAAATAATTAACAGAAACTAAACATTGTGCAAGAATTAACAAAGAACTACGTACACAAATAGAAAAACCAATAGAAACTGAACGTATCTAAAAACGTAAATATTTATAAAAAAAATAGTTAATGCACCTTTTAATGTTTTTAATTACACACTCCACACAGATCTTAATATCCCAAACGTAAGCGAAACGATCTATCACAGATACAAGGGATTTAAATCAAAATAATAAGAACCCACTTATCTGTGGACTGAAATTTCCATATTTACAATATAACCCCAGTCATCGGCTCCGCAAGAGATGGAACAGAGATTTGGGATAGATTTACCGGTCATCTGATCTTATCATTGTAAACAAAAGGTATTCTAATTTGATTTCGTAATATAACATATTTAACGTGATAATGTATAAATTGAAAAAACACTTTACGGGTTGTACAGAGCTTAACAATTGTGAATTTAAACAGATAAAATGAAAAAGAAATTGTTTTAGTGTATTTTAACATTTTTACGATTAGTTTTAAATTTAATTCTGTATTAAGGAGAATCGATTAATTTGGTCATAGTGTTTGAAAATTGGGTTGAAACGTTTATTGAATAATTTGACTGACATACGTAATCAGTTATGAAGAATTTATGATCAAGTAAAGCAAAGATTATAATATTTGATAGTTTAATTAAAAGTTATGGTTCCATTAAAAATTAATGATTATAATTGTAATCATTAATTAATTATACTTATTCGACAATTTATGGTCTTAACTGGATGAATTACTAAAATGAATTGCTTCCGTTTCTCTGTGCAAAAGAATTCACGGCTTGTGCACATCTGCCAGAGGTTTGTGGTTGAAAGGGGAACTGGGAAAAACCACCCCTTTGTTCCAACGCGGCGTCTAAATTTGGCGTTCTTTGTAGAAAATACCCCCACTTTATTCTCCGCTACTTCCCTTCGATATAGTAGTTCACTTGAAATAGGTTTTGCTGTATTAATGGTGGAAGATGTTTTGTTTTGATTTATTGCAGTAGCTTAATTGTTCAAGAACCAAGAAAATTTACAGGATTTATAATAAACTTAGTTTATTACCGTACAAAATTACTAGTACTGGAA
Organism: Catonia carolina; assembly: GCA_035578175.1. Taxonomy (NCBI): domain Eukaryota; kingdom Metazoa; phylum Arthropoda; class Insecta; order Hemiptera; family Achilidae; genus Catonia; species Catonia carolina. The sequence continues at coordinate 22,197,385 of JAQMRL010000008.1, read as the reverse complement.
TTAGGTATTCTATTTTCACACTTACTTATAAGTTAATGACTTTGTGACAACAAAAATAGTTTATGACCCTCTCGATTGCTCCGGGAACGTATACCAACTGTTAAGCAGATCTTACAGCCGTTCAGTTCTCGGTTAATGTCTGGAAATAAAAAAAATATTCTATTTTGTTAAATAATTCAAATTTTTCACTAATTTTCTATTATCAACCGATTCTAACGCTGCTCAAAAAAAGTTGTTTTTATTTTCTAATCAGAAAAATTACAATAACTTTTTTGTTACAAAATTATCACCCACACACTCGCGCGCGCACACACCCGCACCCAGACCAATCGCTAAAAACATGTTTTTTGGGTTCAGGGGGTCTGAAGACGTGTATATCCGGTGAAGTCTCGAATTCAAAAAAATCGACTGAAAACAATGTACTTTCCTTCCTATGTATTCATATATGGCAAGACATGCCCATAACAGACAGGTGGAGTATCAAATTATTTACACTCAATCTGTTCGTTGCAGGGCTAAAATAAAAAGTTCGGATTCTTATCACACAATCAGCCAATTAAATGACTGAATTATTCAAGAACAAAAGAAGTATGTATAGGTGTAAAAGACACTAATCAGAGTTATCTCCTCTGAAAGTAATGAATTTCATTATACAGCCAGACCCTGTGGTGAATGAAGTGAAGGTGTCATTTGCAGAGTGGAAAATATGTGCTTTTCAGAGGGCTTTGCATACCGATAAGCGTACTTTTCCACTCAGTGAGGAAGGCAATGGTAAACCATCTCACTACTCGTTTTATTTAGTAAAACCTCCACAGGTTCAAACCAGTCTTTCGGCTGTTGATGTAAACAACTGGGCAAGACAAAGTAAAAATGTATCCTAGCGACTGAAAAACATTATTATTATTTCTCAGATGAGAATCATGAAAATTCATTCGTTTCATTCATAATTTTCAAACAGTAATCATAATTATATCAGTTATATTTTGTATTATTGATATATATTTAAGAATAATTTGTCTGCTTTATAGACTTGCTTATAGAATAAACATAGTCAACTCACTTTTAATTTTCATTTATAATACAGTGCACCGTTAGACAATATCATATTCGACGCGATTTATAATTTTTACATGTTATAATCGAAGCAATAATTTTGATTAAAAATGTTACGTGTTTTCAAAATTTAGATTTTTTTATTTTGTTTTTATTTAACTCAGCATCAACTGCAACGGTCATTAGCGACGACGTTGGAGGTGTAACTGTGTACAATGGAGGATAAAGTGATTTTTGGAACGTATAAAATATCCCGAGCCTGAGTGGGATTTGAACCCACGACCGTATGATGTGAGGCGAGCACGTTACCAACTACGCCAATGCGGCCGGAAAATTTACCTTTAAATTAAACAGATATGTTGTAATTGAAAGTGTAGGAATTGACTTGCTTATGTAAATACATTTGAAAGAGAGAAACATCAAATGCATGCGAAAACGACGGATGAAATTGCCGCTGAAACGGTTTCATCCATAATATTACTTCACGTTGGAGGGAAAGCACTTTAAATCCCTTACACAAACCGAAACTAAACACGACGTAAGCAATCTTCTTTGTTGTAATTAACTAACTACCGAGATCGTAGATTAATATATAATTCGTTTACCAATTTAAATGTCGCGTTCGTGTACTCGGTAATATAGTTTCTCATATCGGAACATGGAACATGAAGTTGTTACGCATTAAATTGATTTACGTTCATCAATTAATATCACACAACTTAAATGAATAATTAATTTGTTAATCGTTTGCTTAAATTGTTTGATAAATATAATATTCGTGAAAAACATATATTTAAATTTACATTTCTTTAAAGATCTTTGATATTGTAACATTTATTTTTCAATGTTACAATTTATTTTAAATTAATTTTTCCTTGCATTGTTCTAATAGTATTAATTTTCGTTATCTGCTCTGTCGACGTTAATTAGCTATCTCTTAATTGATTTGCTCTTCTACGCTTCTGTATTACCGTCGCTGTCATCTGCTTTATCTGCCGTCTCGGTTCTCCTTTTGGTTCTATCATGTTTTCTTTCATGATTACCCTGTTGGAGGGGACCCGTGACGTCAGGCCCGAGTTTTCCTTTTATGTAATTTTGCGTATCTCGTTCTTCTTTCTGCAAATGGTCATGTCGCCGGACGTGTTTTTGGTATTGGTGCCGTAATGAATTTTATGTTTTTTCGGGGTACGTTATGTTGCTGCTTGTCTTGACCATTTTGCCTTCCCGTGTATCGGTAAGTTCTTCTCTTTTATTTTTGTAGTTAAAACCCAAAAGCCGAAAATGTTAAATTTAAAATTTTGTAAATTTTGTAAACCCTTTGGGTATTTTAAATTTTATTTTAAATTTTTTTTAAATGCTTTTCTTAAAGCGAACTTTTCTAGTTGAGCCTATGGGATTTAGCTACTTTTTATTTTTGTGTTTTTGGGGTAACCCTCATTTTTCTAAGTCCTGGTTTTTCTGCTCTTTGCAGGGACCAAGTTTTGGAATGGATTTAAAACCCAGTGTGGGGCAGCTTTCACCCAGTTTGGGAATGATTTAAATCTGTTTGGGATGGATCCTATTTCAAGTCCAGACAAATGCTAATTTGTTCGAAAATTAATGTAATCCTGTTTGGAGCAAATGGTATCCGCTATGAATTTGCATTTCGTAACCCGAAAACTTCTTGTCGGCGATATGATTCGACCTTTCTCTAAAAAATCCATCTAGAAGCATCCGTTATATAAAATTATATTTTTACAATAAAACAAATCTCATATTTAAGCTGTAACTTGTGATAATATTTTTTTTTACTTAATACTATTAAAGTATGCTGCTAAGCATGGTATAGTGTGGAGTTAATCAGTTTCCATACTTCTTACTTTTTAATCTTTTCTACATAAATTTTTTTGGATAAAACATTATTAATAAAAATTATGTTCTGTAATTTTGAAATCTTGTATTTGGTTTTTATCTAACTGGCTTTGTTAATAAAAAACATCAATTCTTATTAAATAAAATAATAATTTATTTTATTATCTGTATTTTCGTCTTAAAGCCAAATTAATTATGATTGCTTATAAAATTAAATTATTTTAACTTTATCTATTGGTTATTTAAAAGGCCTATTTAATTTAAATATTCAATCTATTCTTTCATTTTTGTAATAATATTTATTATTAATTATCAACCTTCTTTAATGAAATTATTTTTTTATCTGGATCCAGTATTAAGTAATATATATATATTTTTATATTTTTTTTTGAGGAGTTTTGTCTTTTCTTAAATTTTGGCTATTTATGTTTTTAAGATCATTTTTGCGCTTGTGTAACTTTCTCCGTTAAATAATAATTTAATTGTAACTGTAATTCTTTAAGTATTTCTTTTCATTCAACATTTTATTAAATATTTTTACTATTTTATTTTTCTCGATTTATTTTAACATCACACCACCGCAGTCTCTCCTGTTGGAGTTTTTTTTGTTTCCCCGTGCCAATTTTGTTTCGTGGCGTTTTGGTTTCGCTCGAACAAAAGGGGTACACAATATCTATTCGTACAGATTCAAAAATTTTCTTAAATAGCCTATAATATTTATAATTTTTTCAATCAATTTTATAAATTATTAATTTAGTATTCTTATATTTTACCGGTAGCTGTTTTCTTTTTGTTTTACATTGGTTGATTAGAAACCAATGTACAACTTAGTCTACTTGTAGATTTAGTCTTTGATGACACGGAGAGAGATTTTCTCCGTTTTAGAGAAAATAACTGAATGGTTGTTAGCATAAAATAGAAGTGTTTGTGATATTATGTTATTATATTGTCTTGTGTTGTCTTAGAAAGAAAATCTACCATCGGCAAACCGCGATATCGTGTCTGCACTAAAAATAGATCCTTATTCCTGGATTTCTACTTTTATTTTAAGTTGTTTGGTAATTAAGCCGATAATAGTGGTTCAGTTTTCCCTTAACAGGCAGGTGGAGTATTAAATTATTTGCACTTGATCTGCTGGTTACAGGGCTACAAAAAATAGTTCTGTGTCTTATCACATGGTTAGCCAATCATATGATTAAAGCATTTAAGAACCGAAAAGGTAGAGGTGTGAAAGACACTATTCAGAGTTATCTCCTTTGAGAGTAATGAATTTCATTATACAGCCAAATCCTATGGTGAATGAAGTGAACGTGCCATTTGTAGAGTGAAAAGAAGTTGCTTTTAAGAGGGCCCGGCATGCTGACAAGCACACTTTTCCAATTTTGAGGAAGGCATGGTCAACCATCTTTCTCCTCGTTTTACTTGTTGTTGTTGTTGTTTAGGTCAACAGCCGAAAGGCTGGTTTGAACCTCTAGAGGTTTTACTAAGTAAAACGAGGAGTGAGGTGGTTTACCATTGCCTTCCTCACTGAATGGAAAAGTATGCTTACCAGCATGCCGGGCCCTCTGAAAAGCACATATTTTCCACTCTGTAAATGACAACTTCACTTCATTCACCACAGGGTCTGGCTGTACAATGAAATTCATTACTTTCAGAGAAGATAACTCTGATTAGTGTCTTTTACACCTCTGCCTCTTCTGTTCTTAAATGATTCAGTCATTTAATTGACTGACCATGTGATAAGAAACAGAACTTTTTATTTTAGCCCTGCAACGAACAGATTGAGTGTAAATAATTTGACACTCCACCTGTCTGTTATGGGCATTCGTTTTACTTAGTAAAGCCTTTAGAGGTTCAACCCATCATTTCGGCTGATGACCTAATCAACAACTCAGTGGTTCGATTTCATAATAAGTAAATTTCTTAGTATGGTGTAAAAATACTTTGTTTTTTTTTAACAGGTTGGTGTAGAATGAAATTTCCAGATTGTATGGAAAGACTTCTAAATGCGCAACAGAAAGTTTTTTTTTTTAAATAATAATAATTTTAATCCTGCTTAAATTCTACTTTGATGCAATTTTTAAAATTTAAATCTGCAGTTAGTTTATTCCAACAAAGTTTAGACCTTTCAGAAAGTAATCATTACGTAACTTCGATCGACTTATACACAAATTGTCATCAAATAACTACAAAGCCGGCTCGTTGGTAGTATGGTCAGTGCAACTGACTTCTATACCAGCGGTCTCAGATTCGCAAAGTTTAAACTTCGTACGGTATATAGTTCTTGAAATACTTTTTTCACACTCATGCACACATACCAATCAGTAAGAACTTGTTTTTTGGGGTTCAAAGGGCCTAAAAACTTGTATTTCTGGACATGAAAACAATGCTTTTCATACTTATATTTCATATTAGGCTGGAGGAAGTAAAAAAGATAATAACTTAAGAACAAAAGAGCTACAAGTAATTACAAACCTTTAAAACTGATGCCTAAAAAGTATTCGTTAATATTCTCGTATATCAATTTAATTACTAATTAATTTTTCGTTTTATAGTTTTAATGGTGTAAAGAACTTTAAGAATATAGATGTTAATAGTCAAAGTTAGAATATTTAAAAATTTCATCGAATAAATTTGAGCTAGTCAATTTATTTCATGGCGAGATGCCCGTTTATTTACGTGGTTACGTACTATACTAATGGAATTTTAATATTTAATAACTGCTGCTGTAATAGCATTTCACTGCAGCATAAATCAAGCCAGCTGTATTTTAAATTGTTTAATTTTTTATCCATTATTCTTTGTTTATACTTTATAAAGTTTAATTATTTTCAACTATTCAACTTTTATACAGGTCTCTATATATTGTCGTTATGTTTTAATATGACATAATTTAAATTAATGTCAACATATAATAAATTTAAGTACATAATAGGGATACCACTGATTGATTTTTATATCTCAGAATCTCCAGAACTAAAAGGGCTAAAAATTCAAAATTTAGTACTTATATGAACTCAATTTGGATTATAGGTGCTTCTATTTCTAAAATAAAAAAGAAATTCTGCGTGAAAAATCGGGTTATTAAAAATTAAAGGTTTTAGATGTATCCTAGTTATTTCAACAAAAATTCGTATTAACTTGAATTAAAAAATCTGATGCGAAACACTCACATGACTTAATCCTGCCCACGTAATTTTTATTACATGGGCAGACATTATTCATTTTTTATACCAAACTTTGAATGATGCAAAATGAAAATCAACCTCTGTAGAATTTAAAAATACGGAGTTGCTAATTGACGCTAAACTAGCTATAAAAAAATGTTTTAAAGCTAGTTTTTGGTTTTCTTTTCATTTTCTACAACTTTAATTATGTATAAGCCTACTTTTACTCTACAAAAATATTAAGACCACAATCTTAAAAAAGATTTTTTTTTAATGAGAGCCCCAAGAATTTCAGTAGACATGGCGCTTATTCTATCTTGCAAAGCATACAAATTTTAGTAAATGAGGCGATTGAAAATTTGGTAAAAAAAAACTATTTTTTGTAGCCTTGGAACTAGCAGATCGAGTGCAAATAATTTAACATTTCAATATTAGTAAACAAAATAAAATTTTTTTGTCTGAAACAATGTGGGTTGAAAATCTCTTAATAACGTTTTAAATGTTGTACAGTATGGAATTGTTGAAAGTAAACAGATATCGTACTGTAAAAGACATAATAAGGTTTCTCATATGACAGACTTCCTCTAGAGTAAACCCCAAATAATTGTCGGTTATCTTTTCTCTTCATATTCCCTCATGTGGCTGTTGCATATTACCAAGTTCAGGGAAGTGCAGTCTCGTGCGTAATACAATATGTACTAAACAGTTTTAATGCGTACGTCAGTTTTCCATTGTGGGATAATTTTAGTTGTATTGTTATTTTTAATTTCCGTGCACAAACATGTTATTACATTAATCTATTTAATTGCTACATTTTTAGTAGATTTAAAATAAAAGAAAAAGGAACTTTATCTAACAACACTGTTTATTTTGTCCTAGAGGCCTATATATGTATAACAGGTATCCCGATGAGATAATTATGATTTACATAAAAATTAATGAAACACTGGGAAAATAATTACAACCGAACCGAATAACTCTTCAGGATATAATAACCGTACTGAACTTCACATCCAATAATCTAATGAAGACTAAACGCCAACTGACCAACTAGCAGGCCTACTTGTAGGCTATAATCTTATTGTTGTCTTCTCTTTTATAATATTTTTGGCTATCTATAAAAAATATATATTTATAAACTCATTTTTGTATGCGGTTATAAACGTACACAATAAATAAATTGTATCGTTATTGTTGCACTGAAGCCAATAAATTATTAATGTTGACAAAACTTCCATGTCTGGGCCGCTCGCAAATGATAAATAGTCTTCCGTATTTTATTTTTATTTTGATTATACAGTCATAACAAACTTATTATAGCCGGCTTATAACAAACTTATTATTATTATTATTATTATATCCGGCCGCATTGGCGCATTTGGTAACGTGCTTGCCTCTCATCATGCGGTCTTGGGTTCGAATCCCTCTCAGACACGGCATATTTTCAAACGTTACAAAAAAATCATTTCATCCTTCATTGTACAATAGTTACACCCCAACGTCGTGGCTAATGACCGTTGTAATTGATGCGACGTTAAATAAATGAATTAAAAAAAAACTTATTACATTACATCACATTACAACATTTTTTATACGAAACTTTGTTTTTTTTCGTAATTTTGAATCCACGCAATTGAATTATTTATTTTGAAAAGTTATATAATCTACATTAAACGTTGGGTGTGAAACAAAATGTAATTTACATCTTGTTTTAATTTTCGTAAGAAATATAAACTTTACAGGTAATATTTAATTAAAACATACGTGCAGTAGTCCTGTACTAGATATTATAGATGGAGTGCAATTTTTGAGCGTAAAGGGAGAAGTAAACTTTAAAATAAGGTCCAGGTTTAGTTTCAAGTCAACAGGAGCAGTTAGAGAGAAGAAATTACTCGACTTGTGAGAGTGCGAGTTGAGGAAGTGACGAAGTACACAGCAAACTCCCACTGACCTAAATTTATCGTGCTTATTATAGTAGTTTATTCGTGTACATTTTCACTTTTTATGATTTCATAAAAAACGTTTTAGACAATTTTTTTAAAAAATCGCCTTTTTTTCCTACATGGTTTGTGCTCTACAAGATTGAGTATGGAACATTGTGTTCTGAAATTTATGGAAAGTTATAGATAATATTAAAAAATCTACAGTTTTAATTTTGAGAATTTTTTTCTACAGAGCTTTAGGGTAAATTAGACATTTTCCGTACTTTCAAGTCCAACAGAGGTTAATTTTTATTTAGCGTTATTCACTTATGATTGAAATTAGGTTGTTTTTCATTAGTTACATTTGCGAGAAAAAAAAGAGTCGTGTGATTGTTCCTTACCAGACGTTTGACTAGAAATATTGAAATAATTATTGTAATGATTATTGATATAATTGTCTTTGTCGAGGGAAGTTATCTAAACTGTAATTTTTCTAAGAAATTCTGAAATTGACGTATATTGTTGCCTATCATAATTTTATTGTCTTTTGTCTAGAAAGTTACCTTAAGTAAATTTTCCATAAAGTTATCTGTGTTTGTATTGGTTATAGTTGGGAAACAAATTAATAAATCGAAAAATATTGTATTTTATTCTTCTCTTTTATTGAAAATTTTCCGAGTGAGAACTTTTTATTTTGGATTTATCGGTTAAACTTTTCTTTCAAAATGAAATAGTTAAACCCACCATGAATATGAACTGTTTTAATTTCTGATCTCCCGCCCCTTTACTCAATTCCATTTCCAGTAGCCTGCGTGTCACAAATTTTGTCACGCCACGAAATATTCCCTCTTATATTTTTCCTTTTAAGGTAAACCTCCAGCCCCTTCTAATGTTACCTACCTGAAAGTCCAAACTTCGTTATTTAACACTTCTTAGCCGCTTTTATGTTTGTTTTTTCTCTCCCTTTTTTCTTCTTTAAGTAAAACTTCTTCCCTTTTACGACTTACTTATTTCAAGTTAAAAAGAAAAAAGGGTTTCACTTCTTTAGTTCATTCCTTTTATTGGCTGATTTATTTAGTAAACATAAACTAAGGATCTTTCTTCCTAGTTTAACTTTTTGGATTCACCGCTCGTACTTTGTATCTTTTCTTCAATTCACTTTCGAAGTCAGTTCACATCACGGTGCCGTCTAATTCTCATCCTTCCTTTCTTGGTTCGTTTTCATTGCAAGCGTTTTCCGTTACGACGATTTCTGTCAACGTAGGCTTCTAAAAAACACTGTTTCAAACTAAAGTGATACTGCGGCACTTTAATCTAATTCTTAACTCTCTGCAGTATTCTGTTCTTTTTTCATAGAAATGAAGACAAAAAAAATCTTTCTGTTAATTCGTACAAACGTTTTAGTGTAATTAAAATTTTACCTTGAAATTGTACTCTACAGGATTTTTCTTTCATTTTCAAATAATTACAGCTAAATAAGTTTCCAGGATATTTGAATCATTTTCCCTCTATTAATTTACTTGCTTTCTGCCTGTAGTCTTTGCCACTAGAGAAGTCGATTATTTTTGAAAAACTCGACTTGAGAAGCTGCTTATTTTAAAAGGTAATTTGATTTTGACAGTTGGAAGACAATGGAGCGAGCTACTAGCTAACAGAAATGGTCAAAGGAGAATTGTGAAGAAATTGTAGACCAAAATCTATAGTGTACAAGATTGTTGTTGTTTAGGTCAACAGACGAAAGGCTGGTTTGAACCTCTAGAGGTTTTACTAAGTAAAAACGAGAAGTGAGGTGTTTACTAGTGCCTTCCTCACTTAGTTGAAAGAGTATGCTCATCAGCATGCCAGGCCCTTCGAAAAGTACCTACTTCCACCCTGCAAATGACAAATTCACTTTATTTACCGCAGGGTCTGGTTGTATAATGAAATTCATTATTCTCAAAGGATATAACTCTGACTAGTGTATTTTACACCTCTACCTTTTCTATTTTTAAATAGTTCAGTCATATAATGTACAAGATTATGATCATGAAATCTATTTCGTTCAGAGTTTGATAATGAGGAAGAAAATAAGACGATTAAATACATACATCATAGAATTTAAAATCTATTGTAAAACTGTATTTTACACTTTTTATATTTCAGTTGCAAAATATTAAAAATATTAGAATTTTACATAAAGGCACTGTTACATCTGCCATTGTATTGACAAGCTTAGATTATTTTTTAATATTAAACTCGAAGATGCGTGTCCAGTTGTTTTCAAAATGAAGTGGAGCTTTGTCCGTGCTTTATGTCGGAGATGAAAGAATAAATATATTCAGGAAACAATATTCACTCGTCCAACCCGAAAACCTCTCTACTTGTATTCATACATACAAGCACATAATGACGACACTCTGAAAATGACTTTACATCCCTCTCCCATTTAAGTATTTGAATAATTTATTCAAACTAAAATCCCCTTGAAAGTCTCAACTTCCCTCCTTCATGACTACAATTCCATGAGATTCCTTCAACTGTTTAATTCAATAAAATTTGAAATATATAACGTGTTGACCATTCTTATACCCAGTGAACTTAACGATTAAATAGCAAGGGGCTGTACAATGATTGTTGTGCGCGTTTGTGTGTCCGAACACTTAGATGAGTTCTGTTACGGTCGGTCTGCGGCTGAAAGTGGACTTAGGGGATTAAGAACGTGACTTACTTGTATTATTAAACATATCTCGTTTTACACAACCACCAACAAGTGGATTCACTTCGTACAATAAATGAAAGTAATCATTCTGTAATCTTAATTTGTTATTATGCTATTATACTATTGAACTTCTCATAAAATAATTATTTATACTTGTTCCTACGGTAATACACTTGAAGTACCTTGTTTGTCTGATTTTTAACATCTCTTATATGAATTTATTTGTGTATAAAACATGATGGTTTTAACATTAACATTCTATAAGTTCATAAAATTATATTTTTGCAAGTCAGTTTACGAAATTCTTTTGTGTTTAAATCTTTATTTATTTATTTTATTTAGTTAAACATAATACAATTTATTACCTACTATACTAACCTATGAACAATATTTTTAACTAAATATACTTATACGCAAAAATTCATCTTCACGAAGAGTTCTGTCTGCGCATAGAAGTAAACAAAAAAAATTATTTAAATAAATTTATAAATACTAATAACTACTATAATCATTTAAGAACAGAAGAAGTAGAGGTGTAAAAGACACTAATCAGAGTTACCTCCTCTGAAAGTAATGAATTTCATTGTACAGCCAGACCCTGTGGTGAATGAAGTTGTCATTTGCAGAATGGAAGATATGTGCTTTTCAGAGGGCCCGGCATGCTGATAAGCGTACTTTTCTACTCAGTGAAGAAGACGATGGTAAACCACCTCACTCCTCGTTTTAGTAAAGTTTTAGTAAAACCTCTACAGGTTCAAACCAGCCTTTCGGCTGAGGACCTAAACAGCAGCAACTACTATAAAAATACTATTATAAAATTTAAAAAAAGGGTACAAGAAATACATTAAACAGTTTTTGTTAAAAGCATTAAAAATAAATGATAAATACTATTAAATTTATGTAAAAAATATCAATAATAATAATTTTAATAATAAAATTTTAAAAAATTACATTCGATTATGTCAATTTGTATTAATAGAGAAAAAAACTTTTTTCTAATAACTAAAACTACTTTACAATATATTTTAGGGAATACAATGTGGATATTTTTACTTAATGAGAATTAATTCAATTTGTGAGCACAGAAACAAACACAGACAAGCACAGACCCACCGTGTTGGTCTAGAGGTAAAGTCGTCGCCAAAATCAGCTGTGTAACAGCTGATTTTCGGAGACGAAGGTTCCTGGTTCAAATCCTAGTAAAGGTAGTTACTTTTATACGGATTTGAATACTAGACAGTGGTTACCGGTGTACTTTGATGGTTGGGGTTCAATTAACCATACTCTCTCAGGAATGGTCGGCCTGGGTCTGTACAAGACTACACCTCATTTACACATCATACACATCATCCTCATCTCATTGGGTCATGGGGTTGCTTATTGTTCTAAATTGAACAGATTGCAACGTACACAAATTAGGAATAAAAAATAAAAAAAACAAACAAAAAATAATGCAATGAGGAAAGCAAAAAATAATCAGAGAACAGTTATTTTAAAACTTGGAAAAGTTTCTCAAGTTCTTGCTCGTATATCGGTAGGATATGATATTAAGTTTATGTTTCATAAGATGTGGTGATATAATACTGTGTATATACGATGGAAGTACGTTGAGAACTGCCCCTCAAGATAAAGAAATGACTTCTGAAAAAATGTGCTATTTTTTTTTCTTGTCCTTTGTTTTCCAGCATTCCTAATAGCACGATTGGTTTTATTGAGATCAGTTATTACTTTGCGGTTACCACACGCCCAACAGAATTGTAGGAACACCTTATACACAAATAAATAGCTGGGAGGTAGGACTCCAAACTCTTGGAATAGGCACACACGATCGCGCTTTTTGTATCAAGTATCAATCAAGGTCAATCTACCAAGTATCTTTAACTTCTTATTGCTGATTGTGGATATAAAAGTTTATTACACATTTATTTTTTGTTCCCAAAAGTGAGTGTTTTTTAATACTAAAAAAATCTGGTGCGAAATTTCTCTTTTCAATGTAAATAATGAAAAACGTAACCTACGTTAAATCATGAGTTAACAATGTAAAATGAAAAACATAACCTAACTTGAATCATGCATGAATGACGTAAATAAAAACCAACCTCTATTGGAATGCTTTTTTTGATGAGAAAAATACGGAAATCATTATTTGACGCTAAAATAAGCTCGGTGGAAAAATTCTTTGAGATAAAATTAATTGATTTGTTTTTATTTTGTACAACTTTAGTCATATACATTTTTATCTTTAAATTGTAGTATATTAAAGCCACGATCTTTATAGAAGCCCAATTTCAGCCTATTTCAATGAGAAAAATATTGAAAATCGCTGATTGACGGTAAACTAAGCTCTTAAATAATCATTTGAAATAAAAGTTGTAGGTTTTGTAACGTTAATAATTGTAAAAATGTTTGCCCTTAAACGCATATTAAGGCCACATTGTTAAGAAAACAATTTTTTGCCCTTTTCAGTGAGCAAATTATTAAAAATCACTGGTTGAACTAAGCTCTTAAAAATATCCTTGGAATAGAAGTTGTTGGTTTTTAATTTCCTGTAACTTTTACACATTTGCTCTAAAATCCATATTAAAGCTGCATTCTCAAAGAAAAAAATTTTAACCACGACACAGCCTCTTAAGAATTTTAGGAGAAATGCCGCTTTCCTCATCTTTTAGAGCATGAATATGTGGTGAATGAGGTGGTTTTAAACAAAATCGTTGGAGCCGTTTTTGTTAAAATAGCAAAATTGCAAAATCGGGCCGGCCACTCTTATGGTACCTAACTTAAATTCCAAATTACAATCTCAGTGCTAGAGAGTTAAATGATTGTTACTTGAATGTAGTATTGGATTCGTATTGGGACGTTTTCTACGTTATTGTGCGCCTATAATATTTAAATGTTTTTTTTATCTAAGAGATTTCTTTTATTGTAAGGGTAGAGCTTCGAGCGGAATTTAAAATATCTTTGATGTGTTTTTAATGTTGATTTGACATTATACTGTTTAGGTTTATCATTTCTTTACGTTTATAAATCTTTTGAAGGATATCAACATATTCTCTTTATTAGAAGAATGTCAAATCCACCTGTTTTCATACAGTTCATTACACATCGGTAGGTTCACTCAAACGTTGTTAGTATGCCTGCAGCAAATGACAGGGTTATAATTAAATTAATATTTGTTATACGACCACAGTAGTGCGATCATTGTGGTTACCGTTTGGTAAAGTATGTATAAGGGCGGTAGAGCAAAACCATTCGCTTCCAGGAGGGTGCAGGAAGACATTTCCATGGCCACAGATCCAACGCCTCGAGGCTCAACATTGCGTAGCATAACGTTTGTTGTGAACGTTATGGAAATTGGCTCAGCCTTGGGGTTCTGATGGGGTCGCACCCTCATAATTACACGACAAGTAATACGACGCTCTATGTACTTGCAACCCCTACCTCTCTTCTATCCAATATACCTAAATATTTATCGTCCACCGCATCTCGCGTTTTCCAAGTGACAACGCGGTCGCTGTCTATACCGCTATTCTGCCATGTCAAACGTACACCATTCCATATACTGGTTTCTGATCCATTTTCACACAACCTGATAGCTTCATTACACACTCCCTTCGTTCAGTACACACACATTCACTCTGTTCATTTGCACACCCTCTTAATCCCTACATAATCCATATTTTAATGTTCGCCCTTTTCAACACGGTACAGTAGTCAATGTATGCATGTGTTGATGCATCCAACTCTTCAACAAAATGCATGGAACAAACTCTCACTAATGAAACTTTTAAATAAACAATCCCCTGTGAAAAAATGAATACCCCAAACTCAATGGATTATATTTTTCTGATGAAATTAATTGATAGACATCCATGTTTGCCAACAAATTAAATTAAAAGGAATGACATTTTTAATCAAATTCACTTTATGATTAGGCTTACTAACTTTTTTTATTTGAAGCAAAATCTACAATATATTCTGATATAAAAAAATTAGAAAATTTTATTTCAACAATTTTCTACAGCGCTTGGTTTTGGCGTGAATGGTTTTTTCTTTCCTTCGCTATTGAAATCGGTAAAAGATGGGATATTTTAAGATTGCCGCCTTAATAGTTTGCATTTTATCACAAAAGTATCCGGGGTTCTCAAGGAATTTGAACCATTGGGAAATAACATTGATTTTCATTAGTTTGTTAATATTTTCGTCCCACGAAAAAATGAAGACTTGTTATAGCCAGGAATCATTAGAAAATGTTTAGACCTTTAAAAAATATCAATTTTAATACATTTTAAGCTTTTTTAGCTTAAATACATAAATTTGTAACCGTTTTCCATTTAAGTATTGTAAATTTTATCAATTTTTCGCTTTGTTATGTTTGGAGTAATGGTAACGTTCTGGACTCTAGATGCAAAGATAGGTGAGTTGAATCTATCAGCGGTAAAAAATTTTTATTGTTCAAAAAATATTGGAATTATTTTAAAAAATTAATTATTTATTTATTTTTTAATTTTGACAATTCGTCTTATCATTTAAAATTATTTACTTTTTTGGAAGTAAATTCAGTATTATTTTGAATTCCTAAATATTTCCTTTAGCAACATTCCATTTTCAGAGGCAGTTGATTGTTGCAATAATTTTAGATGATTAAACAAATTATAAAAATTAAAAAGTAAATAAAATAATATTTTTTCAAAAATATTTTCAATGTTTTTTTAACAATAAAAAATGTTAACCGCTGATGGAATCAACCCACCTACTCTAACATCTCCGGACCAGAACGTTACCATTACTCCAAACATAAAAATGCGTGAAGTTGAAAAAATGTACAATACTTAAGTAAAAAACGGTTACAAATTTATGTAATTCTGTATTTAAGCTAAAATACTGCTTAAAATGTATCAAAATTTATATTTTTTAAAAGGTTTAAATATTTTCTAGTGATTCCTGATTATAACAAGTCTTCATTTATTCGTGGGAAGAAAATATTAACAAACTAATGAAAATCAATGCTATTTCCCTTAGTTAAAACTCCGTGGGACACCCGGGATTACTGAGGTTTAAGAAAATTAAAAAACCTACCACTTTGTAGCAAGTCATAATGTGATGATAAATGTAGTAAATGCTACATTTTAAAATATTTCGTATACCTGCACATTAAATATATAAAGTTTTTATCCAACATTTCTTTTTAATAATAAAATTTTTAGTTTCACAAATTTTAAATACTCAAATATTCAATTTTATTTTTAATGTCATTTCTTTATTTATTAAATAATAATAAAGTAAAACAAAAACAGAAATGGACTCAGCTGATAGAGTGATGGATTTTGTTAATAGAAAAATGGACAATGATCTGAATTGAACATGAATAAATTTGTTGTCTTAATAAATTTATTGCGTTTTATTTAAGGTACCGTTATTCAAATAAGTAATTGTGATAATTATTAGAACATAAACACGCTCAAAATATGATATACAGACTGGAATTACAACTACAAAGAATTGTTATAACTTCTACTTCAATAATTTTTTCTACAGCGCTTAGTTGAGCGTAAATTAGTGATTTTGGTATTTTTTCATCAAAATATTTAAATTCAACAGAGGTTGTTTTATTTAGAGTCATTCACTAATGATTAAACATAGTTTATATTATTCATTATTTACATTGACAATAGAAAGTCGTGTTAATATTTCACATTAAATTTTTTACATTAAAACCCTCTCCGCATAATTACCGGTTCACCCAGCTATGTCTCAAATTACACACTATACACCTATTTTAAATCACCTTTCATTTGCGACATCATCAAAAATAGTTATTCTAAATTCTATTCAAAACTACAACTCACAAAAATTCACTTGTCAGTGATATGGCAATCCACCTGGCTTTATTAGAAGGGTAAAAAGAAGATGGAACAGAGACCTGCTTCAATTCTTTCTGCATGTTTATGTCGAAATGGATATATGTAACATATTAGATGTAATTTTTGTTTTTCTCTTAAATATGCTTTATTGCTATTGGTAATAACCTTTTGGTAATAATTGTTCTTTGAAAACATGAATGTTTTATTGTTTTACTTTTCATACTTAAGTGTATTTTTCGTTCATTGTGATTCCAAATTTAACATTGCTGAATGTCGTATTTTATATTCGTGCCTGTTCTTGTTAATTTGAATATAATATTAATGTTATATTTATGTCTTTTGCTTGTTCTCAATATTTGCACCACCTTCAACTATACCGGTGGGCAAATACTTTAGTACGAATTAAAAAAATGGGCACCAGTTCTATTAGCAGAGCTTGAGAAAAATGAATAAAAAAACTATATTTCCTTGCTTTAAATTAAATATTTATTGAATAATAAACTAATGAGTACTAATATGAAACTACTAACAAAATAATCCTTAACCTATTAAAAAATATACCCAACTTTTTTTCTACCGCGACTTTAATACAAAAAAAATACTTAACAAACCCTTAATAAATATACGGATAAATTTACCTCCAATCAAACATGTTTCCCATTATTTCTTCTTCTCGTTCTCCCGGTCACCCTCGTTCTCCTAGCCACTCCTTTAAACACGGCTCCTTCTTAACTAACCACTCTGTTCCACTCCTAAGTCCTAAGGGTATTAATTTTAATTTCCTTGATACGAACAAGGAAACCTCTGGTTGACAAACCTCCCTCTCCCACCAACCGTTCAACCAACCTGGAGGTCCACCGGGAAGGAGAACCACCCCATGATTGGCGGTAAGTTGGTAGGTGAAAGAAAGGCTCAAAAACACAGAAGGAGAAATATACCCGTCTAAAGCATATCAGATGATTGACCGTTGGCTATATTTACAACCTATTGTCTAACTACTATTCTAATGTAACTTATTCGAAAAATGGAGGGGGTCCCTTACATTATTATTATTATTATTTGGTTTTTACGTTAATAATGGAAGTTACGGTAATTAGGATTACCATAACTTCCATTGTTTGTACAATTGTACTTTTACAACAGTACATAGTACAGTTAAAGATTCAAAATATAAGATAAAAACAAATTTCTTCGAATCTAATTTATTTGATCTACCAATCATACTCAAAACAATTTATTTTATGAGACCACTTAAAACCGATTTATATTCCAATAGCGATAATTCGTTAAAAGATTTTTGTAGTTTAGTTGTCAACAATATAAGTCAATCTGATTTGTTCCACATTACCTTTAAGTACCATACGTCCGTCTACACACCTGGATAGCAGTAACGGAAACGCTATTCGTAGATCTAATCATGTCATTGGATATAAATGAATTAAGTTCTTTAAATAAAGTTAAAATGCAATAATTCAATGCATTTGTACAAGATGACAATAAATAATTTAAATATAACTTAACTATGTATAGATGACAGATATATCTTGGACACGCTTAAAATAATTATTGTTCTATGTATTAATAGATTCTTTGTCCGCTCTGTTTTAATATCTTTTTTATAACAGTGACATTTATGTTATGTTATAATTTTTAATAATATTACTTCACAGTTTTATTTGTCTGTTTAATATCTCATATTACAATGTCTTTCATTATGATTTAGACAGTCAAATTTAAAATCTATCTGTTTAGAATTTAGGGTACACGTGGCAGACAAAAACAATATGACAGGTGAACAGTTCCTCTTCAAGCATAAATCCAGGACGAAAATAACCATCCTCCTTCTTACTTCACTGCTGTGTTGTGTACGATGCCTGTTCATTGACTTTTATTTTCTTTCTTTCGTTCATTATTTCATTTGACAGCACTGCAACATAAATTTTTTTAAGAAAACAAAAACAAATTGAGTTGTTTTATGCCGTGATGTTTATTACAGTTTCGTTTCTATGTGATGAAATGTTTACTAGTTTTAAACGTCGTAAAATTAATTATAATGAAGTTAAGTACGTTTTTGCTTAATTTATTTTAATTTCAACGTAATTTGTTTACTAAGTATGTTATACTATAAGTCAATATCCATAAATATCGTATCAAATAATTATAATAATTTAAACTTATCATACAAGACGACCCAAGTTAGACTTTCAGTTACAATCGGAAAAGTTAGCACAAATTTAAGCCCGCATTTAAATTTTATATTTTTTACTATAAAATTTTATAGTACAAATCCTTAAACCAACCTTCTTTTTAAATTAAACAACTTCTTCCTTAAAACTTTCCAAAATCCAGTTGGCCATATTTTTATATTCTCCAATATCATTATATCATCTGTTACATTTTTCCTCGAAAATTTATATTAATTGAACCATCCATCGCTTGAAATTGAAACAAATATGACTGACATTGAGTTAAATCAGAGTATTGTAGTTTTGTCTGTGGAAAGAAGAGAGTTGGCGGAGAAGCGCAAAATTGGGTATATACTACCATTGAAAAATATTTTATTTTTTTTTAATTCATAAAATTTGTAGTAAATGCTCTTATATAATAGAAAAAATGGAGGCGTATATTTTTTGTCAGAGAAATTTTTAGGTAGGCCTACATGGAATCGTTAAAAATTTATTTCAGGTTTTTTCTGAAACTTTTAATATTTTTTCGTATACACTGTCGTTTTTATTCTACCCGACATAATGCTGGGGAACTTGGTAAGCGTGCCTGTATTATGTCGAGAAGGCTAACGTAATGAATAAAGAGGAATTTTATTCACGCGTTTGAGCAGGACGGCACGTTTCTTTCAAAAAAATGTAATTTATTTTTAATTATAAAATTTTATTATTTTTTTTTTAAAGAAAACGTCCCATCCTGCTCAAACGCGTGAATAAAATTCTTCTGTATTCATTAAGTTAGCCTTTTCGACATATTACAGGCACGCTTACAAAGTTCCCCAGCATTACGTTTGGTAGAAAAAAAGAAATGACGATGTAAACGAAAAATTATCAAACGTTTCAGAAAAAAACTTGAAATTAATTTTTAATGGTTTCGTGTTCCTGAAAATTTCTCTGGACAAAAAATACGCCTCCATTTTTTCTTTTAAATAAGTGCATTTACAATAAATTGTATGAATTAAAAGAAAATGTTTTCTTAAAGGTATTATAAAACCAGTTTAGCGCCTCTCCGCCAACTCTTTTCTTTACACTGACAAATAGTAGGCTACAATATTATGATGATTTAACTCAATGTCAGTCATACTATTTTCAATTTCAATTGATGGATGGTCCACAGAAAAATAGTTGAATCCAAATGAATGTTAAACGCATCATATCGTGTCATGTTGTATCAAACTGTATCAGATTAATTCTGTCTAGGACATTACAAAAGTTAGTGAATTTAAAGTTAAAAACAAATCCCGGATTACACATTCTTTTAAAAATTTAGTCACGATATATTTAGAACTAAACCGTGACATCCAGACTAAACGTTCTCCAAAACTCCTAATAAGTACAATTTTTAAACAACAACAAATAATATCTACAACAAAACATTCTGCCGTAGTCCTCGTCAAAATCAAGCCAAATTTCGCTCAACCTGACATCACGAGAAAGACAAAATCAATAACTTTTATTGTTGTTTAGGCCATTAGCTGAAAGTTTATGTTTTTTTGTTGTTTCCGTAATAAATAAAGGATTCAAGTTACATAATTTTCGTAACAAATCGTCAAACACGAGTAATCTTTGAAATCAGCGACCTGATTTCAAACAAAAGAGTACGTACGTTTCTGTAAAAAAAACTCAATGGTAATGGCATTTACTGGTAAATACCCTACCAGGTTTAAAATTGTGGTAGATTATGTACTGCTGGAACAAGTATCTATATGCAATTATTTAGGTTGTGACATCGGGTTTGATCAAGATTTGGACTAGAGAAGAAAGCTGGCAAATTCCAAGCAGTGTGCGGCAATATTAGCAGAACTCTAGGCAGGAAAACAAGAAAAGGAACCCAGATAAAGTTTTACAGGGTGATGGCTGCCCCAGTCCTACGCTATGGAAGTGAGTCGTGGATTAGTACTAGACCACAGGAGAGTAGAGTATAGGCGGCAGAGATGCGATTCCTGCGAAGAACAAAGGGTTGCAGTCGTAGAGACCAACTAAGGAATGAAGACATAAGAACGGAACTGGATGTTTACAACCTAAATGGGAAGATTGCAGAATATCGAAATCGATGGAGGGAGCACATAGAGAGAACGCCTGAGGAAAAAATCCCCCTCACGGTTTTTCAATACAGATCAGTGGGGAGGAGAGATGTCGGGAGGCCACGCAAAAGATGATAATAATTCAATAGTTTGTCGCTTTTGTGAGTCGGAACAGGTGGAAGCCTAATCCTTGATTGTGAAAAGAAAAAGAAGGAGGACGAGAAGAAGAAGGAGATCAAGGAGATGAAGGAGAAGAAGAAGAATGTACTTACTCCGATGTAAAATTTAAATAATCTCAAAAATAGTTTTACCAATTTTGGTTGAATTCCTCTCATTTATAATAATTTGGACTAATTAAAATGGCATAATAGCTGTACCTTGGGACAACTCTTAAAGAGCCTATGTTCTTTCATTTCTTTCAAAATTTGAGCCGGAAGTCCATTTTCAAGTGAAATGAGCATATAACAAACATAATTTATATAAGCTTAAAAAAACTTAATATAAGCAACAAATTTGAATTTAATACTTATTCCTGACAGATAGTAAGCTGGTTCTAAATAACTGGGAGTTTACTGTAATATTCAAGTAAAAGTTTTATTAAACGAATAAGTGATTGGTCAAAAATTTATGAATGGTATAAACAAATTAAAAATATCGTTTTATGCAGCATTTTGTAGTATACAAATATGATATTGTAATAAATAGGAACGGTAGACAACAGAAAATGTGAGAGTTGCAAGTTTATGTGAAATATGCACGAATATTCTCAACAAACGTAAAACTTTAGTACGCATAAATACAAACGTATCCTAAACGTTTTCATGGTTTATTACGGAAGCTTATAAATAACATAAAAAAGTTTCTTCCACAAAATTCAGTTCTAGTTTTGTTTGAAAAATTGAATCTAAATATTTCCGAGAACTTTCCATTTCAAATTTTGTTATTTGAATTTTAATTTTGTTTCCTTTTTCCCTGTATGAAATACAAGTTCAGAAAATTCGATTTTCATGTCAAATTTCAAAAATCGAATTTTTACTGGAAATACTTCTAGAGTGTTTGGTAAAAGGAGTATAAGTCAAAAATTCATAATTTTCAGGAGAGACATTTTATTGATTCTAATTTTTTTTAAATATCAATTACATTTAAGTTAATGATTATTAATATGATTATCTAGCAATGAATTGTTGTGTGTGACTGAAGTTATAAAACTTTCAATATTTACAGAGATACATGACTTATACTATTTTGATCAAAATTTTTACGTGACTTATACTATTTGACCCTGTGCTCTAAATTCAGCTGTTGAATAATTATGAATTTTATCATACAAATTTAATAAAATTTGGTTAATCATTTTTTTTTATTTAAGATGCCTAACAAAAGTACAAAATATGTCTTTGTGCGTGAAACATATCTAATGTATTTTCAGCTTTCTGACCTAGTTAACTAAACTAAACCAAGCCTAACGTTTAAAACTAAAGAAACAATACAAAAAAAATCATTAAATCGCCTAACATTTAAAAAAATCTATCATATTAGAAGTTTACAAATTTATTGATACTGAATAAAAGTAGGTACATTTTTGCAAAACATTAAAATAATGGAATGATACACATTTTTACTAAAGGTAAATTTAACATTTAATAGTAATATTTTCTTAAATAAAAATCTTTAAAATATTGGAAAATAATAAAAATAAAAGATAGTGATAATTGTAATTTAAAATAATTAAAATATAAAGTTCAATTTAACTGATAAACGTTATGTGAATTAAGAAGTTTTATCATCTTCTTGGTGTCCTTCAATATCCGGATAAGTGTCTGGTGTTCCCTTTGAATTTGGTGTTCTTTATAAAATTGGTGAAATACATCAGGGATATGTTCAAGTAACTGAAGTATATCCTTCTTCTTTGCTTCAGAAATTGCCAAAGGAGAATTGTACAGTTGTTCTGGCTGCAGTTTTGTGTTGTGGCCTCGTCGAACAAAACTCAACGTTTGAAAATCTTCGGTTTTGCTAAGACTGTAGTTAAAATTTAATGTACCATACTCTTTTGTGTAACGAAACTAACGACTTTTCAACCAGCTAAACATTTCTCCTTTAGTAACTTTCTTTCTAAGAATTAAGGGACTTTTAAGCAGACCATCAAACTTACGAAAATCAGAATGAACAAGTTCTGTGACTTGAAAATGTTTTTTGATACTACAACAGAACGAAGCAGCTGATACCAGTCATGCGGATGATAAACTGTGGTGTTGAGCTTTTTCTTCTGTTTTTCGATAAATCCGTGATCAATATCGCACTCCATGTGGCTATGACCACTTGCAATAAATTTATGATCAATGACTTGAAGGTTTGGGTTGTTTTGAATAGCAGTAAAGAACATTGATGATACGTGAGAGTTACGGTTCTGGCCGCCACACGTATCTGAATAAAGTATTACATGCTTTACTTCAGGTGGCAATAAAATTAACTCCTTGTAAATGCACGTGGCAATTTGGTTTGCTCCACGCCCTCCTTCATCTTCATGCCACATGTAGCATTTTACATCACGGCCACTAGTTTCATGAAAAGTGACATTGAATGTCCACAGTTGTCTTTTATAAAATGAAAAGTTAGATGATAGGAAAGGTGTAGGAAGGCATTGCTGCAGATCAAATGAATAACATTTTAAAGACTTGTCCTTCTCAGCCAATTTTATATCCTCAGATTTTGTAAGATATGTATTATCAGCTTCTTCATGATGCTTATCAATATCTTCATTTATTTTATGAAGTTCATTTTCATCTGCAGCAACTTTCTTTTTAGTTTGTAGCAGATCACATTTATAGCAAATGTCGATCTTCGGTTCCTTAAATGAGATGTTCATATCATGTAGTTCTCTTTGATAAATAGTTCTTGATACTGGGTTATCAATGACTATCCTTATAAGCATCGTACAGGATTTGTAGATTTAAAAAAGACGGTAAATATTTTTTGTTACTTTTACGTCGACTATAATGTGATTCGTACAGCGGGTACGAATTAATGTGATTTCTAACCTCAAGTAATCTAGCATCACTAATTTTATTTGCCGGAGTTCTTCGGCCTCTATTATCACGTTCAGGTATCCCTGACAATGAAAGAACTTTATTTTTAATAACTTGAGTAATAAACATGTTAGTTTCGCCCAGAGTGTCCATAAAGCATTTTCTACACACCTTTGTACGTTCCCCATTAATACAAAAATGAAATGAGTTTGTTGCAGTCCTATTATGCTGTTTTTCTGGGTCGTTAGTTCTTTTTCGGCTTGTTGCAGGAGATTTAGTATCAATTAGACCACATAAGTAAGCCACACGTCTGTCCCTTTCTTTCATAGACCAGTACTCGTCAAACAATAATTCTTTGACCATTTTGTTTCCCACTTGCTTTTCCAATTTTTCCTTGCATTTTGATCTATACATACGAATATCTTTAGAGACTCGACCGACAACTACTTTCCCTTATTAGTAATGTATTCTTTGCCACTGTTACGACAATATTTTCTTTAAAATATTATTGGAATTGTTTTCCGTCTGATTTTCTCTCAGATTTTTAGAAATTTTAGAGTCTGATGATAATTCAATTACTTCCGCATGATTGTTATTAATAATTTCATTACCATCAGAAGTATCAGCTGCGGTTTTAATCGGTAACAATTTTCTTTTTAATTTCTTAGGTGTTCGTTTATTTGATTGTAATGGAATCTCATCTTTAGAACTATTTGTATCCTGGTCGCTTGAGGGAATATATGATTATGATTATGAAATAAGCTAGCAGTATGAAAAAACCTGATCTTCCATCAGAAATAATAAAAATATATTGTATGCAGTTATTCATACAAATTATTCCAGAAGACAATAATAACCAAACCCGTTATTATAAGGTTTCCAAATTTCCTAACAAGGTTTAATAACGTTTTATAGGCTAACTTTGAATTAATGTCAATACATACCTTCATTTGTCGGGTTTTCTAATGTCATAATTAACTGCGTTCTTTCCTGAAATGACATTTTACTTATTGAACTATAAAGCACAATTACGTAATTTATTTTTAATAAACGGTGAATTCAAAATACGTTAACAATATTAAACGCTTACATACACACAGAACAGATTGAAACAATGCAACAGCTGATTACCATATGATATGTTAACAAGCCCAACCTAACCTAACTTACGACTTATACTATTATGACAAATATCTAATTCTCGTAATGGTGACTCTAATAGTATAAGTCAACATATACTGTTTTTACCAAACACAAATATAAGGCTCAGAATTATATTATTTAAACCAAAATGAATATCTCTTCGAGTATTTATTGTTGACTTATACTAAGTAGACCAAAAAAATCTAGATTTTTTTTACATCTGCTTGTTGACTTATCTCATTTTGACCAATTTTTGACTTATACTCTTTTTACCAAACACTCTAGACTTGTTTTCAGACTCCCTGAACCTCTCCCGAAACATATTTTACCGTTTGGTGTGTAGGCCTATACAAACAAAATAATTCAAGAGTGAAACTTGGAACGTAAGGTACGTAGGTACAACAAGGGAACCCGACATGAATTTTTTTATCGAAATTGGTTAACCGGTAGAAGCAGTTCATTTGTGGACTACGATTTTTTTACAATTTTCTTAAAACAGATCTTACGATTTTGATTAAAATTGCCTTATTTTTTCCATTTGGGCCAAATTTAGACCACGTGAGATGACTTTAGACGTTTTTGGAAGCTATTTTTGCAGCTCTATTCTCAGCGTTTGTTCACGAGCTTTTTTCCTTTCTTCTGTCCACCCGATATTCTGTTTTTGCTCTTCTTAGAAGCTCTTAAAGTCCGTAATTAGTTTTCTGAACTTGGTTCAGTTCATTACGTTTTCTTGGTTTATTCCAGTTTTATTAAAAAATCGCCTTATTTACTACATTATTTTTTATTTTAATTCTTTGTATTTTATTTATATTTATTATTATTAATTATTATTTATACTTCGTTATTATTTTTTATTTATATAAACTATTATTATTTTATTATTTTAATTCGTTTTATTTTCTACACGACAGGGTAAGCGACATGTCAGCAGAAATCCGTGTAGGGTGCTCTGCTCTCTTTGTAACAAACGCTTTTTTAAGATTGCATCCTTTATAAACATTTTAAGAAAATAACGTGTACGATAAAAGCTACAGAATGAATATGAATACATTGAACAAGTTTATTTATTATACTATTACATCTTAACAAATATAACCACCGTCTTTGGCGAACAAACACATTTTTAAATTTCACTTTTATTCACCTTGTAAAACGCGCACACTGTCTGAGTTTCCATACTGTCACTGCAACCTAAGCAGCTAGTCCGGTACGTTTAACCACCGAAGATGTAACTAACTAAATAGTTTTGAAAAGCTCTAGCTTTCTTGAATCAAAAGCAGATGAGTCGCTAGTTTTAAGCTTAATAAGTTTAATAAATTACAATTATCCCAGTCAGGTCTGGCATTTTTTCATCACTCATTTTTTTTATCGTCATTATCCACCGTCTGTATTAGCTGTATTAGCAGAAATCGCAGAACAGCCAGACGTTAAAAAAAATAAATAGAACTAGCGTTTAGTCTAATAAACTAAACTCTATCGAATTAGCATGCTTCGATAGATACTGTTAAAATATTCTTCTTCTAAGTAAAGTAAAGAGATTGTTGAATTACTAATGTTAAAAATCGTATGTAAAACACTCACACGACTTTCTCTTGCCAGTGTAAATAATTCACAATAAAACCTACATTTAACTATGAGTGAAAAAGAGAAATAAATCACACGAATAAACTACTACTTCGGTTGATTGATTTTCATGAAAACGTTTATGTTGGGTCTCCTTGTGGTACCTAATTTAAATTCCAAGTTCCAACTTTGTACGATGTTCCGTTCTTGAGATATATTTTTTTCAAATCCACACACACACACCAATCGCTAAAAATATCATTTTAAGGTTCAGCGGGCCTAAAAACGTGTATTTCTGATGAAAACTTGATTTCAAAAAATCAAAATGAAAACAATTCTTTCCTTTCCTATGGTATATTCATTTAGAGCAAGACTTAGTAAGAATCTCATTTTTTATTAGTTACTAATTTATGACCGTAAAGGTATGTAAAATTCGGTTATAACGAACTTCAGGGGACCGGCACTATTTGTTCGTTATATTGGGATGTTCGTAATAACCGAATTGGTGTACACACCGCAATATCTACTATGTGGATATTGTTTGTAGTACTCTACTGTATTATCCCGCGTGCCCATTCAATTACCGGCAAAACCAACATTAGTCTAAATACTTAAGTAAAACATCATGAATAAAAATCTTTTACACAACCACTGCTGCCAAACGGTTAGCGACGTTTAGTAGTTAGCTGTTCTAGACATAATAAAGGTAGCAGGTTTGATTCCCGGTAGGTCTGGGTTGAGGCATTCAGGATAATTTTACAATTAATTTTTCAATAACTCCCCAACGTACCAATTTAATAAAAAACTCGAAGTAGTCGCTAATTACTTCAGTTGTTATTGTGACGTAAAAAATAATCTTTTAAGTATTCACAGTACTTACAAAAATTCGTGATGAGGCGATTCCTGAAGTTAAACAAACTAAAAAAAAATACGTATGGCAAAACTGTTTGTTTCTCATTTCACAAAGAATATTTTTGTCTATTATTATTGTTATTATTATTACTTCAAAACGGTGATTCGTTCGTTACAACCGGATTCCATGTTCGTTATATCCGATTTTAAAATATGTCAATAACATTTATAAAACCATCAAATGTTATATTTTCACATCATTACCGGATTTTCTTTACAATCGACCTCGTTATAACCATATTTTACTTATCGAAATCTGATTGTTTATCGATAATTAATATCGAAAGTATTTTAAAACGAGGATAAATAGATATGGACATAATTTATCTAAAATCTAGTAACTATTGAAGGAGATATTTATCATTGTTGTTTAGGTCTTCAGCCGAAAGGCTGGTTTGAACCTCTAGAGGTTTTACTAAGTAAAGCGTAGAGTGAGATGGTTTACAATTGCTCTCCTCCCTGAGTGGAATGAGCATCCCGGGCCTTCTGAAAAGCATCTACTTTCCACACTGAAAATAACACCTTCACTTCATTCACCACAGTTTCTATATAAGGATGAAATTCATTACCTTTGGAGGAGATAACTCTGACTAGTGTCTTTTACACTTCTATCTCTTCCGTTTTAAATGCTTCAGTCATGTAATTAACTGACTATATTATAAGAAACAGAACTATTTTTTGTATCCCTGGAAGAAGCAGATCGAGTGCAAATAATGTAACACTCCACCTGCCTGTTATGGGCATAATAATTATCATTTTCAAGAACAAATAAAATAAATTGGAAATTTTAAAAACGAACCATCATAAAAAATTACACATTGCATGTAATATGGAAAAACGTGATACCAAAGTATATTTAACTGGAAAGAGTTAGAAATTTAAAAGAATAAATGAAACTTCAACGAATTTGTCAATTACTGTGTGAAAGTCGTTAATATCGACCTGTCTACCGCAACTAATTCTTAAAAACGAGACAGTGAGTTGAAATAGAAGAGATAACTGTGGAAAACTTTTACTATGTCGTATCTAGACCCGCTCCTATATAACTATAACGAAGTAAATAGGTAAAAGGAAAGTGTATTTTTGTTAAGAATGGGACGTTATTTAGACAGTTGATTTTTCCTTCGGTCCAGTGAGCATCAAGAAAAATATTGAAGACCTAGTTATTCCTCTTCAGTGAGCACAGGACTATCATCAGTTTTTCTTCATCAGTTTAACTTTTCTTCTTTTTGTGTCCAACTAACATAAATCTTATCAAATTCAATGTTTAACCATAATACGATTTATGAAATTAAATTTAGTCGTTTTTTTATTCGAGGAAACTACAGATGGAGTTTTATACAATACGCACAAACTGTTGGAATTTGTTTTACACACGAGCAGTTCTGATCATTTATTTATTATACTTTAGTGATGCACGAATACTTAAACGTTCTCGGAGAACTTATTATTTTATAACACTATTTTTTTTCTTTAATCTTTATTACGGTCCTGTATATTGAGCTGCATTATTTCCTTATGTGATATTTAAAGGATGGTGGAAAATTTTACTTTGTCGTTTTCAGTAAATTTTTTAAGACATTACAAAACACTACTACGCATAGACTATTAACGAACAAATCCTCACAAACTAGTACTGATAAGGTAAACTAAGGAATTTTTCATATGTTCTTGCCAATTTTTCCGAAAAAAATCCCAGGGAGGCATTTAGAAGGTTAGGATTGAATTTAAAATAGGAGGAAATCCTTAATTTTCGATTTACAGCTCAACCGGTGTAGTAATTTTTGCTCTATGACGAACGACAGAAAGCAAGCACACGCACGGACGGTTATTCTCCATAAAAACGGAAAATTAAACGTAAAGATTTTTCAAAATATATAAATCTCATTTTTTCAATATCAAACGAAAACTTTCTCAACTTTTTTTGTAGAATCGTGAGTCCGTAAAAAATTAAACAAAATATTAAACGTTATGTGTTTACAAATTAGTAGTGTTCGTGATCAATTACTTTTGTTAACGACCTTAAGAGTCATTGATTCAAGCCCCAGACAATTTACTCTGAAATATTTCTCTAGCCTATTTCGATAATGCAATACCACGCTTGTAGGGAAAATCTAATGCCTCAGGGATATATAACAGAAGATAGACTGCAGAATGTTTCCGCAATAAAATCACCTCAATAAATTTACGAGTTAACTATCGGTCTATCACGTACTTTAACATATGGTTATGGTTTTTATTATTAAATATAATAGAATGTCAATTATCTAAACGTCAATTTACCGGAACATTAATTATCCGATTTATTGTAATAAATTTGAATTATAAAACAGGAAAAATTATCTTCCATTATTTTATTATGTATTTACGATTGTTGAACAGCCACAAGATTATAACCACTTTTGGGGTACAGAAATTTCAATTACTATCAGAAAAACCCACCTTTAACGTTTTCAGTTGTAAATAGTATCAAAGACACTATACATAGATCAGTGCAATTGGTTTAAAAACAAAACTAATATGAAAACTCCGTTGAAAGCTTTTTGACAGTAAAAAATAATTGGCACAAAAATTAGCCACATTAATAACATGTTAACAAAGGTAAAAACCGGGGAACAAATCAGATAAATGTAGAATTAAAGAAATCTGGAAAAATACCTAGGGTTTGGAATAACGAAAAAAAATGTTGTCCATTTTGCTATCATAATTTCTGAGAAAAACTTTGTAAATGAGGTCGCCGAGCTGATTGAAAGAACTCCTGAATACATCACGCTGGATGAATTTAATTTCTATACCGGGTTTTAATACTTACTTTGTTTAGACCATTTTTCTCTTTACCGTGTTATGTTCAAGGTAAATTTTCGTGGTAGTTGTTAATTTTGCCGGCCAGTTGGCGTAGCGGTTAGCGCAACTGGCTTCTACGCCGGGGTCCCGGGTTCGATTCCCGGTCAGGTCAGGCATTTATTCATCACTCAAATAATAGCGATTTTCTACCATCTGCCTGATTAGGCTAACCCGAAAACCAAAGTTTTTTTTATTTGAAAACAATTTTTTTCAAAATCCCTAAAATATGGTGTAGACTACGTTGCAATCTGTTCAATTCAATTAATTATTACGTAGTCTTTTATACGGATTTGAATACTAGACAGTGGTTATCGTTATACTTTGATGGTTAGTTTTCAATTAATTATACTTTCTCAGGAACGGTCGGTCTGAGTCTGTACAAGACTATACCTCATTTACACGTCATTCCCATCATCTTTATCTCATTCGGTCATGATCGACTAAAGAAGTGTGTATTAATTAAAAATTAAAGTAAATTAATTATTAGGTAGTTACTTTTATACGAATTTGAATACTAGACAATGGTTATCGGTGTATTTTTATGGTTGGTGTTCAATTAATTATACTCTCTCAGGAATGGTCGGCCTGAGTCTGTACAAGACACCTCATTTACACGTCATATACATCATACTCATCTTATTGGGTCATGATCGACTAAAAAAGTGTACAATAATTAAAATGTTTTATAATATTGCTTACAGTTTTAGGTTAGTTATATCCAGTGTTTTACGGCTGTACAACATTGTATTAGTCAGTATTAATAGGCTTGGAGACAGTCGAATAATCCAACCGTACAATATGTCAGGTCACAATATTAATGAAGTCAATATACCTAATTAGATATTCATGAGTTGTGTCTGGACATCTTCACTGAGCGGGTTTGAATTACTTAGTAGTGCGTAATGTTTAAGCTTCATTAATACATACAAGCTAGAACTGTTTAAATTTAGATCCTGTTGACTTTGGCTATTAGTAATTCTAATCGTGTTTCATATTACTAAGAAATTAAATCAGATGAATATTTTAACGATAGTCTGAAGTATGAAGATTATTTTTGTGTATTAAAATCAAAAAATAACATAAACAAATAGATACATTTAAACTATTACCTACGAGTAATAACCAAGTTTTTAAAGATATTGACCCGATAACAGATGTGATGAGAAAAAGGAGAGTTTCAGACAATGGTCATTTACTATCAACACTGAAAACACAAATAATTGAAAAGCAAAGCACATTAGCAAAACTACCAAGTTGGATAAAAGAAGATAACCATAAATTAGGACAAACGGACCAAGATCTCAGAAATAAAACAGGAAGAATAAAAATCCTTATTGATAAAAATACAAGATTAAATTTAAGAGGAAACGAGAGGAAACGGGTTTTATTCAGATAAGGAAAGAAAAGCAAGATTTGAAAATATGAAAATCTGAAAATTGAAGGATGCCTGGGCAAAGAGAAAAATTGGTCAGAAAATTAACTCGAAAGATTGATTTTAAGTGGTCCCATGTGGCCGTAATAGTAAACAAAAAAAAAATTGTTGATATTTTGAAGTAGAAACGCCTCAATGAAGCAATCTAGGTAATACTATAACAATTATTTCAAATACTTTCGGGATCTGTTTATTAATAAATTACGATAATAATAATTATCCTCTAAACTTACAACAACTATTTACTAACAAATAATAAATTATTTTTTGTAAATTACAATTGAATTAATTAGGTAACTTAATAGCAGGCTAAATTCATTACAAAATGTTAATAAATTTAAGATTTAACTAAAAAGAAAAGATGGCCATCCATGATCAAAATAATAAATTCCTTACCGATAGTTTTTTGTGTATAGTACACAATAGGAAACGCTTGTCTATCAGAAAATGATACTATTTAAATAGCGACACAAAGAACTGGTTAAATTGAAAATGTCATTGATCGTATTAACAAAGTCTTTTACTACTGGACTGCCCAACAAAAGAGTCGGCTGCTTTATACTCCTACCTTATAATTTTTAGAAAAAATACAGTAAGTACCAAATAAATAAATAAACAATAACTTAAAGTAGAATCATCCAGAATAAATTGAATAAACAATTCAAATAATAATCAAATTCTACGACTGTATATTTTTAACATCGTGAAACCATGTCACGAGTTTACTAATCTAGTTACGGAGGTGTCAGCGCGCAGTAAAAGTGCAGCGGAAATAACAGTTGAATTACAAAAGGAAGAGCTGACGAAAAATCATTTTATCCCATAACTGAAACCAGAATAGAGCCAAGAGAGTCAAGAGATGATTGTATTAAGTAATAACAGAAAATATCGCTACCTGAGATTCCAGAGCTGTGGGAGTTGTCAGATGAAAATGCAAAAAGCAATGAAAATGGGCTACATGCACCGGAGATGTTGACTCACGAGGTCGGTGAGACTTAAAAATGAGTTGTCAGGGCTAGTTAGATTCGACGTAAGCATTGTGGTAAAAGTGAAGTTTAAAAGGTTAAATTGGTGTGGCACATGAGAAGGATGCCTAGACGTATATGACCTCAGGTTATCTGATGCCGGTTAAGATGTGCGAGAGAAAGATCGAGGTGTTCCAGATGAGTGTTTGTCAGTCGATGAGACTTTGAGACGATGAGTTTTGTTGCAGGATGACCGGCACGATAGGGTTTAGTACGCCTGAGGATGTAATCTACTCGCATGGGATATAGAATAAGATAATTGGATAATTCTCACTAGGTCTCGGGTGTCAATTACGGTTTGGGTCTAATTACTCGTGCATTAGCTTTCATGTATTAAGTAGTTACAAACTACTGATGTATCACTAATTTCTGTACTAATGTTTAGTTGACAAGAGTTGAAGTTTGTCTACTTACCGTAACGAAAGAAGGCTGTGCTACTCAGACCTCCTTAAGAGGGCCATACGATACATGCATGTCTACATATTGCTGTGATGATTATATTATTTTGTGCCCGTCTGTTTTGCACAGTACTACTAATTCAAACGATGAAGTATGACAGATGAAAATAAGTGGTTTAAAAAAGGTCAGATGTAACCGGGAATCGAACCCAGGATACGTGATGCAGAAGCCGATTGCGCTGACCACTACAACATGAGTCGGCCGTTGTGAAAATAAACCTATCTACAGGAAAAATTGGAATCCATAAAATTAGTGTTAAAAAAAGTTACTCGTACATATGGACAGGCGTTTAACGAGGTAGCCTCCTAATTTACTAAAAAATATCACAACTTTTAAAATCACTGAAACGATTACAAAAACGCTCAAAAAAGTTTTCTTCCTCTTCTCTTCTTTATATCTCTTGTACACCGCTAATAATTTTAACTCCCTTCCCCTTTGATGGTGCAAACTTTTAAAATTGTCATGTATCCTTTTCCTTTATTCGTCCGTCAACACCCAGATTTCTGAAACTACAAGAGATATCAAAAAACGGTTCTTGGATTCTTAATCGACACAAAAAGATGGTTAGCTTGAATTGGGTTTGAAGTTCCTGTATTGACCGGAAGTGGCTCAAAACCGGAAGTTAACCGTCTACTACACCACTAATTCCTTCTCCTCCTCGCCCTTTGATGATTTATTGGTGAAAATTTTTTAAATTGTCATATGCTTTTGCTTTGTTCGTCCGTCAATACCGAGATTTCTGAAACTACAAGAGATAGCAACAAACAGTTTTTGGATTTGTAATCTACACACAAAAAGATAGCTTGAATTGGGTTTGAAGTACCGGTTTTAACCGGAAGTAGCCCAAAACCAGAAGTTAAGGAATCAAGTTTGTAATTTGGGAACTAAAATAATGTCATTCAATTCCTCTTAAAGAGTAGATACAGAAACCACTGGTTTTAGAGTTCTGGTTTTGACCGGAAGTGGCTCAAAACCGGAAGTTAAGAAATCAATGTCGAAATTTGGAAACAAAAATAGTATCATTCGACTGCTCTTAAAGAGTAGATTCAGAAATTACTAAAGGTTTTCAAGTTTTATAAGTCAAAGGTAAGCTTTTTTAAAAAGCTACCAGCCATGAGACACGTCGTCTCACGAAATGAATTATTTATGTTCTTCTCTTTGGGCCTTTGATAGTGCTAACACAGGCGATGCAACACAATGAAGATGAAAATGAGGGATGAAAAAACCCAGACCTGACCAGGAATCGAACGCGGAATCCGTGGTGTATTAGCCAGCAGCGCTGACCACTACACTACGGGCGGGCTCTGATGATTGTTCTACGTTTACAAACATTAATAAACATTTTTCACATTTTAAGAATGATATTTTTTTTAATGAATAAATAAACCTCCATATTGGTTGAAACAAAATTACTGTTGTTGATAGTTTATATCAATTAAAAATGTCACACATTTATCAGTCGCAATTCAAAATAAACAATAATGTATAAACTTTTGTGAACAAATAAATTAGCGAACAGTATTTTGTTCTGTACCCATTCATTAAAACAATCAGCACATTAATATTTTATTAAGCAATCAACAACATTCGTAAATTCAAAATTAGAAAATTAGGGTGAATAAAATGTGCGTAGGAAAACATGGGGTTGAAAATAAATTAATATCATTCATGTCATGTGTACTTTTAGAGCGAGACAGGTAAACGCAGGCGCGTTAAATCAAAAAATTATTCTATGAATTGTTCGTGTAAAAACACATGGTAGTATTTTCCCTAAAGACATTTTGGGGTGACGTTTATCAACAGACATACTAATTTAGTGTAGTGTTTTACTAAAAGCGTATTTACCTTGTATACAATTGTACTAAGAATATATTTTGTTTTGTAAAAACATTCGAGCTGTATAATATTACTAAGCTAATATATTGTTTTAATTACAAAGTTAATTAATATTGCTAACCCTAAATTACATTCGTCACCCTTAATTAAACACGTGTAAATACTATAACTCATTTGTTGAATATTTCTGTACCAAAGAGGTAAAAAGTGTTTACTCTAATTTTGGCAAAATTGAGGTAAAACTACCTTCAAAATCAAAAAGAAATGCTCTTATGCTTCAAATTTGTAGTTGATGTACAAGATTTGTTTTGTAAAATCGTTATTGAATGTATTTTACTGAAAGGCAAGTAAATTTTGCTTGATATTTTTTATTCGTCTGTTACTAAACAGTGGGCTACTGGTAAATTTTGAATTTTTTTCAAACGTTGTGTATAAAATGCTGCTTCCTTATAAAAGTAGTGTTACCACTAGGTATTTTATTTAAGTTTTTTTAACTTATTGTACATGGGAGTAAACACTAATTTAGAACGTAAAAAAGTGACAAAACACAGAAACCTGTTAAGGTTTTAAGTCCTCTTTGCGTGCGAAGGAGTATAGAAGTCGACAAAGTTATTAAGTAATAAATTTGAAGATAAGAAGCATTTTCTGTAGAAACTGGGTGTAAATTTCAGGTTTTTAACACTTACTGAAATTTTGTTACAATAATGAAAAGATAATACTGCTACTTTTTGGCTTTTCTGAAAAATCACCAAAATGGAGTTAACAACTCTTACTTCTCAGGTACATATTTATTGTGGTTCTTTTACTGTAAATAATTCTGAATTGTAATCTATAGAGTTTATTAGTTTTTTCAACGGTAAATAGAAGGGATGTTTTTCTATTTACCTTCATTTTTCCTTTAAATTTTATGCCTGTTTGTTCTGTGAGTTGGACAAATTTTCGTTTTGTATTATTTTATACACCTACTGTAAACGTTCTTGCATGTGCAGTTGCTCAGCTCTTGCCAGAAAAGTCTGCTTCCACGAGTAATTGTCATGAACTCTGAACGATCCAATGGCGTCATATTTGTTGTCGTTATGTAGCAGGATGGAAGAGGGTGAAAGACAGGTTATCGGTGCCTTAAAATGTAGATTATTCGGATAAGTTATGGTAACTCTGCCAATTCCTAGTCAGTCTCCAGCAAATTAAAATTGAGTTAAATTAATTTTTTTTGACACTTTCAATTGAAATTTAGTATCTTTTATTATATTACTACAACAATTTCTAAATGGGAAGCTAATGTTCCAAAACTTGATTTACTTGATGGAGCGTGCAGTGATCACCACAGTCCTACAGTTGGCCAAGACGATCTCTTGGCCACAGGCGCTTGAAACGTCTGCGCTGAGCACCCGGTATCGCCCTAGTGTACATGTTTTGTATGAGAGAGTTGTCATGTAATTCAAATTTGTCATGCATTGTTTTTTATAGTTGTTTCGCGACATCAATTACGTATGGGATTTGTAAGTCTTTGTGCAACACTGAGTTTGTAATGTAAAAGAGGCATTGCGTTATCGTTCGTAGAATTTTGTTCTGAATCGCTTGTATATACGTTTCGTGTGTGAAGGTTTAGCAGATCCTCAAAGTTGAACTCCATATTTCCAGATTGGACTTAAGACTGTCTTGTAGATTGTTATTTTGTGTGATATGTTTAATTTAGAACGTCTGTCGAGTAAGTGTTTCAGTTGATAGAAACGTGTTTTGAGTTTGTGGTGTGTGTGTGTAACATGTGCGTTCCATGTAAGTTTTCTGGCAAGTGTAAGCCTAAATAGCGTGTTTGAGTAATGTGAGGCAGCCGAATTTAAATTTTGAATTATTTTTTTTAATACTAGTGTAGAAGCTACTCTTCTGTTTTACTGACCCTCGATCAAAGTTGAACCTCCGTTCCACGTTTGGACAGCCATCCCAACTAACTAGACCGTGACTTAGCTGTAAGGAACTTCCCAACTGTACGAAAATGGAGCAGAGACCTATTGGTTTAAATAACGGACAACACCCAAGTTCACTTATATAAAATTAGCACTACATTTTTCATTTATTTGATATTTTTGCATATTTATATGTATTATTTTTGTATTTGTATTTTACTTTTTATATACTCGTATTGTTTTGTATTATTTGTATTTTTTATATATTTTCTTGTATTATTTGTATTTTTTATATATGTTTTTCTATTACTTGTATTTTTATGTATTTCTTGTATTATTTGTATTTTTTATATGTTTTCTTATATAATTTGTATTTTTTTATGTATCGTTTTTATTTGTCAGTCGCAGGCTATTAATATTACTGATGGAACCTCCAAACAGGCATTGCCTTGTAGGCTCTATTTTTCCTTGTTGTGGAACTAGTTTGTAGTCGTTATTTATTTTTATTTAGAATTAAGTTTGATTGTTTTATTGTTTACTGTTAGAATATCTCTATTATTATTATCTTCTAGGTTATATTTTTATGTGATAATGCATCTGCCTACAACATGTGAAATAAATTTTCTTATTCTTATTCTTAGTTCTAAACGATGAATGTACCACTGGGTACCTCTTCTCCTTAAAAGTAAAATTCCTCACCTTTACATTAAACATTATATAAGGAAATTGTGTAATTCATTGTTCAGTACCACAATAAAAAATTATATAGAAAAAAATACTAGTGTAAAATTAATATTATGTATCTATTCTATCGGTGTTGCAGTCGTCTTTGTGGAATTCCTGGTAAATCGGGAAAATTTATTTTGTGTACTGATCGTCGTCATTTTTATGAATCTGAATTCTGTCTTAGAACTTGCAGTAAAATCTTAGGAATGTGTGGTAAGGGACATAAGTCATCGAGGAATTTCTTTTGGATATGTAATTTAAGGAATTACTGATAATCCGCAAAAATTTACTGTGAAATTTTTGAAATGAGTCACGGTTTTGCTGCTCCATATATGTGGCTTCCATGCATGCAGAACAATTGGAGCATTGCATGTACATTAAGTGTTTTGAAGTCAAAGATAATTTTGATCGCTGAGAAAAACGTTTTGTAGCAAGTAGGCTTGTAGTAGTATATCAGTGTGTGATTAAAATAAGTGTATTTATCCAGGTAATACGTATAAAATTATAACGTCTTAACATGTCCTATACTTCCTCGGGAGTTTCATAGATGCAAGTAATAACAAAAACTTTTTCAAAATTAATTTGAAATTTATAATCTTTGTTTTATTGAATTCAACACGAAAATTCAGACCAGCGTTGGGTTTCGTTAAAGACTAAGATTCATTGGTCATCGTTATCAATATCTACAATATAATTGCAGTTAATTAATTATATTTATGAGAAAATTACATAATTGATATGTTTTAACGTCAGAATATTTTTATAAAATTATGTATCAATTTCTAAAAACGAAAATGTGTACAATCGTCCCCTAAATAAACCTATCCGTTCAGCCATCGACCGTTGCTAGTTTAACAGAATGTTTATTTTTTAAAGAACTCACTCCCCTTTGCATTTCCGAAACCTAAATAGAAACCGCTTCTATAGCTACAGGGTGTATAATCTACACGCAGTGTAATTGTTTATTTAGCGACCCTAGAGATTTGTGTTGGCGTTTAACAAAAGACACAATGGAACAAAAAACAGAATCAGTTTTGTTTTAAAATGTTGAATTTTTAGAATTTCCCGTTGAGCTACTGTGTGTAAAAATTAGATAATAAAAAATATTTACCATAAAATGTATTATAAATTAATTTTTAACTAAATTGAATTCAAAAATATCAGACGATTTTTAATTAAACTGAAATCATTTTAACAAAATTAGAATGTACCTAATATTAAATTTAATCAACAGTGTTTTCTTCTAGTTTGCTAATATCCCCAACACCACGAAATAATTTAATTTTTTTAGCTTTTTGTATAGTTAGGCCTATATGTTCTACTTTTCAAATATTTATTTTCCAATAGTGGTATTTTAGAACACGTAAATAACTAAACATTCCTGAAATATCTTTTAGAATCTCACATTCACTTCATTAAATTTCCCTCTTTCACTGTAGACCTTTCTTCCTCTAGTCGTTTAATTGTTACAATGTCATCAACGTAAATATTAAATAACTAAGAATTATTGGAAAATTGAAAAATTATTTGATGACAAATTATGTACAAGATAGTCGGCTAGGAGTACGGTAGTAGTATGTAATAATTATTATTTCCAGAATTAAAAACTGTTTTTGATTAATCCGGGAGTAGAAAGCACGACAAAAATTTATTATAAAGTTTTATTTCAATTCATTCTTATTTAAGCAACAAAAAAACGTTTTTATTTTTTCCAGGTGTATACAGACTGGGCAAACCATTATTTGGAAAAGGCTCGTTGTAAAAAACTTATTCAAGATCTCCAAGGAGATATGACTGATGGAGTACTTTTAGCTGATCTAATTGAAGCAGTCAGTAAGTAAAAAATAAAATTTTATTTTGTTTTTTAACTTCTAAATTTATTTATAATTGATCTAAAAATGACTATAAGTAATTGGTAGCAATTTTTAAAATTGTCATCTATCATTTTGTTTTGTCCGTCCGTCCGTCACACCTAGATGTCAGAAACTGCAAGAGATAGCAACAAACAGTTTTCGGATTCATAATCTACACAAAAATTAGTCAGCCTAAATTTGGTTTAAAGTTCCGGTTTTGACCGGAAGTGGCCCAAACCGGAAGTCAAAAAACAAAGTCGTAATTTGGAAACAAAAATAGTATCATTCAATTCCTCTTAAAGAGTAAATACTGACATCACTAATGTTTTTTGCCATGAGTCATAGGCAACCTATTTAAAAATTACCTTCAGTCATGAGACGCGTCGTCTCATGAAAGGGATTTTTCATTTTTTTTTTTTTTGACTTTAATAACTACGACTTTCTATTTATATAACCAGTAGTATTTATGTTGAACGTATGTAATCCTGTTTTGTCTTTACTGATGAAATTATCTAGTGGCAAACTATTGTCGTTGTTTAATATAAGATCTCCAATCCAGCAACTTTTTAATCTCCTTTGTGGATTAGTAAATATGGTAAAAATGTTTACATAATGAAAACAATACCCAAAAGTATTACTTTCAAAAAAAAATTATTTACATTTCAAAACCTTAATCTAAATAAAAGATGAATATCAGAAAAATACAAATTTAATAAAAAATCGAATAAAGGAAAATTTAAAAAAATTTTCATATAACTTTTTTAATGCATAATCTGTTGTAACTTATAACAATAAATGCAACTTATCGATTAGATTTAACACATAAAACAATTACAACCCAACGGTGTAATTAACAAATTATAAAATTAACACATATTATACTGGTCCTAATTATTATTTACATTCAAAATTAAATAGTGTTTTTTTTAATAAATATAATTAGAAAAATCTGGTGTGAAACACTCACACAACTTTCTCTTGCCAATGCAAATAATTAATAATAAACCTAACATTATTAATAAAATATTAAAAATAAACAACAACTAACCTCAAAAACATAACCTTATTTTAATCATGAGTGGAAGACGCAAAATGAAAATCGAACTCAATTTGGCTTAAAAAAACGGAAAATCACACTTTCACGCTAAACTAGGCTCTGTAGAGAAAAATTCTCTAAACAAAAGTTGTAGATCTTTTAATTTTCTATAACTTTTATTATATACACTTTTGTCGTAAAAT
This sequence comes from Catonia carolina, assembly GCA_035578175.1. Lineage (NCBI taxonomy): Eukaryota > Metazoa > Arthropoda > Insecta > Hemiptera > Achilidae > Catonia > Catonia carolina. Next base: position 22,156,625 of record JAQMRL010000008.1, on the reverse strand, counting down.
GCATACTAAGACCGAAATGTTAAAAAAATCGATTTTTCTCACGTTTTCGTGAGAAAAAAAACAGAAAATCGCAAATTACCGCTAAACTAAGCGTTATACAAAAAAATGTTTGAAACAGAAGTTGTAGGTTTTTAAATTCTCTACAACTTTTATTATATAAGTTTTTGCGCTAAAATTTATATTAAAGCCGTAATCTTAAAAAAACAACGTTTTTACGTGAAAACAGCCTCACCGAGAATTTCAGCAGACATGGCGCCTACCCTATCTTGTAGAGAATAAAAAATTGAGTAAAATAGGCGATTTTAAAAAAAATCGTAGGACCAGTTTTTGAGAAAATCACAAAAAACTGAAAAATTATACGAATAAACTACTACTTCCGGTTGACCGATTTTGATGAAAATGTTCGTGTCGCGTCCGGTAGTGGTATGTAACTTAAGTTTCAAGTTCGTACGATGTTCCGTTCTTGAGATATTCTGTTCACACACACACACACAGACACACAGACACACACACAGACCAATCGCTAAAAACATGTTTTTTAGATTCAGGGGGTCTGAAAACGTATAGATCCGGTGAAAACTCGATTTCGAAAAATCGACATGAAAACAATACTTTCCTTCCTATATATTCATATAGGCAAGAGAAAGTAAAAATAACTAAATCCTCCTTTAAAACGAAAAAACAAAATGAGAAGTAATAAATAATAAGCACATGATTCCGAAATATGTGGCTACATATTAAAAATAAATGAAAAAAATTTTAATTAGGTAGTTAAAATTTTATAAATTGTCTGTACAATTTCATGTTCATGTTCGTTACTTACAAGCGTTTTTAAAAAATCGTATTCATGAACCAGTAGTGTATAGTTTGTTGTGTTAATTGTAGTTTTAGTCAAAAATATAGATTAGTTTAGATATCCATTCTGTCAAATCTTGCAGAAATTTAATCAATCAGAAATATTTCTAGTTACATTTAGCCCCATTGTACATATCTTACTGTTTTAAACAATTTTTGAAGTAATCTAAACTTATAATAGAACAAAATGGGTAAAATTTTGTAGTTCATGTTTGTCGTAAATGTTCATTGCATGTAACATATCCAAGAACAAGCAGGCTATTTTGTTTGTTTTTTTTTTTAATTAAATGATATTTTCCTGGAAATGAGATATTGATTTTTAAATAATAATAGTAATAGTTTAACTGAAAAAGAAATACAAAATGTCACATTCAAATTATGTATGTACAAAAAATCTTTGAAATTTTAAACGTAAATTTTCAGTACAAAAGAAATGCTTTGTGAAATAGTTTAAAGTTGGTTATGCAATCTGTGATACGTTTTGTACATGCAAACTGTATACACTAGGTTTTGCAGGCGACCGACTTTCTCTACTAGTCTAGAATATTTGCACGCTACATTGTGTACGATCCTTCTAATTTAATATCATAGCTTTTACAAGTGTATTGTTTACCTTATACAAATACAATAATAATTTAAATACAAACATAATATTTAGAACACATATGAAACCTTATTCATGATTTAAAGAAATTGTACCTCAAGCCACGTTGAAATTTGCCTTATTAGATATGAAATTTTTAATTTCTCTTGCTCTATATGAATATATAGGGAAGGAAAGTATTGTTTTCATGTCAGTTTTTCAAAATTAATGTTTCCACGTACATGGTTTCAACCCCCTGATTGATAAAAAAAAACATGTTTTAGCGATTGGTGTGTGTGTGTGTGTGTCCACGCGCGCGCGTGTGTGTGAACAAAATATTTCAAGAACGGAACATCGTACTAAGTTGAAACTTGAGACGTAAGTAGGACTACGAAAAAACAGAACACGAACATTTTCATCGAAATCGGCCAACCGAAAGTTGTAGTTAATTCGTACAATTTTTTACTCTTTTGCAATTTTCACAAAAATGGCTCCTAGGATTTTTTTAAATTGCCTCATACTACATTTTTTATGTTTAGCAAGATAAGGTAAGCGCTATGTCTGCTGAAATTCGTGGAGAGGCTGCGCCCTCGTAGAACGATTTTTTTTTTAAGATAGCGGCCTTAATATGGTTTGAAGATTTATATATTAAATTTTTTTGAACATTTCAAAACCTATAACTTTTATTTGCAACATTTTTTTGTACTACGCTTAGTTTAACACGTGATTTTCTGTTGGTTTTTTTTATGAAAACAAAAATGGGATTTTTAATATTGCTGCCTTAGTATGCATTTAACGACAAAAGTGTTTATAACTAAAGTTGTGGAAAATTAAAAATCTACTTTTGTTATTTCAAACATTTTCGTCTACAGAACTTAGTTTAGCGCCAATTAGTGATTTTTCGTATTTTTAAGTCAAACAGTGGTTGATTTTAATTTTGCTTCATTCACTCATGATTAAAATTAGGTTATGTTTTTCATTTTACAATGTTTACTCATGATTAAACATAGGTTATATTGTTCATTATCTACAATGGCAAGAGAAAACTGTATGAGTGTTTTACACCAGATTTTTATTTTTGTAATTATCATAATTCTTTTTCTCCGTAGTTGTTTTCTTTCTATTTTTCCAAATTTTCCTTTCCATTAAATTAAATTTGTTGAATCCATTTGAAAAAATAATCAGAATTCCGTTTACTGTAATGGTTTGAATTATTGTATTTTTTTTAAATTAATGAGTACGGTAAACCTTTTTTGATACATTGTTTATTGAAAATGTAGTATCTATTATTACAATATTATAATAATTTCTAAATATGACGCTAAAGGTTCAAATATCGAATTACTCGCTGAAGCTTGCAATAATCAAACCTACAGTCCTATAATTTGGCCAAGAAGATCCCTTGGCCAGGAGCGTTTTAAAACGTCTGTGCTGAGTAAACCTAAGTTCTTTCTTTAACACAAAGAAAACTACGTTTCATTCTTATGCATGTACAAAATAATAAATAGATGAGTTTGCTTTTTACTTGACAAGACCGAAAATCCTCCCAATCGAAGAACTTTGTAAATTTATTTCATATGTTGTATTGTTATTTTAAAATTAGTCCGTAGAGTGTTTTCATTTTATTCAGCGAGTGTCGTTTGAATTATTTAAAAGGAAGAAGGCGAGGTGTGTATGATTCGACTTTTCTCTGATATCGTGTACTGTTGATTTCTTGTTGAAATGTAGTAATGTGAAGATCTTTGTGCAATATGTCGTTTGTTATGCACCAAAGTATTTTGTGAACAAATTTTCGGTTTATATTTGACTCGCTCTTATACCTAACTTAACTTATAACGAATTTTTCAGACACTAAATTTGCATGTTTTAATAACTAAAAAAATTATTTAAAGTTCTTTTAAATCCTACCAAACATGAAATTTCATGAGAATACATTTGTTAATCTCAGGTGTAGGTCTACGAAACAGTAAAACAATATTTTACAATCCTTGTTACTTTTGATTGTAATTTGTAGAACGTATTTTTAATTTGTTTAGTAAATGTCACATAGAAAGAAAATTTGGTATAATATTTTTTTTATTTATTCCGCGTTTTTATGGATGATTTTTTATTTAACAGAACATAAAATTCAACGGTGGTAATTGTGAAACTTTTATATGAGAATACTTAATTTTCCATTGGTCAAATTATTTTCTAAAATTTCGTATTTTAACTATGGGAATTGTTACTGGAAAGATTTTCTAATATTTTTTTCTTTTTACGAGAATTTTTGTTAAGAAATTGTTTAAAGGTCCATGATATGTAATCCGTAAAGTAATTTTAGGGGAGAAAATAGTATTACGTACAAATAAATCGTAATACTACAAAAGGGATGGTTCGTAGCACTCACCGCCAGGTCGGTGTGGTGAAGCCATCTTCCAGGATTTCAAAACTCACAAAGAGGATTTGGACTCTCATATTTTTGGATATGGAAATCGATAATTCATTGCACAATCCTGTAGGGGAATATTAAGCTCTAAAATATATCTGTTCAGTGAACGGCAGTAAACCGTATTTATGTTCAAAAACCTTGTGTGAAACACTTACATGATTTTCTCTTCTCAATGTAAATAATTAAAAATATAACCTGTGTTTAATCGTGAGTGAATTACGCTAAATAAAAATCGACTTCTGTTCAACTTAAAAATACGAAAAATCAATAATTGACGCTAAATTGAGCTCTTAATAAAATAAAGCTTGAAATGAAAGTTATAGGTTTTATTTTAATTTTTTTATCACTTTAGTTATGTATACTTGTGTCTTAAAATACATACCAACGCCAAATTTTTTAATAAATCCATTTTTAGCGATCTCATTGAAAAAATACGGAAAATCACTAATTGACGCTAAATTGAGCTCTGTAGCAAAAAAAATTTGAAATGAAAGTTGTCGTTTTTAAAATTTTTTATCTTTTTAGTTATGTAACCTATTTATACTTTTGTCGTTAAGTACATACCAACGCCGAATATTTTAAAAATATCCAATTTTAGCGATTTTATTGACAAAATACGGAAAATCACCAACCAACGTTAAACTAACGGCTGTAGAAAAAATTTATAACATTAAAGGTAGAGGTTTTTCACTTTCTACAAATTTTATTATACACGCGTTTTCTCTTAAATGCCTACATATTATTAAGGTTACAATTTTAAAGAAAGATGCACTTTTAATCATTTTATAAATAAACAATAAATAAACAAATAATCACGAGAGCACAGTCCCTCCCCTATGAATTTCATTAGACATACCGCTTACCCCAACGTGGAGAAAACAAAAAAGAATGTTGTAACCAAGGCGTTATTAAAGAAAATCGTAGCAGCGGTTTCTGAGAAAAATCGCATAAAGTGAAGAATTGCAGGATTAAACTACTACTTCCGTTGGACCGATTTTTATGTAAATGTTTGTGTCGGGTTCCCTCGTGATATTCAACTGAAGTGCTACGTTTCAACTTTGTATGATATTCCGTTCTTTGGATATTTTGTTCACAGACACACAGACAAATTGGTAAAATATAATTTTTTGGCTCAGGGAGTCTAAATACATGTATTTCCGGTGGAAACTCGATTTCAAAAATTCAACATGACGACAATATCTTTCTTTCCTATTTGAGAGAAATTAAAAGAATGGTCGATTTACTCATTATAAAGTTCAGTGTTGTTCATGAACTATTTCTGTTGGCTACTATAACTTACAATGTAAGTTCTCTGGATAATCCGAACTAATAAAATAGGCGGTTGTTTGGATTATCAAGGATTCAATTTAAAGGAACAGGATAGAGTATCAAGGGGAATTTTAAAAGCCGAATTAAGTCCCACAGCTCTATTTTTACGCAAAGAACGCTTTTTTTACGGTATTGATACAAACATTTTTTTAAAATTTTGTTACCAAAATGTGGATGTACGGTTGTGTAATCTATAGTTTTCATTAAAACCATCAGTCAAGCTAAACTTCAACGATTTCAGTCAAAATTGCTTCGTACGCTAGTTAACGCTCCATTTTTTGTATCAAATTACACACTTCACTCGAACCTAAAAATCTTATTTATTAATGACACCATACACGAAATTTATCAACGCGTTAGATTAAAGTTACTTAACAACTTCAACCCATTGATTTGTGAACTAAGTTCTCCACATTTACCATGTAATCCATATCGTTGGCTTAGCAGGAGGAGGTGGAGCAGAGACTTGGGTTAACTTGTGGTTCAATACAGTTCAAATTTAATAACAACATAATTAAACTTACTATTATATATTAAATAATCTTAATGATTAAATTGTCAAAAGGCTACTTGTGGTAATTAACCGCGGAAGTCCTACTAATGAGTGGTGCCCTCCTTTAACGTGTTACGTCTTTTTTTAAAATTTATATTATGAGCAAATTTGCTGGTTGTGCTAAACCGCACAGTTTTTAATAAGAATTAATAAAGTGACAAAAAAAATTTTCTTATCGTATCGGAAGGAGGTTTTTTAGGTTTGAAGTACTTTCAACTGATTTCTCATTTTGTAAATTTCAAAGCATTCATCAAGTTGTATTACGGTTTCAAAATACACCGAATTATGTTATCCATGTCTATTACTTATAGAATAAACTCATGGTATAGTAGTATTAAAATAGAATAATCTTTTGACATTGATTATATAAGCGTTGAATATTTGGTTATGAATGACAAATATCTTGTTTATCATTTGTTGGTAGCTATTTATTCCCCCATAATTAAAAGGTTTGTTTATTTAATACCTTCATTAATTAATTAGGTAAAATGTATTATTCATGAAATATTCATCGTATTTGTTATTATTACAAGACATAATATGTTTGCTATAAATAATAACTTTGATCAACCGCAAAACTCCCCTGAAACAACTAGTGGGAAACGAGAACGTTTAATGAACATGTTGGAAAACGTTGACGTGTTTATTTGAAAACATATCAACCCCTTTCCATGTTTGTAAATAATATTCACACATTTTAAACCCACGTCCTCTCTAAATTTTTGTGGAAATAAATTAATTTATATGTCTGTATATAAATTGAAAATTTTATTACTTACATTGAGATAGTCGAATGAAAATAGTTTTGTAAATTACATATTATAATGTAAAATTCTCGTGTAGCATTTTATACCATAACTTAATAAAAGAAATTTAATAAAAATTTATAAAATATAATAGAAAATTCTGTTGTGGAATGTAAACATTATTTTAAAATTAAATTTTTAAAGTTGTTATACATATTAATTATTTATAAAAACTCCAAAGGTTCTATAGAATTGAAATTGGTCTTTGTGAGTTGAGTTTGTATTATAATTTTCAAAAACATTTTGTATAGTTGTATCATATTATCATCGACGTAACTCTGTTCTCTGTACAACCAAATACAATGTAGCAAATGTTATCAGAAAGGATTAAATTTTATACCTTACACCTCACCCTACCAACGCTGTCTCCTCCTCGCAGAACTGCATTCTAAAGCACCGTTCCCTGAAGCAGAGCTGGTGTTTTTAACCCCAGTAAAAGTAATAGTTAAGTTTTTCATATTGCATGTATTTTTTTGTAGATTTTCCTCGTTTTTTAGCGTAAATCACTCAAATATTTTCTTTTATAATCTGACTGGTTTACTGTTATTACTAAGAAATATACTAAATGTAATATTGTGCCGGTTTTTTCAGGTTCTTACGGGGTCTGGTTATTTCTAAGTAACAAAATTTATAACAAATATTTATTTACAAATTAATTACTGAAATTATTTGTTACAGTTATAATAAGTATAGGTCATAGTTCAAAGCTCCATACATCCAAATCGGAAGAATTAGGTAGTTGTAAAAATTTAGTTTCTGCGTAATAGGTAACTGTTATTTACGGCGGAGTAGTGAGTATAAAGTCTTTAATCTGTTATTCAGTGTTTGTCAGTGACAGCGAGAGGGGAATACGGTTCCCTTCCACGCCCTGCTGACAGTATGTAATTTTTTTAACCTGACATTTTCCTTGTAGTATTATATAACCAGTTCCAAGGGAGGTGGGGGGTTCTTTGCTGATGTCGGATCAAGTGGCCAGGCGGCGGGATTTTGGTTAATAGGCGGTTGCGGCCTCCTTGGGGCTGGACGAGGACGCCTCAATTGAGTCCAGCACTACTTCCACCATCGTGAGGGAGTGAACATGAGTTTTTCTCGCCGCCTCGGGTAAACAACAACCTGTGATTCAGCGTAATACGTTGATCTATTGTTCGGCAAAAAAAATCAAACGTGATATAAAAATCAAACAAGATATAAACTTCTCAAAATAAGTTTTTACGTTTAGTCACATGTAGTCTCAAATAAGTATTAAACTCTATCATACATCAAGATCTCTATGTAGACAAGTATACACGATGATTAACAAATTATCCACTCCACTCGTTTCCATTCAAAATTAATAAATCACGAGAATACAAGGATACAAACATTGTTACACCTACGTCTAAAATACACAAAGGAGATAAAAAAGATGCTGTTAGGGATCATATAAAACAGCGAAAAGGGTTTGCCACTGGGTGATTTCCTCAATCAAAACGAAAATAGGACATAAAACACGTACATCATAAATACTGCTTGTTGAATAGACAGTTGTAATTGTTACTAAATAAATATTTTTAAAAATATTATTATTACTGAAAATTATTTTATTATAATTAATTACTGAAGTTATTTGTTAGCCTACAGTTATAATAACTGGAAATCATCCCAAACTACTAACTTAATAACAAACTAAATTTAATATAAACCCGGTGAACCACTATGGCTTATAAAATTACCAGCAATTGATTTAAGTCTCAGAGTACCTGAATAACAAAATCACCTTACTGCTCGTTGCATTGGTTTGACAAGGTTCTAATAATTGAATACACCCTAGTTTTCAAAAAATCGAGGTTAAAGTTTTATCTGTAACTTTTTCTTATGGAATTAATGAATACAAAAATTTATTCTAGCTAAATTAAAATCTATTAATATGAGTAATTTTTATAAATATATAAATGTTTTGTTTAGTTTTTTATGGAGTAGGGTGAAATACAGTAAGAACTTTGTCACGCTGAGATAGGGTAATCTCAGCGCGATAAGGTTCTGTTTTCAGGTCTGTCTTCAGGTTTGTGTTTAAAGAAATGTGTCCACAGACGGTTTACTTTCACCAGTAGGATGTGGTTTCGAGATCGTGTTTCCTGATTCAGAACTATTTCACAAAATTAATAACATATCTTCAATATTCTTTTGCGAAGCCAGGACGCTATTAATAAAACTGGAAGTTATCCAAAATTCCTAATTCTCAGGAATCGGCCTGAGTCAGTAAAAGACTACACCTTTTTTACACGTCATGCATTTCATCCTCAACTCATTGGGTCATGGGGTTGCTTATTGTTCTTAAACTGAATAGATTACAATGTATCTCCACTGGGAAATACCTTTTCATGATAATCATTTGTGTAAAGATGATATTCATCTGGTTATAGATGAATCTGAAAATAAATAAATTTGAAATTTAATATAGGCCCCTAAATGTTTTTACAGTTAAAATTACCTTCATTATTACTAATTAATTTAAGAATTACTATAATTACTCAATTACTTTTTACATTATTATATTACCTGTGATAATTTCTATTGAAATTTAACACAGTTCTTCTTTTCTTTGTGTTAATAGCTTTCCATCGTTTTAGTGAAATTTTAAAGAAATACTTTGTTCATAATTTTTACTCTGTTTCATTAAAAGCATAATTAATGAAAGTAAAATACACAAGTCCATATATTTCTTACTTAACTTTAGAGCCCAAATGAAAATTTCAGTGTAAGAGAAGAAGATATAATGTTTAAGAAGGGTGCATAGTTTTATGGGGCAGTTTATGTCACATTAAGCACCCGTGGTACTTTTATTGCAGTCGTGGTTCTTTGTTAATGAAGCACCTTGGATCGTATATCTTTTCTTGTGTACCCCATTCTTCTAGTACTTTCATCTAATTTTACACCTTCTGTTTTCTGTTTTCTCAGACTCTTAGAATCGGCACTATTTAACGGTATTATTAAGTTATCTATTAACAATCTTCACAAGTATTGAATCAATTTATATCTGCCAAGAAAATGTAAATAAATTTAATTATTATTTTTATTGTCCTGTATGTTTTATTTCTTATCGTAACCGTTTTCCCATAACAGCCAGGTGGAATGTTGAATTATTTGCATCGATCTACTAGTTCCTGTAGGGCTATATAAAAAAGTTGTGTTTTTTATTACATGGTCAGCCAATTTTATGACTGAAGCATTTAAAAACAGAAGAGGTACAGTTGTAAAAGACACTAGTCAGAGTTATTTCCTCTGAGAGTAATGAATTTCATTAGACCTGTACAGCCAGACCCTATGGTGAATAAAATGAAGGTGTTATTTGCAGGGTAGGTACTTTTCATGGGACCGGACATGCTGATAAGCTCAATTTTACAATCAGTGACGAGGGCAGTGGTAAACCACCTCACTCTTCGTTTTACCTAGTAAAGCCTGTAGAGGCTCAAACCAGCTTTCCAGCTGATGATAGAAACAACAACATTGTAACCATCTAGATATAGTTTTCCTTTCTCTAGCCCTCCATGAATATATAAAGAGGAAAATATTGTTTTCATCTTGATTTATCCGAATTGATTTTTCTTGGGAATTACAAGTTTCCAGGCCTCCTGAACCCAAAAAACATGTTTTAAGCAATTAGTTTGTGTCTATGTGTATGTGTCTGCACGTATGGGAACAAAATACCTCAAGAACGGATTAACTTACAAAGTTGAAATTTGACACTTGTGCCGGTACCTGTAGGAAAACTGACACGAATGTTTTCATCAAAATCGGTCAATCGGAAGTAGTAGTTAGTCACGCAATTTTTCACTTTATCGCAATTTTTTCAAAAATGTTCTCTATATTTTTTTTTTAAATCGTCTTATATGAGGTATGCGGCGTGTCAGCTTAAATTCTTGGGAAAGCTGAATTCATGAAGCTGTCTTCATGTAGTAAATAATGTTTTTTTACGATTCCGGCCTTAATCAGCACAGTGGATATTCGTATCCTTGTGTTTCTTGTCTTTCCCATTTTACCTCCACTCATCACGCGTAATCACGCTGCGAAAGAAGGTAAGACGCAAAATTTTACTTTTTTGTTAATACCGCATTTTCGGGTAGGCGAACTGAATAAAAAATTTTACAAGCCTTAAATCAAACATTGAGGATTTGAGGTTAGGGATTTTTATGAATGGTAATTAGCATACAATCCACTGCTCAGGAGGGTCCCTCGGAATCTTTCCTTAATTGGTTTTTTGTCTCCACTCGAGGACAAACGCACAATCGCGCTATTATTATTATTATTATTTCTTGTTAGATCCTACTAGGGATGCATTTCTCTTAGTTCCAGCCAGTTTCCGGATGGCCCATGCTGCCTTCATTTTTTCTGCATGTGATCTTTTTCGCTCCTCCGTCCAGGCTGTTCCCGTTCTCCTCGGCCCTCCCAAGCACTTTAGATTCTCAATTTTCTGCTTCATTTCTGTTCTATTGAGAAGTGTTTCGCCCGTAATGTCATTCACCAGCATCGTCTCGTGGATCTCCTTGTGCCATCTCGTTGTAGTTTTCCTGCCCTCCCATTATTATTATTATTATTATTATTATTATTATTATTATTATTATTATTATTATTATTATTATTATTATTATTAATTATTATTATTATTATTATATCCAAAATGAGTTTTCTAAAGATTAACTTATCCGAAGAAATCCATTTTTATTGTATCTTCAAAGAACCTGAGGACAGATGCATTCGGACATTTTTAAGCTTTTAATTTTCAAAGATTTAATAAATTAATTACTAGTTGTTTTGTAAAATAATTTGAAATCTTGTGTTTAGTTTAATAAATGTATTCTCTTGGGTCATTGTAAATTGTCACATATCCGGTTGTTATTAATAACTCTTATATGAAAAAGAGTTGGTTATGTTACACAATTCTACCATTCCTTACCACATTGTGATTTACACCTACAATAAATTTTCTTTTCTTCACTTTTATTAACGTAAAACGACTTGATTTAATTAAAAATCTTATTAATTAGGGACTGACACGCAAAGCTATGATATATGCATTATCATGGTCATTGTTGAAATATATTCTAGTGGTCGCTTTATAAATATGTATTACTTTTTTTTAAAAAAGGGTATTTTTTACAGTAGATTCGACATTTTCACTTTGTAAACGTGATACTCTAGTAGGCCTTTATTCAAATTATGTAGGCTGTGTAGTATATACTTTTTTAAAAGCATGACCATTTAGATTATCTGATTTCTTTTGCTCCTTTCTATCTATTTTAATGAAATTTCACGTGATCAGTCATTTAAATGACTGCATTATTTATATATGAGTTGTTGTATTATTCTGTTTGTAGGGGAAATATATTTGTACTTTTAAAATATAATTTATAAAAAATTAATAAATTTACATTCTCTTCAAAGTTCTTTTCAACGTCATCATGATGATCTACCCTTCAGCAGATTTTCTCACGAATATTGTGCTAACATATCTGTACCTAAGAAGTAAAAAGGGTTAAATCCATTTTGGTGATTTTGCAGAAGAGCCAAAACATAGAAATTTGTTTTTCATTACTGTATCAAAATTTCAGTACGTGTTAGAAACTTGAAATTTACATCACATTTCTACAGAAAATGCTTATTATCTACAGATTTATTATTTATTAGTTTCTGTTGCTGCTAAATGTTAACACGGTTTTTAAAAAATCACGAGTGTGCATTCGATACCGACAGAAAGAAAACAACACCAGAGAGTTATCTATTTTTCCTAGTTGTTCGATTTTTGTAACCTAATTTTTGGCCAGTAATATATCATATTTTTAAGGGAATGACTTTATACAACTGTAAATAAATATTACGATACGTAGAAGGCAACTGAAAAATCTAATTCAAAATATCTTGAGCCGAAACAAAGTCAATATCCTACCGGGTAAGGTAATATACCTCATTAATCCGTTTTATAACAAGAAAACTATTGTGCTCTACCAACGAGCATTAGTCGAAAAATAATAATCAACGGTCTGACAAAATGATGATATAATGGCCGATGTAATTTCGAAAAATGTTTTCTGGCTTTACTCTTATTTCATTAGTTCCTGTATTTTAAGATGGATGAAATTTATTGTGGCCATAATGAAAAGAAAGAGTGTTAAACATTTTTTGCACGTAATTTGCTAGTTCCTGACTGTAAATATGTATTCATTTTTATCACAGGGTCAGCCAACTATATGACTAAAGCACGTAAGAACAGAAGAGGTAGAGGTATAAATGACACTAGTCAGAGTTTCCTCTTCTGAGATTCATGAATTTCATTTTACAATCAAACCCTGTTAATAATGAAATACAGGTGTTATTCGGAGAGTCGAAAGTACATGTGTTTCCGAAGGACAGGCATTCTGATAAGTATAATTATAAACGCTGTGAGAAGACCATGTAAACCAACTCAACTCATCTCACTTTGAAAAGATTTTAGAGGTTCAAACCACTTTGTCCGCTGCTTTCCTAAAAAACAACTTTCATTGCACAACATTTTCAACAGCCAGCATTTTAGTTTACTGACAAATTGGATTGAAAATAAGTAATTTTATTAGCCTACCTTGCTTAAGAGAACGCATGAATTGTTCGGTTTCGGAACGTTAAAAAGTCGCATCTGATAATGCTTATAAATTTGTAGTATTCGAACAAGCTGCCTACATAAACACTGATTACAGGCCTAAAACTCTATAAAATCACAGCTATCGGGATCGTAATTTTTCTGCTTATACTTTCGCTACAACAATTCAGCGAATGCTGTCGCCGAATTATTTTTTTTTATCTCATCTGTATGAATCAGGTGTTAAAGGTTATAGTTTTACACTGCCTGTGTAGAAGATATAAATACTGCTTATAAATTTCCTGTTAACTCCTCCTTCTACCTCAATCGTAAGATTGGTTGGCAGCCCTCCATCTAGCTCTGTCCATTGCCACCCTCTTCCATTGGGCATAGCTCTCAGCACCCAGATCTTTTGTAATTTGGTTTAGATACTGTAGCCGGGGCCTTCCACGACCCCTTTGTCCATTAACTGTACCTTCAAGAATGCTTAACGTAAATTCGTTGCGTCTTATTATGTGTCCAATATAAGAATGTCGTCTGCCCCCGAGAAGCTTCAAAAGAGATCTACTTTCCTCTGCCCTTTGTAAAACCTCTACATTCGTGATCCTGTCAGTCCATTTTATCTTGAGCATTCTCCTCCAGCACCACACCTCAAATGCATTCAAAGCCTTTTCCTCGACCTTCCCAATAGTCCACGTTTCTGACCCATAGAGTGCTATACTCCAAATGCAACTCTTTATTAGTCGCTTTCTTATTTCCAACTTTAGACTATTTGAGGAAAGCAGCTGCCGTTTACTAAAAAAACATAGCTTTAGCTTCTCTAATACGCCTTTTAATATCCATTTTATCCTTCCCATCTTCCGATATTATGCTTCCAAGATATTTATACATTTTAACTTGCTTTAGGGCGGTGTTATCTAATTTAATGGACACATTCTCTGGAACTTTTGAGCAGACCATAACTTCTGTCTTTACCTTATTGATCTCCATATCATATTTCTTCCTCAGTATTTCATGCAAGGTGTTTAGTGCTCTTTCTATACTTGGTTTATCATCTGCCACTATTGCTATATCATCTGCAAAACGAAGCATCTGGATCCTTACCCCATTTATCTTGATGCCAGTGCAATACTCTTTGCATTCATTGATAGCTTGCTCTATGTAAATGCTGAACAATAATGGTGACAAACAACAGCCCTGTCTTACTCCTCTCTTTATATTAGCCTTCCTTTGCTCTTCACCTATCTTTAATGAATTTCAGTCCTGTTAACTAACAGACCCTAAATCAACGAAAAATAGACTTGACAAGACGTTACTAGACAAATAATTTTTGACCTACGTTATAATTGTGTTTAACAGAAACAAAAGTATATGTATCAAAATATAACTGGTATTCAACAAACGATCTATTAGGGTTGCGTGAGTAAGTCGGGCCAAGTTGAGTGTGATGCGCATGTGACGTCAACGGCTCAGGTAATAATTGCCCAATCAGAGTCTCGTATTTTCGGCCAATAAGAAAGCCTAGTTTTAACCAATCAGATATCTTCTTTTGCGTCATTTTGATTGGTTAATATTGTCCAATCAGAGAGTTTATATTACTGTACTACGTCACACCGATGTCAACCAATGACAAAGTGTCTTGAGCGTTACGTCATTCGTCAGGATATGCTGCTTTCTGATTGGTCCGTACTGATTCTGGGCGTCACGTCGAGTGTGATTGTAATATAAAGTCCACACCCAATGTCAACTTCTAGTTAACGGTAGGGCAGAACATATGAAGGTACCTTTTAATGAGATTTATAGTTTCTAGGTAAATATCACTTACGAAATATTTAGTACCCCATTGTAGAGATCTTTCGAGTTCTTAAGGAAATTAAAAATTGGTTTCTGTTGCTGCTAAATGTTAACACGGTTTTTTTAAAAATCTTGAGTGTTCATTCGATACCGACACAAAGTAAAAAAACAAACGAGAGTTATCTATTTTTCCTAGTTGTTCGATTTTTGTAACCTAATTTTTGGCCAGTAATATATCATATTTTTAAGGGAATGACTTTATACAACTGTAAATAAATATTACGATACGTAGAAGGCAACTGAAAAATATAATTCAAAATATCATGAGACGAAACAAAGTCAATATCCTACCGGGTAAGAAAATATACCTCATTAATACGTTTTATAACAAGAAAACTATTGTGCTCTACCAACGAGCATTAGTCGAAAAATAATAATCAACGGTCTGACAAAATGATGATATAATGGCCGTTGTAATTTCGAAAAAGGTTTTCTGGCTTTACTCTTATTTCATTAGTTCCTGTATTTTAAGATGGATGAAATTTATTGTGGCCATAATGAAAAGGTAGAGTGTTAAACATTTTTTGCACGTAATTCGCTAGTTCCTGACCGTAAATATGTATTCATTTTTATCACAGGGTCAGCCAACTATATGACTAAAGCACGTAAGAACAGAAGTGGTAGAGGTATAAATGACACTAGTCAGAGTTTCCTCTTCTGAGATTCATATAATTTCATTTTACAATCAAACCCTGTTGATAATGAAATACAGGTGTTATTCGGAGAGTCGAAAGTACATGATTTTCCGAAGAACTGGCATTCTGATAAGTATAATTATAAGTGCTGTGAGAAGACCATGTAAACCAACTCAACTCATCTCACTTTGAAAAGATTTTAGAGGTTCAAACCACTTTGTCCGCTGCTTTCCTAAAAAACAACTTTCATTGCACAACATTTTCAACAGCCAGCATTTTAGTTTACTGACAAATAGGATTGAAAGTAAGTAATTTTATTAGCCTACCTTGCTTAAGAGAACGCATGAATTGTTCGGTTTCGGAACGTTAAAAAGTCGCATCTGATAATGCTTATAAATTTGTAGTATTCGAACAAGCTGCCTACATAAACACTGATTACAGGCCTAAAACTCTATAAAATCACAGCTATCGGGATCGTAATTTTCCTGCTTATACTTACGCTACGACAATTAAGCGAATGCTGTCGCCGAATTATTTTTTTTATCTCATCTGTGTGAATCAGGTGTTAAAGGTTATAGTTTTTACACGGCCTGTGTAGAAGATATAAATACTGCTTATAAATTTCCCGTTAACTAACAGATCCTAAACAACGAAAAATAGACTTGACAAGACGTTGCTTGACAAATTATTTTTGACCTACGCTATTATTGTGGTTAACAGAAACAAAAATATATGTATCAAAATATAACTGGTTTTCAACAAACGATCTATTAGGGTTGCGTGAGTAAGTCGGGCCAAGTTGAGTGTGATGCGCATGTGACGTCAACGGCTCAGGTAATAATTGCCCAATCAGAGTCTCGTATTTTCGGCCAATAAGAAAGCCTAGTTTTAACCAATCAGATGTCTTCTTTTGCGTCATTTTGATTGGTTAATATTGTCCAATCGGAGAGTTTATATTACTGTACTACGTCACACCGATGTCAACCAATGACAAAGTGTCTTGAGCGTTACGTCATTCGTCAGGATATGCTGCTTTCTGATTGGTCCGTACTGACTCTGGGCGTCACGTCGAGTGTGATTGTAATATAAAGTCCACACCCAATGTCAACTTCTAGTTAACGGTAGGGCAGAACATATGAAGGTACCTTTTAATGAGATTTATAGTTTCTAGGTAAATATCACTTACGAAATATCTAGTACCCCCATTGTAGAGATCTTTCGAGTTCTTAAGGAAATTAAAAAATTGGTTTCTGTTGCTGCTAAATGTTAACACGGTTTTTTAAAAAATCTTGAGTGTTCATTCGATACCGACACAAAGTAAAAAAACAAACGAGAGTTATCTATTTTTCCTAGTTGTTCGATTTTTGTAACCTAATTTTTGGCCAGTAATATATCATATTTTTAAGGGAATGACTTTATACAACTGTAAATAAATATTACGATACGTAGAAGGCAACTGAAAAATATAATTCAAAATATCTTGAGCCGAAACAAAGTCAATATCCTACCGGGTAAGGTAATATACCTCATTAATCCGTTTTATAACAAGAAAACTATTGTGCTCTACCAACGAGCATTAGTCGAAAAATAATAATCAACGGTCTGACAAAATGATGATATAATGGCCGATGTAATTTCGAAAAATGTTTTACGCACTCTGATATGTGTTTCTGGCTTTACTCTTATTTCATTAGTTCCTGTATTTTAAGATGGATGAAATTGATTGTGGCCATAATGAAAAGGTAGAGTGTTAAACATTTTTTGCACGTAATTCGCTAGTTCCTGACCGTAAATATGTATTCATTTTTATCACAGGGTCAGCCAACTATATGACTAAAGCACGTAAGAACAGAAGTGGTAGAGGTATAAATGACACTAGTCAGAGTTTCCTCTTCTGAGATTCATATAATTTCATTTTACAATCAAACCCTGTTGATAATGAAATACAGGTGTTATTCGGAGAGTCGAAAGTACATGATTTTCCGAAGAACTGGCATTCTGATAAGTATAATTATAAGTGCTGTGGGAAGACCATGTAAACCAACTCAACTCATCTCACTTTGAAAAGATTTTAGAGGTTCAAACCACTTTGTCCGCTGCTTACCTAAAAAACAACTTTCATTGCACAACATTTTCAACAGCCAGCATTTTAGTTTACTGACAAATTGGATTGAAAGTAAGTAATTTTATTAGCCTACCTTGCTTAAGAGAACGCATGAATTGTTCGGTTTCGGAACGTTAAAAAGTCGCATCTGATAATGCTTATAAATTTGTAGTATTCGAACAAGCTGCCTACATAAACACTGATTACAGGCCTAAAACTCTATAAAATCACAGCTATCGGGATCGTAATTTTCCTGCTTATACTTTCGCTACGACAATTAAGCGAATGCTGTCGCCGAATTATTTTTTTTTATCTCATCTGTGTGAATCAGGTGTTAAAGGTTATAGTTTTACACGGCCTGTGTAGAAGATATAAATACTGCTTATAAATTTCCCGTTAACTAACAGATCCTAAACAACGAAAAATAGACTTGACAAGACGTTGCTTGACAAATTTTTTTTGACCTACGCTATTATTGTGGTTAACAGAAACAAAAATATATGTATCAAAATATAACTGGTTTTCAACAAACGATCTATTAGGGTTGCGTGAGTATGTCGGGCCAAGTTGAGTGTGATGCGCATGTGACGTCAACGGCTCAGGTAATAATTGCCCAATCAGAGTCTCGTATTTTCGGCCAATAAGAAAGCCTAGTTTTAACCAATCAGATGTCTTCTTTTGCGTCATTTTGATTGGTTAATATTGTCCAATCGGAGAGTTTATATTACTGTACACGTCACACCGATGTCAACCAATGACAAAGTGTCTTGAGCGTTACGTCATTCGTCAGGATATGCTGCTTTCTGATTGGTCCGTACTGATTCTGGGCGTCACGTCGAGTGTGATTGTAATATAAAGTCCACACCCAATGTCAACTTCTAGTTAACGGTAGGGCAGAACATATGAAGGTACCTTTTAATGAGATTTATAGTTTCTAGGTAAATATCACTTACGAAATATGTAGTACCCCATTGTAGAGATCTTTCGAGTTCTTAAGGAAATTAAAAATTGGTTTCTGTTGCTGCTAAATGTTAACACGGTTTTTTAAAAAATCTTGAGTGTTCATTCGATACCGACACAAAGTAAAAAAACAAACGAGAGTTATCTATTTTTCCTAGTTGTTCGATTTTTGTAACCTAATTTTTGGCCAGTAATATATCATATTTTTAAGGGAATGACTTTATACAACTGTAAATAAATATTACGATACGTAGAAGGCAACTGAAAAATATAATTCAAAATATCATGAGACGAAACAAAGTCAATATCCTACCGGGTAAGAAAATATACCTCATTAATACGTTTTATAACAAGAAAACTATTGTGCTCTACCAACGAGCATTAGTCGAAAAATAATAATCAACGGTCTGACAAAATGATGATATAATGGCCGATGTAATTTCGAAAAAGGTTTTCTGGCTTTACTCTTATTTCATTAGTTCCTGTATTTTAAGATGGATGAAATTGATTGTGGCCATAATGAAAAGGTAGAGTGTTAAACATTTTTTGCACGTAATTCGCTAGTTCCTGACCGTAAATATGTATTCATTTTTATCACAGGGTCAGCCAACTATATGACTAAAGCACGTAAGAACAGAAGTGGTAGAGGTATAAATGACACTAGTCAGAGTTTCCTCTTCTGAGATTCATATAATTTCATTTTACAATCAAACCCTGTTGATAATGAAATACAGGTGTTATTCGGAGAGTCGAAAGTACATGATTTTCCGAAGAACTGGCATTCTGATAAGTATAATTATAAGTGCTGTGGGAAGACCATGTAAACCAACTCAACTCATCTCACTTTGAAAAGATTTTAGAGGTTCAAACCACTTTGTCCGCTGCTTACCTAAAAAACAACTTTCATTGCACAACATTTTCAACAGCCAGCATTTTAGTTTACTGACAAATTGGATTGAAAGTAAGTAATTTTATTAGCCTACCTTGCTTAAGAGAACGCATGAATTGTTCGGTTTCGGAACGTTAAAAAGTCGCATCTGATAATGCTTATAAATTTGTAGTATTCGAACAAGCTGCCTACATAAACACTGATTACAGGCCTAAAACTCTATAAAATCACAGCTATCGGGATCGTAATTTTCCTGCTTATACTTTCGCTACGACAATTAAGCGAATGCTGTCGCCGAATTATTTTTTTTTATCTCATCTGTGTGAATCAGGTGTTAAAGGTTATAGTTTTACACGGCCTGTGTAGAAGATATAAATACTGCTTATAAATTTCCCGTTAACTAACAGATCCTAAACAACGAAAAATAGACTTGACAAGACGTTGCTTGACAAATTTTTTTTGACCTACGCTATTATTGTGGTTAACAGAAACAAAAATATATGTATCAAAATATAACTGGTTTTCAACAAACGATCTATTAGGGTTGCGTGAGTATGTCGGGCCAAGTTGAGTGTGATGCGCATGTGACGTCAACGGCTCAGGTAATAATTGCCCAATCAGAGTCTCGTATTTTCGGCCAATAAGAAAGCCTAGTTTTAACCAATCAGATGTCTTCTTTTGCGTCATTTTGATTGGTTAATATTGTCCAATCGGAGAGTTTATATTACTGTACACGTCACACCGATGTCAACCAATGACAAAGTGTCTTGAGCGTTACGTCATTCGTCAGGATA
Source organism: Catonia carolina (assembly GCA_035578175.1). Taxonomy (NCBI): domain Eukaryota; kingdom Metazoa; phylum Arthropoda; class Insecta; order Hemiptera; family Achilidae; genus Catonia; species Catonia carolina. The sequence continues at coordinate 22,136,243 of JAQMRL010000008.1, read as the reverse complement.
TGCTGCTTTCTGATTGGTCCGTACTGATTCTGGGCGTCACGTCGAGTGTGATTGTAATATAAAGTCCACACCCAATGTCAACTTCTAGTTAACGGTAGGGCAGAACATATGAAGGTACCTTTTAATGAGATTTATAGTTTCTAGGTAAATATCACTTACGAAATATGTAGTACCCCATTGTAGAGATCTTTCGAGTTCTTAAGGAAATTAAAAATTGGTTTCTGTTGCTGCTAAATGTTAACACGGTTTTTTAAAAAATCTTGAGTGTTCATTCGATACCGACACAAAGTAAAAAAACAAACGAGAGTTATCTATTTTTCCTAGTTGTTCGATTTTTGTAACCTAATTTTTGGCCAGTAATATATCATATTTTTAAGGGAATGACTTTATACAACTGTAAATAAATATTACGATACGTAGAAGGCAACTGAAAAATATAATTCAAAATATCATGAGACGAAACAAAGTCAATATCCTACCGGGTAAGAAAATATACCTCATTAATACGTTTTATAACAAGAAAACTATTGTGCTCTACCAACGAGCATTAGTCGAAAAATAATAATCAACGGTCTGACAAAATGATGATATAATGGCCGATGTAATTTCGAAAAAGGTTTTCTGGCTTTACTCTTATTTCATTAGTTCCTGTATTTTAAGATGGATGAAATTGATTGTGGCCATAATGAAAAGGTAGAGTGTTAAACATTTTTTGCACGTAATTCGCTAGTTCCTGACCGTAAATATGTATTCATTTTTATCACAGGGTCAGCCAACTATATGACTAAAGCACGTAAGAACAGAAGTGGTAGAGGTATAAATGACACTAGTCAGAGTTTCCTCTTCTGAGATTCATATAATTTCATTTTACAATCAAACCCTGTTGATAATGAAATACAGGTGTTATTCGGAGAGTCGAAAGTACATGATTTTCCGAAGAACTGGCATTCTGATAAGTATAATTATAAGTGCTGTGGGAAGACCATGTAAACCAACTCAACTCATCTCACTTTGAAAAGATTTTAGAGGTTCAAACCACTTTGTCCGCTGCTTACCTAAAAAACAACTTTCATTGCACAACATTTTCAACAGCCAGCATTTTAGTTTACTGACAAATTGGATTGAAAGTAAGTAATTTTATTAGCCTACCTTGCTTAAGAGAACGCATGAATTGTTCGGTTTCGGAACGTTAAAAAGTCGCATCTGATAATGCTTATAAATTTGTAGTATTCGAACAAGCTGCCTACATAAACACTGATTACAGGCCTAAAACTCTATAAAATCACAGCTATCGGGATCGTAATTTTCCTGCTTATACTTTCGCTACGACAATTAAGCGAATGCTGTCGCCGAATTATTTTTTTTTATCTCATCTGTGTGAATCAGGTGTTAAAGGTTATAGTTTTACACGGCCTGTGTAGAAGATATAAATACTGCTTATAAATTTCCCGTTAACTAACAGATCCTAAACAACGAAAAATAGACTTGACAAGACGTTGCTTGACAAATTATTTTTGACCTACGCTATTATTGTGGTTAACAGAAACAAAAATATATGTATCAAAATATAACTGGTTTTCAACAAACGATCTATTAGGGTTGCGTGAGTAAGTCGGGCCAAGTTGAGTGTGATGCGCATGTGACGTCAACGGCTCAGGTAATAATTGCCCAATCAGAGTCTCGTATTTTCGGCCAATAAGAAAGCCTAGTTTTAACCAATCAGATGTCTTCTTTTGCGTCATTTTGATTGGTTAATATTGTCCAATCGGAGAGTTTATATTACTGTACTACGTCACACCGATGTCAACCAATGACAAAGTGTCTTGAGCGTTACGTCATTCGTCAGGATATGCTGCTTTCTGATTGGTCCGTACTGATTCTGGGCGTCACGTCGAGTGTGATTGTAATATAAAGTCCACACCCAATGTCAACTTCTAGTTAACGGTAGGGCAGAACATATGAAGGTACCTTTTAATGAGATTTATAGTTTCTAGGTAAATATCACTTACGAAATATGTAGTACCCCATTGTAGAGATCTTTCGAGTTCTTAAGGAAATTAAAAATTGGTTTCTGTTGCTGCTAAATGTTAACACGGTTTTTTAAAAAATCTTGAGTGTTCATTCGATACCGACACAAAGTAAAAAAACAAACGAGAGTTATCTATTTTTCCTAGTTGTTCGATTTTTGTAACCTAATTTTTGGCCAGTAATATATCATATTTTTAAGGGAATGACTTTATACAACTGTAAATAAATATTACGATACGTAGAAGGCAACTGAAAAATATAATTCAAAATATCATGAGACGAAACAAAGTCAATATCCTACCGGGTAAGAAAATATACCTCATTAATACGTTTTATAACAAGAAAACTATTGTGCTCTACCAACGAGCATTAGTCGAAAAATAATAATCAACGGTCTGACAAAATGATGATATAATGGCCGATGTAATTTCGAAAAAGGTTTTCTGGCTTTACTCTTATTTCATTAGTTCCTGTATTTTAAGATGGATGAAATTGATTGTGGCCATAATGAAAAGGTAGAGTGTTAAACATTTTTTGCACGTAATTCGCTAGTTCCTGACCGTAAATATGTATTCATTTTTACACAGGGTCAGCCAACTATATGACTAAAGCACGTAAGAACAGAAGTGGTAGAGGTATAAATGACACTAGTCAGAGTTTCCTCTTCTGAGATTCATATAATTTCATTTTACAATCAAACCCTGTTGATAATGAAATACAGGTGTTATTCGGAGAGTCGAAAGTACATGATTTTCCGAAGAACTGGCATTCTGATAAGTATAATTATAAGTGCTGTGAGAAGACCATGTAAACCAACTCAACTCATCTCACTTTGAAAAGATTTTAGAGGTTCAAACCACTTTGTCCGCTGCTTACCTAAAAAACAACTTTCATTGCACAACATTTTCAACAGCCAGCATTTTAGTTTACTGACAAATTGGATTGAAAGTAAGTAATTTTATTAGCCTACCTTGCTTAAGAGAACGCATGAATTGTTCGGTTTCGGAACGTTAAAAAGTCGCATCTGATAATGCTTATAAATTTGTAGTATTCGAACAAGCTGCCTACATAAACACTGATTACAGGCCTAAAACTCTATAAAATCACAGCTATCGGGATCGTAATTTTCCTGCTTATACTTTCGCTACGACAATTAAGCGAATGCTGTCGCCGAATTATTTTTTTTATCTCATCTGTGTGAATCAGGTGTTAAAGGTTATAGTTTTACACGGCCTGTGTAGAAGATATAAATACTGCTTATAAATTTCCCGTTAACTAACAGATCCTAAACAACGAAAAATAGACTTGACTAGACGTTGCTTGACAAATTATTTTTGACCTACGCTATTATTGTGGTTAACAGAAACAAAAATATATGTATCAAAATATAACTGGTTTTCAACAAACGATCTATTAGGGTTGCGTGAGTAAGTCGGGCCAAGTTGAGTGTGATGCGCATGTGACGTCAACGGCTCAGGTAATAATTGCCCAATCAGAGTCTCGTATTTTCGGCCAATAAGAAAGCCTAGTTTTAACCAATCAGATGTCTTCTTTTGCGTCATTTTGATTGGTTAATATTGTCCAATCGGAGAGTTTATATTACTGTACTACGTCACACCGATGTCAACCAATGACAAAGTGTCTTGAGCGTTACGTCATTCGTCAGGATATGCTGCTTTCTGATTGGTCCGTACTGATTCTGGGCGTCACGTCGAGTGTGATTGTAATATAAAGTCCACACCCAATGTCAACTTCTAGTTAACGGTAGGGCAGAACATATGAAGGTACCTTTTAATGAGATTTATAGTTTCTAGGTAAATATCACTTACGAAATATGTAGTACCCCATTGTAGAGATCTTTCGAGTTCTTAAGGAAATTAAAAATTGGTTTCTGTTGCTGCTAAATGTTAACACGGTTTTTTAAAAAATCTTGAGTGTTCATTCGATACCGACACAAAGTAAAAAAACAAACGAGAGTTATCTATTTTTCCTAGTTGTTCGATTTTTGTAACCTAATTTTTGGCCAGTAATATATCATATTTTTAAGGGAATGACTTTATACAACTGTAAATAAATATTACGATACGTAGAAGGCAACTGAAAAATATAATTCAAAATATCATGAGACGAAACAAAGTCAATATCCTACCGGGTAAGAAAATATACCTCATTAATACGTTTTATAACAAGAAAACTATTGTGCTCTACCAACGAGCATTAGTCGAAAAATAATAATCAACGGTCTGACAAAATGATGATATAATGGCCGATGTAATTTCGAAAAAGGTTTTCTGGCTTTACTCTTATTTCATTAGTTCCTGTATTTTAAGATGGATGAAATTGATTGTGGCCATAATGAAAAGGTAGAGTGTTAAACATTTTTTGCACGTAATTCGCTAGTTCCTGACCGTAAATATGTATTCATTTTTATCACAGGGTCAGCCAACTATATGACTAAAGCACGTAAGAACAGAAGTGGTAGAGGTATAAATGACACTAGTCAGAGTTTCCTCTTCTGAGATTCATATAATTTCATTTTACAATCAAACCCTGTTGATAATGAAATACAGGTGTTATTCGGAGAGTCGAAAGTACATGATTTTCCGAAGAACTGGCATTCTGATAAGTATAATTATAAGTGCTGTGAGAAGACCATGTAAACCAACTCAACTCATCTCACTTTGAAAAGATTTTAGAGGTTCAAACCACTTTGTCCGCTGCTTACCTAAAAAACAACTTTCATTGCACAACATTTTCAACAGCCAGCATTTTAGTTTACTGACAAATTGGATTGAAAGTAAGTAATTTTATTAGCCTACCTTGCTTAAGAGAACGCATGAATTGTTCGGTTTCGGAACGTTAAAAAGTCGCATCTGATAATGCTTATAAATTTGTAGTATTCGAACAAGCTGCCTACATAAACACTGATTACAGGCCTAAAACTCTATAAAATCACAGCTATCGGGATCGTAATTTTCCTGCTTATACTTTCGCTACGACAATTAAGCGAATGCTGTCGCCGAATTATTTTTTTTTATCTCATCTGTGTGAATCAGGTGTTAAAGGTTATAGTTTTACACGGCCTGTGTAGAAGATATAAATACTGCTTATAAATTTCCCGTTAACTAACAGATCCTAAACAACGAAAAATAGACTTGACAAGACGTTGCTTGACAAATTATTTTTGACCTACGCTATTATTGTGGTTAACAGAAACAAAAATATATGTATCAAAATATAACTGGTTTTCAACAAACGATCTATTAGGGTTGCGTGAGTAAGTCGGGCCAAGTTGAGTGTGATGCGCATGTGACGTCAACGGCTCAGGTAATAATTGCCCAATCAGAGTCTCGTATTTTCGGCCAATAAGAAAGCCTAGTTTTAACCAATCAGATGTCTTCTTTTGCGTCATTTTGATTGGTTAATATTGTCCAATCGGAGAGTTTATATTACTGTACTACGTCACACCGATGTCAACCAATGACAAAGTGTCTTGAGCGTTACGTCATTCGTCAGGATATGCTGCTTTCTGATTGGTCCGTACTGATTCTGGGCGTCACGTCGAGTGTGATTGTAATATAAAGTCCACACCCAATGTCAACTTCTAGTTAACGGTAGGGCAGAACATATGAAGGTACCTTTTAATGAGATTTATAGTTTCTAGGTAAATATCACTTACGAAATATGTAGTACCCCATTGTAGAGATCTTTCGAGTTCTTAAGGAAATTAAAAATTGGTTTCTGTTGCTGCTAAATGTTAACACGGTTTTTTAAAAAATCTTGAGTGTTCATTCGATACCGACACAAAGTAAAAAAACAAACGAGAGTTATCTATTTTTCCTAGTTGTTCGATTTTTGTAACCTAATTTTTGGCCAGTAATATATCATATTTTTAAGGGAATGACTTTATACAACTGTAAATAAATATTACGATACGTAGAAGGCAACTGAAAAATATAATTCAAAATATCATGAGACGAAACAAAGTCAATATCCTACCGGGTAAGAAAATATACCTCATTAATACGTTTTATAACAAGAAAACTATTGTGCTCTACCAACGAGCATTAGTCGAAAAATAATAATCAACGGTCTGACAAAATGATGATATAATGGCCGATGTAATTTCGAAAAAGGTTTTCTGGCTTTACTCTTATTTCATTAGTTCCTGTATTTTAAGATGGATGAAATTGATTGTGGCCATAATGAAAAGGTAGAGTGTTAAACATTTTTTGCACGTAATTCGCTAGTTCCTGACCGTAAATATGTATTCATTTTTATCACAGGGTCAGCCAACTATATGACTAAAGCACGTAAGAACAGAAGTGGTAGAGGTATAAATGACACTAGTCAGAGTTTCCTCTTCTGAGATTCATATAATTTCATTTTACAATCAAACCCTGTTGATAATGAAATACAGGTGTTATTCGGAGAGTCGAAAGTACATGATTTTCCGAAGAACTGGCATTCTGATATGTATAATTATAAGTGCTGTGAGAAGACCATGTAAACCAACTCAACTCATCTCACTTTGAAAAGATTTTAGAGGTTCAAACCACTTTGTCCGCTGCTTACCTAAAAAACAACTTTCATTGCACAACATTTTCAACAGCCAGCATTTTAGTTTACTGACAAATTGGATTGAAAGTAAGTAATTTTATTAGCCTACCTTGCTTAAGAGAACGCATGAATTGTTCGGTTTCGGAACGTTAAAAAGTCGCATCTGATAATGCTTATAAATTTGTAGTATTCGAACAAGCTGCCTACATAAACACTGATTACAGGCCTAAAACTCTATAAAATCACAGCTATCGGGATCGTAATTTTCCTGCTTATACTTTCGCTACGACAATTAAGCGAATGCTGTCGCCGAATTATTTTTTTTTATCTCATCTGTGTGAATCAGGTGTTAAAGGTTATAGTTTTACACGGCCTGTGTAGAAGATATAAATACTGCTTATAAATTTCCCGTTAACTAACAGATCCTAAACAACGAAAAATAGACTTGACAAGACGTTGCTTGACAAATTATTTTTGACCTACGCTATTATTGTGGTTAACAGAAACAAAAATATATGTATCAAAATATAACTGGTTTTCAACAAACGATCTATTAGGGTTGCGTGAGTAAGTCGGGCCAAGTTGAGTGTGATGCGCATGTGACGTCAACGGCTCAGGTAATAATTGCCCAATCAGAGTCTCGTATTTTCGGCCAATAAGAAAGCCTAGTTTTAACCAATCAGATGTCTTCTTTTGCGTCATTTTGATTGGTTAATATTGTCCAATCGGAGAGTTTATATTACTGTACTACGTCACACCGATGTCAACCAATGACAAAGTGTCTTGAGCGTTACGTCATTCGTCAGGATATGCTGCTTTCTGATTGGTCCGTACTGGCTCTGGGCGTCACGTCGAGTGTGATTGTAATATAAAGTCCACACCCAATGTCAACTTCTAGTTAACGGTAGGGCAGAACATATGAAGGTACCTTTTAATGAGATTTATAGTTTCTAGGTAAATATCACTTACGAAATATGTAGTACCCCATTGTAGAGATCTTTCGAGTTCTTAAGGAAATTAAAAATTGGTTTCTGTTGCTGCTAAATGTTAACACGGTTTTTTAAAAAATCTTGAGTGTTCATTCGATACCGACACAAAGTAAAAAAACAAACGAGGGTTATCTATTTTTCCTAGTTGTTCGATTTTTGTAACCTAATTTTTGGCCAGTAATATATCATATTTTTAAGGGAATGACTTTATACAACTGTAAATAAATATTACGATACGTAGAAGGCAACTGAAAAATATAATTCAAAATATCATGAGACGAAACAAAGTCAATATCCTACCGGGTAAGAAAATATACCTCATTAATACGTTTTATAACAAGAAAACTATTGTGCTCTACCAACGAGCATTAGTCGAAAAATAATAATCAACGGTCTGACAAAATGATGATATAATGGCCGATGTAATTTCGAAAAAGGTTTTCTGGCTTTACTCTTATTTCATTAGTTCCTGTATTTTAAGATGGATGAAATTGATTGTGGCCATAATGAAAAGGTAGAGTGTTAAACATTTTTTGCACGTAATTCGCTAGTTCCTGACCGTAAATATGTATTCATTTTTACACAGGGTCAGCCAACTATATGACTAAAGCACGTAAGAACAGAAGTGGTAGAGGTATAAATGACACTAGTCAGAGTTTCCTCTTCTGAGATTCATATAATTTCATTTTACAATCAAACCCTGTTGATAATGAAATACAGGTGTTATTCGGAGAGTCGAAAGTACATGATTTTCCGAAGAACTGGCATTCTGATAAGTATAATTATAAGTGCTGTGAGAAGACCATGTAAACCAACTCAACTCATCTCACTTTGAAAAGATTTTAGAGGTTCAAACCACTTTGTCCGCTGCTTACCTAAAAAACAACTTTCATTGCACAACATTTTCAACAGCCAGCATTTTAGTTTACTGACAAATTGGATTGAAAGTAAGTAATTTTATTAGCCTACCTTGCTTAAGAGAACGCATGAATTGTTCGGTTTCGGAACGTTAAAAAGTCGCATCTGATAATGCTTATAAATTTGTAGTATTCGAACAAGCTGCCTACATAAACACTGATTACAGGCCTAAAACTCTATAAAATCACAGCTATCGGGATCGTAATTTTCCTGCTTATACTTTCGCTACGACAATTAAGCGAATGCTGTCGCCGAATTATTTTTTTTTATCTCATCTGTGTGAATCAGGTGTTAAAGGTTATAGTTTTACACGGCCTGTGTAGAAGATATAAATACTGCTTATAAATTTCCCGTTAACTAACAGATCCTAAACAACGAAAAATAGACTTGACAAGACGTTGCTTGACAAATTATTTTTGACCTACGCTATTATTGTGGTTAACAGAAACAAAAATATATGTATCAAAATATAACTGGTTTTCAACAAACGATCTATTAGGGTTGCGTGAGTAAGTCGGGCCAAGTTGAGTGTGATGCGCATGTGACGTCAACGGCTCAGGTAATAATTGCCCAATCAGAGTCTCGTATTTTCGGCCAATAAGAAAGCCTAGTTTTAACCAATCAGATGTCTTCTTTTGCGTCATTTTGATTGGTTAATATTGTCCAATCGGAGAGTTTATATTACTGTACTACGTCACACCGATGTCAACCAATGACAAAGTGTCTTGAGCGTTACGTCATTCGTCAGGATATGCTGCTTTCTGATTGGTCCGTACTGATTCTGGGCGTCACGTCGAGTGTGATTGTAATATAAAGTCCACACCCAATGTCAACTTCTAGTTAACGGTAGGGCAGAACATATGAAGGTACCTTTTAATGAGATTTATAGTTTCTAGGTAAATATCACTTACGAAATATGTAGTACCCCATTGTAGAGATCTTTCGAGTTCTTAAGGAAATTAAAAATTGGTTTCTGTTGCTGCTAAATGTTAACACGGTTTTTTAAAAAATCTTGAGTGTTCATTCGATACCGACACAAAGTAAAAAAACAAACGACAGTTATCTATTTTTCGTAGTTGTTCGATTTTTGTAACCTAATTTTTGGCCAGTAATATATCATATTTTTAAGGGAATGACTTTATACAACTGTAAATAAATATTACGATACGTAGAAGGCAACTGAAAAATATAATTCAAAATATCATGAGACGAAACAAAGTCAATATCCTACCGGGTAAGAAAATATACCTCATTAATACGTTTTATAACAAGAAAACTATTGTGCTCTACCAACGAGCATTAGTCGAAAAATAATAATCAACGGTCTGACAAAATGATGATATAATGGCCGATGTAATTTCGAAAAAGGTTTTCTGGCTTTACTCTTATTTCATTAGTTCCTGTATTTTAAGATGGATGAAATTGATTGTGGCCATAATGAAAAGGTAGAGTGTTAAACATTTTTTGCACGTAATTCGCTAGTTCCTGACCGTAAATATGTATTCATTTTTATCACAGGGTCAGCCAACTATATGACTAAAGCACGTAAGAACAGAAGTGGTAGAGGTATAAATGACACTAGTCAGAGTTTCCTCTTCTGAGATTCATATAATTTCATTTTACAATCAAACCCTGTTGATAATGAAATACAGGTGTTATTCGGAGAGTCGAAAGTACATGATTTTCCGAAGAACTGGCATTCTGATAAGTATAATTATAAGTGCTGTGAGAAGACCATGTAAACCAACTCAACTCATCTCACTTTGAAAAGATTTTAGAGGTTCAAACCACTTTGTCCGCTGCTTACCTAAAAAACAACTTTCATTGCACAACATTTTCAACAGCCAGCATTTTAGTTTACTGACAAATTGGATTGAAAGTAAGTAATTTTATTAGCCTACCTTGCTTAAGAGAACGCATGAATTGTTCGGTTTCGGAACGTTAAAAAGTCGCATCTGATAATGCTTATAAATTTGTAGTATTCGAACAAGCTGCCTACATAAACACTGATTACAGGCCTAAAACTCTATAAAATCACAGCTATCGGGATCGTAATTTTCCTGCTTATACTTTCGCTACGACAATTAAGCGAATGCTGTCGCCGAATTATTTTTTTTTATCTCATCTGTGTGAATCAGGTGTTAAAGGTTATAGTTTTACACGGCCTGTGTAGAAGATATAAATACTGCTTATAAATTTCCCGTTAACTAACAGATCCTAAACAACGAAAAATAGACTTGACAAGACGTTGCTTGACAAATTATTTTTGACCTACGCTATTATTGTGGTTAACAGAAACAAAAATATATGTATCAAAATATAACTGGTTTTCAACAAACGATCTATTAGGGTTGCGTGAGTAAGTCGGGCCAAGTTGAGTGTGATGCGCATGTGACGTCAACGGCTCAGGTAATAATTGCCCAATCAGAGTCTCGTATTTTCGGCCAATAAGAAAGCCTAGTTTTAACCAATCAGATGTCTTCTTTTGCGTCATTTTGATTGGTTAATATTGTCCAATCGGAGAGTTTATATTACTGTACTACGTCACACCGATGTCAACCAATGACAAAGTGTCTTGAGCGTTACGTCATTCGTCAGGATATGCTGCTTTCTGATTGGTCCGTACTGATTCTGGGCGTCACGTCGAGTGTGATTGTAATATAAAGTCCACACCCAATGTCAACTTCTAGTTAACGGTAGGGCAGAACATATGAAGGTACCTTTTAATGAGATTTATAGTTTCTAGGTAAATATCACTTACGAAATATGTAGTACCCCATTGTAGAGATCTTTCGAGTTCTTAAGGAAATTAAAAATTGGTTTCTGTTGCTGCTAAATGTTAACACGGTTTTTTAAAAAATCTTGAGTGTTCATTCGATACCGACACAAAGTAAAAAAACAAACGAGAGTTATCTATTTTTCCTAGTTGTTCGATTTTTGTAACCTAATTTTTGGCCAGTAATATATCATATTTTTAAGGGAATGACTTTATACAACTGTAAATAAATATTACGATACGTAGAAGGCAACTGAAAAATATAATTCAAAATATCATGAGACGAAACAAAGTCAATATCCTACCGGGTAAGAAAATATACCTCATTAATACGTTTTATAACAAGAAAACTATTGTGCTCTACCAACGAGCATTAGTCGAAAAATAATAATCAACGGTCTGACAAAATGATGATATAATGGCCGATGTAATTTCGAAAAAGGTTTTCTGGCTTTACTCTTATTTCATTAGTTCCTGTATTTTAAGATGGATGAAATTGATTGTGGCCATAATGAAAAGGTAGAGTGTTAAACATTTTTTGCACGTAATTCGCTAGTTCCTGACCGTAAATATGTATTCATTTTTACACAGGGTCAGCCAACTATATGACTAAAGCACGTAAGAACAGAAGTGGTAGAGGTATAAATGACACTAGTCAGAGTTTCCTCTTCTGAGATTCATATAATTTCATTTTACAATCAAACCCTGTTGATAATGAAATACAGGTGTTATTCGGAGAGTCGAAAGTACATGATTTTCCGAAGAACTGGCATTCTGATAAGTATAATTATAAGTGCTGTGAGAAGACCATGTAAACCAACTCAACTCATCTCACTTTGAAAAGATTTTAGAGGTTCAAACCACTTTGTCCGCTGCTTACCTAAAAAACAACTTTCATTGCACAACATTTTCAACAGCCAGCATTTTAGTTTACTGACAAATTGGATTGAAAGTAAGTAATTTTATTAGCCTACCTTGCTTAAGAGAACGCATGAATTGTTCGGTTTCGGAACGTTAAAAAGTCGCATCTGATAATGCTTATAAATTTGTAGTATTCGAACAAGCTGCCTACATAAACACTGATTACAGGCCTAAAACTCTATAAAATCACAGCTATCGGGATCGTAATTTTCCTGCTTATACTTTCGCTACGACAATTAAGCGAATGCTGTCGCCGAATTATTTTTTTTATCTCATCTGTGTGAATCAGGTGTTAAAGGTTATAGTTTTACACGGCCTGTGTAGAAGATATAAATACTGCTTATAAATTTCCCGTTAACTAACAGATCCTAAACAACGAAAAATAGACTTGACTAGACGTTGCTTGACAAATTATTTTTGACCTACGCTATTATTGTGGTTAACAGAAACAAAAATATATGTATCAAAATATAACTGGTTTTCAACAAACGATCTATTAGGGTTGCGTGAGTAAGTCGGGCCAAGTTGAGTGTGATGCGCATGTGACGTCAACGGCTCAGGTAATAATTGCCCAATCAGAGTCTCGTATTTTCGGCCAATAAGAAAGCCTAGTTTTAACCAATCAGATGTCTTCTTTTGCGTCATTTTGATTGGTTAATATTGTCCAATCGGAGAGTTTAAATTACTGTACTACGTCACACCGATGTCAACCAATGACAAAGTGTCTTGAGCGTTACGTCATTCGTCAGGATATGCTGCTTTCTGATTGGTCCGTACTGATTCTGGGCGTCACGTCGAGTGTGATTGTAATATAAAGTCCACACCCAATGTCAACTTCTAGTTAACGGTAGGGCAGAACATATGAAGGTACCTTTTAATGAGATTTATAGTTTCTAGGTAAATATCACTTACGAAATATGTAGTACCCCATTGTAGAGATCTTTCGAGTTCTTAAGGAAATTAAAAATTGGTTTCTGTTGCTGCTAAATGTTAACACGGTTTTTTAAAAAATCTTGAGTGTTCATTCGATACCGACACAAAGTAAAAAAACAAACGAGAGTTATCTATTTTTCCTAGTTGTTCGATTTTTGTAACCTAATTTTTGGCCAGTAATATATCATATTTTTAAGGGAATGACTTTATACAACTGTAAATAAATATTACGATACGTAGAAGGCAACTGAAAAATATAATTCAAAATATCATGAGACGAAACAAAGTCAATATCCTACCGGGTAAGAAAATATACCTCATTAATACGTTTTATAACAAGAAAACTATTGTGCTCTACCAACGAGCATTAGTCGAAAAATAATAATCAACGGTCTGACAAAATGATGATATAATGGCCGATGTAATTTCGAAAAAGGTTTTCTGGCTTTACTCTTATTTCATTAGTTCCTGTATTTTAAGATGGATGAAATTGATTGTGGCCATAATGAAAAGGTAGAGTGTTAAACATTTTTTGCACGTAATTCGCTAGTTCCTGACCGTAAATATGTATTCATTTTTATCACAGGGTCAGCCAACTATATGACTAAAGCACGTAAGAACAGAAGTGGTAGAGGTATAAATGACACTAGTCAGAGTTTCCTCTTCTGAGATTCATATAATTTCATTTTACAATCAAACCCTGTTGATAATGAAATACAGGTGTTATTCGGAGAGTCGAAAGTACATGATTTTCCGAAGAACTGGCATTCTGATAAGTATAATTATAAGTGCTGTGAGAAGACCATGTAAACCAACTCAACTCATCTCACTTTGAAAAGATTTTAGAGGTTCAAACCACTTTGTCCGCTGCTTACCTAAAAAACAACTTTCATTGCACAACATTTTCAACAGCCAGCATTTTAGTTTACTGACAAATTGGATTGAAAGTAAGTAATTTTATTAGCCTACCTTGCTTAAGAGAACGCATGAATTGTTCGGTTTCGGAACGTTAAAAAGTCGCATCTGATAATGCTTATAAATTTGTAGTATTCGAACAAGCTGCCTACATAAACACTGATTACAGGCCTAAAACTCTATAAAATCACAGCTATCGGGATCGTAATTTTCCTGCTTATACTTTCGCTACGACAATTAAGCGAATGCTGTCGCCGAATTATTTTTTTTTATCTCATCTGTGTGAATCAGGTGTTAAAGGTTATAGTTTTACACGGCCTGTGTAGAAGATATAAATACTGCTTATAAATTTCCCGTTAACTAACAGATCCTAAACAACGAAAAATAGACTTGACAAGACGTTGCTTGACAAATTATTTTTGACCTACGCTATTATTGTGGTTAACAGAAACAAAAATATATGTATCAAAATATAACTGGTTTTCAACAAACGATCTATTAGGGTTGCGTGAGTAAGTCGGGCCAAGTTGAGTGTGATGCGCATGTGACGTCAACGGCTCAGGTAATAATTGCCCAATCAGAGTCTCGTATTTTCGGCCAATAAGAAAGCCTAGTTTTAACCAATCAGATGTCTTCTTTTGCGTCATTTTGATTGGTTAATATTGTCCAATCGGAGAGTTTATATTACTGTACTACGTCACACCGATGTCAACCAATGACAAAGTGTCTTGAGCGTTACGTCATTCGTCAGGATATGCTGCTTTCTGATTGGTCCGTACTGATTCTGGGCGTCACGTCGAGTGTGATTGTAATATAAAGTCCACACCCAATGTCAACTTCTAGTTAACGGTAGGGCAGAACATATGAAGGTACCTTTTAATGAGATTTATAGTTTCTAGGTAAATATCACTTACGAAATATGTAGTACCCCATTGTAGAGATCTTTCGAGTTCTTAAGGAAATTAAAAATTGGTTTCTGTTGCTGCTAAATGTTAACACGGTTTTTTAAAAAATCTTGAGTGTTCATTCGATACCGACACAAAGTAAAAAAACAAACGAGAGTTATCTATTTTTCCTAGTTGTTCGATTTTTGTAACCTAATTTTTGGCCAGTAATATATCATATTTTTAAGGGAATGACTTTATACAACTGTAAATAAATATTACGATACGTAGAAGGCAACTGAAAAATATAATTCAAAATATCATGAGACGAAACAAAGTCAATATCCTACCGGGTAAGAAAATATACCTCATTAATACGTTTTATAACAAGAAAACTATTGTGCTCTACCAACGAGCATTAGTCGAAAAATAATAATCAACGGTCTGACAAAATGATGATATAATGGCCGATGTAATTTCGAAAAAGGTTTTCTGGCTTTACTCTTATTTCATTAGTTCCTGTATTTTAAGATGGATGAAATTGATTGTGGCCATAATGAAAAGGTAGAGTGTTAAACATTTTTTGCACGTAATTCGCTAGTTCCTGACCGTAAATATGTATTCATTTTTATCACAGGGTCAGCCAACTATATGACTAAAGCACGTAAGAACAGAAGTGGTAGAGGTATAAATGACACTAGTCAGAGTTTCCTCTTCTGAGATTCATATAATTTCATTTTACAATCAAACCCTGTTGATAATGAAATACAGGTGTTATTCGGAGAGTCGAAAGTACATGATTTTCCGAAGAACTGGCATTCTGATAAGTATAATTATAAGTGCTGTGAGAAGACCATGTAAACCAACTCAACTCATCTCACTTTGAAAAGATTTTAGAGGTTCAAACCACTTTGTCCGCTGCTTACCTAAAAAACAACTTTCATTGCACAACATTTTCAACAGCCAGCATTTTAGTTTACTGACAAATTGGATTGAAAGTAAGTAATTTTATTAGCCTACCTTGCTTAAGAGAACGCATGAATTGTTCGGTTTCGGAACGTTAAAAAGTCGCATCTGATAATGCTTATAAATTTGTAGTATTCGAACAAGCTGCCTACATAAACACTGATTACAGGCCTAAAACTCTATAAAATCACAGCTATCGGGATCGTAATTTTCCTGCTTATACTTTCGCTACGACAATTAAGCGAATGCTGTCGCCGAATTATTTTTTTTTATCTCATCTGTGTGAATCAGGTGTTAAAGGTTATAGTTTTACACGGCCTGTGTAGAAGATATAAATACTGCTTATAAATTTCCCGTTAACTAACAGATCCTAAACAACGAAAAATAGACTTGACAAGACGTTGCTTGACAAATTATTTTTGACCTACGCTATTATTGTGGTTAACAGAAACAAAAATATATGTATCAAAATATAACTGGTTTTCAACAAACGATCTATTAGGGTTGCGTGAGTAAGTCGGGCCAAGTTGAGTGTGATGCGCATGTGACGTCAACGGCTCAGGTAATAATTGCCCAATCAGAGTCTCGTATTTTCGGCCAATAAGAAAGCCTAGTTTTAACCAATCAGATGTCTTCTTTTGCGTCATTTTGATTGGTTAATATTGTCCAATCGGAGAGTTTATATTACTGTACTACGTCACACCGATGTCAACCAATGACAAAGTGTCTTGAGCGTTACGTCATTCGTCAGGATATGCTGCTTTCTGATTGGTCCGTACTGATTCTGGGCGTCACGTCGAGTGTGATTGTAATATAAAGTCCACACCCAATGTCAACTTCTAGTTAACGGTAGGGCAGAACATATGAAGGTACCTTTTAATGAGATTTATAGTTTCTAGGTAAATATCACTTACGAAATATGTAGT
Organism: Catonia carolina; assembly: GCA_035578175.1. Taxonomy (NCBI): domain Eukaryota; kingdom Metazoa; phylum Arthropoda; class Insecta; order Hemiptera; family Achilidae; genus Catonia; species Catonia carolina. Next base: position 22,119,427 of record JAQMRL010000008.1, on the reverse strand, counting down.
ACCCCATTGTAGAGATCTTTCGAGTTCTTAAGGAAATTAAAAATTGGTTTCTGTTGCTGCTAAATGTTAACACGGTTTTTTAAAAAATCTTGAGTGTTCATTCGATACCGACACAAAGTAAAAAAACAAACGAGAGTTATCTATTTTTCCTAGTTGTTCGATTTTTGTAACCTAATTTTTGGCCAGTAATATATCATATTTTTAAGGGAATGACTTTATACAACTGTAAATAAATATTACGATACGTAGAAGGCAACTGAAAAATATAATTCAAAATATCATGAGACGAAACAAAGTCAATATCCTACCGGGTAAGAAAATATACCTCATTAATACGTTTTATAACAAGAAAACTATTGTGCTCTACCAACGAGCATTAGTCGAAAAATAATAATCAACGGTCTGACAAAATGATGATATAATGGCCGATGTAATTTCGAAAAAGGTTTTCTGGCTTTACTCTTATTTCATTAGTTCCTGTATTTTAAGATGGATGAAATTGATTGTGGCCATAATGAAAAGGTAGAGTGTTAAACATTTTTTGCACGTAATTCGCTAGTTCCTGACCGTAAATATGTATTCATTTTTATCACAGGGTCAGCCAACTATATGACTAAAGCACGTAAGAACAGAAGTGGTAGAGGTATAAATGACACTAGTCAGAGTTTCCTCTTCTGAGATTCATATAATTTCATTTTACAATCAAACCCTGTTGATAATGAAATACAGGTGTTATTCGGAGAGTCGAAAGTACATGATTTTCCGAAGAACTGGCATTCTGATAAGTATAATTATAAGTGCTGTGGGAAGACCATGTAAACCAACTCAACTCATCTCACTTTGAAAAGATTTTAGAGGTTCAAACCACTTTGTCCGCTGCTTACCTAAAAAACAACTTTCATTGCACAACATTTTCAACAGCCAGCATTTTAGTTTACTGACAAATTGGATTGAAAGTAAGTAATTTTATTAGCCTACCTTGCTTAAGAGAACGCATGAATTGTTCGGTTTCGGAACGTTAAAAAGTCGCATCTGATAATGCTTATAAATTTGTAGTATTCGAACAAGCTGCCTACATAAACACTGATTACAGGCCTAAAACTCTATAAAATCACAGCTATCGGGATCGTAATTTTCCTGCTTATACTTTCGCTACGACAATTAAGCGAATGCTGTCGCCGAATTATTTTTTTTTATCTCATCTGTGTGAATCAGGTGTTAAAGGTTATAGTTTTACACGGCCTGTGTAGAAGATATAAATACTGCTTATAAATTTCCCGTTAACTAACAGATCCTAAACAACGAAAAATAGACTTGACAAGACGTTGCTTGACAAATTATTTTTGACCTACGCTATTATTGTGGTTAACAGAAACAAAAATATATGTATCAAAATATAACTGGTTTTCAACAAACGATCTATTAGGGTTGCGTGAGTAAGTCGGGCCAAGTTGAGTGTGATGCGCATGTGACGTCAACGGCTCAGGTAATAATTGCCCAATCAGAGTCTCGTATTTTCGGCCAATAAGAAAGCCTAGTTTTAACCAATCAGATGTCTTCTTTTGCGTCATTTTGATTGGTTAATATTGTCCAATCGGAGAGTTTATATTACTGTACTACGTCACACCGATGTCAACCAATGACAAAGTGTCTTGAGCGTTACGTCATTCGTCAGGATATGCTGCTTTCTGATTGGTCCGTACTGATTCTGGGCGTCACGTCGAGTGTGATTGTAATATAAAGTCCACACCCAATGTCAACTTCTAGTTAACGGTAGGGCAGAACATATGAAGGTACCTTTTAATGAGATTTATAGTTTCTAGGTAAATATCACTTACGAAATATGTAGTACCCCATTGTAGAGATCTTTCGAGTTCTTAAGGAAATTAAAAATTGGTTTCTGTTGCTGCTAAATGTTAACACGGTTTTTTAAAAAATCTTGAGTGTTCATTCGATACCGACACAAAGTAAAAAAACAAACGAGAGTTATCTATTTTTCCTAGTTGTTCGATTTTTGTAACCTAATTTTTGGCCAGTAATATATCATATTTTTAAGGGAATGACTTTATACAACTGTAAATAAATATTACGATACGTAGAAGGCAACTGAAAAATATAATTCAAAATATCATGAGACGAAACAAAGTCAATATCCTACCGGGTAAGAAAATATACCTCATTAATACGTTTTATAACAAGAAAACTATTGTGCTCTACCAACGAGCATTAGTCGAAAAATAATAATCAACGGTCTGACAAAATGATGATATAATGGCCGATGTAATTTCGAAAAAGGTTTTCTGGCTTTACTCTTATTTCATTAGTTCCTGTATTTTAAGATGGATGAAATTGATTGTGGCCATAATGAAAAGGTAGAGTGTTAAACATTTTTTGCACGTAATTCGCTAGTTCCTGACCGTAAATATGTATTCATTTTTACACAGGGTCAGCCAACTATATGACTAAAGCACGTAAGAACAGAAGTGGTAGAGGTATAAATGACACTAGTCAGAGTTTCCTCTTCTGAGATTCATATAATTTCATTTTACAATCAAACCCTGTTGATAATGAAATACAGGTGTTATTCGGAGAGTCGAAAGTACATGATTTTCCGAAGAACTGGCATTCTGATAAGTATAATTATAAGTGCTGTGAGAAGACCATGTAAACCAACTCAACTCATCTCACTTTGAAAAGATTTTAGAGGTTCAAACCACTTTGTCCGCTGCTTACCTAAAAAACAACTTTCATTGCACAACATTTTCAACAGCCAGCATTTTAGTTTACTGACAAATTGGATTGAAAGTAAGTAATTTTATTAGCCTACCTTGCTTAAGAGAACGCATGAATTGTTCGGTTTCGGAACGTTAAAAAGTCGCATCTGATAATGCTTATAAATTTGTAGTATTCGAACAAGCTGCCTACATAAACACTGATTACAGGCCTAAAACTCTATAAAATCACAGCTATCGGGATCGTAATTTTCCTGCTTATACTTTCGCTACGACAATTAAGCGAATGCTGTCGCCGAATTATTTTTTTTATCTCATCTGTGTGAATCAGGTGTTAAAGGTTATAGTTTTACACGGCCTGTGTAGAAGATATAAATACTGCTTATAAATTTCCCGTTAACTAACAGATCCTAAACAACGAAAAATAGACTTGACAAGACGTTGCTTGACAAATTATTTTTGACCTACGCTATTATTGTGGTTAACAGAAACAAAAATATATGTATCAAAATATAACTGGTTTTCAACAAACGATCTATTAGGGTTGCGTGAGTAAGTCGGGCCAAGTTGAGTGTGATGCGCATGTGACGTCAACGGCTCAGGTAATAATTGCCCAATCAGAGTCTCGTATTTTCGGCCAATAAGAAAGCCTAGTTTTAACCAATCAGATGTCTTCTTTTGCGTCATTTTGATTGGTTAATATTGTCCAATCGGAGAGTTTATATTACTGTACTACGTCACACCGATGTCAACCAATGACAAAGTGTCTTGAGCGTTACGTCATTCGTCAGGATATGCTGCTTTCTGATTGGTCCGTACTGATTCTGGGCGTCACGTCGAGTGTGATTGTAATATAAAGTCCACACCCAATGTCAACTTCTAGTTAACGGTAGGGCAGAACATATGAAGGTACCTTTTAATGAGATTTATAGTTTCTAGGTAAATATCACTTACGAAATATGTAGTACCCCATTGTAGAGATCTTTCGAGTTCTTAAGGAAATTAAAAATTGGTTTCTGTTGCTGCTAAATGTTAACACGGTTTTTTAAAAAATCTTGAGTGTTCATTCGATACCGACACAAAGTAAAAAAACAAACGAGAGTTATCTATTTTTCCTAGTTGTTCGATTTTTGTAACCTAATTTTTGGCCAGTAATATATCATATTTTTAAGGGAATGACTTTATACAACTGTAAATAAATATTACGATACGTAGAAGGCAACTGAAAAATATAATTCAAAATATCATGAGACGAAACAAAGTCAATATCCTACCGGGTAAGAAAATATACCTCATTAATACGTTTTATAACAAGAAAACTATTGTGCTCTACCAACGAGCATTAGTCGAAAAATAATAATCAACGGTCTGACAAAATGATGATATAATGGCCGATGTAATTTCGAAAAAGGTTTTCTGGCTTTACTCTTATTTCATTAGTTCCTGTATTTTAAGATGGATGAAATTGATTGTGGCCATAATGAAAAGGTAGAGTGTTAAACATTTTTTGCACGTAATTCGCTAGTTCCTGACCGTAAATATGTATTCATTTTTATCACAGGGTCAGCCAACTATATGACTAAAGCACGTAAGAACAGAAGTGGTAGAGGTATAAATGACACTAGTCAGAGTTTCCTCTTCTGAGATTCATATAATTTCATTTTACAATCAAACCCTGTTGATAATGAAATACAGGTGTTATTCGGAGAGTCGAAAGTACATGATTTTCCGAAGAACTGGCATTCTGATAAGTATAATTATAAGTGCTGTGAGAAGACCATGTAAACCAACTCAACTCATCTCACTTTGAAAAGATTTTAGAGGTTCAAACCACTTTGTCCGCTGCTTACCTAAAAAACAACTTTCATTGCACAACATTTTCAACAGCCAGCATTTTAGTTTACTGACAAATTGGATTGAAAGTAAGTAATTTTATTAGCCTACCTTGCTTAAGAGAACGCATGAATTGTTCGGTTTCGGAACGTTAAAAAGTCGCATCTGATAATGCTTATAAATTTGTAGTATTCGAACAAGCTGCCTACATAAACACTGATTACAGGCCTAAAACTCTATAAAATCACAGCTATCGGGATCGTAATTTTCCTGCTTATACTTTCGCTACGACAATTAAGCGAATGCTGTCGCCGAATTATTTTTTTTTATCTCATCTGTGTGAATCAGGTGTTAAAGGTTATAGTTTTACACGGCCTGTGTAGAAGATATAAATACTGCTTATAAATTTCCCGTTAACTAACAGATCCTAAACAACGAAAAATAGACTTGACAAGACGTTGCTTGACAAATTATTTTTGACCTACGCTATTATTGTGGTTAACAGAAACAAAAATATATGTATCAAAATATAACTGGTTTTCAACAAACGATCTATTAGGGTTGCGTGAGTAAGTCGGGCCAAGTTGAGTGTGATGCGCATGTGACGTCAACGGCTCAGGTAATAATTGCCCAATCAGAGTCTCGTATTTTCGGCCAATAAGAAAGCCTAGTTTTAACCAATCAGATGTCTTCTTTTGCGTCATTTTGATTGGTTAATATTGTCCAATCGGAGAGTTTATATTACTGTACTACGTCACACCGATGTCAACCAATGACAAAGTGTCTTGAGCGTTACGTCATTCGTCAGGATATGCTGCTTTCTGATTGGTCCGTACTGATTCTGGGCGTCACGTCGAGTGTGATTGTAATATAAAGTCCACACCCAATGTCAACTTCTAGTTAACGGTAGGGCAGAACATATGAAGGTACCTTTTAATGAGATTTATAGTTTCTAGGTAAATATCACTTACGAAATATGTAGTACCCCATTGTAGAGATCTTTCGAGTTCTTAAGGAAATTAAAAATTGGTTTCTGTTGCTGCTAAATGTTAACACGGTTTTTTAAAAAATCTTGAGTGTTCATTCGATACCGACACAAAGTAAAAAAACAAACGAGAGTTATCTATTTTTCCTAGTTGTTCGATTTTTGTAACCTAATTTTTGGCCAGTAATATATCATATTTTTAAGGGAATGACTTTATACAACTGTAAATAAATATTACGATACGTAGAAGGCAACTGAAAAATATAATTCAAAATATCATGAGACGAAACAAAGTCAATATCCTACCGGGTAAGAAAATATACCTCATTAATACGTTTTATAACAAGAAAACTATTGTGCTCTACCAACGAGCATTAGTCGAAAAATAATAATCAACGGTCTGACAAAATGATGATATAATGGCCGATGTAATTTCGAAAAAGGTTTTCTGGCTTTACTCTTATTTCATTAGTTCCTGTATTTTAAGATGGATGAAATTGATTGTGGCCATAATGAAAAGGTAGAGTGTTAAACATTTTTTGCACGTAATTCGCTAGTTCCTGACCGTAAATATGTATTCATTTTTATCACAGGGTCAGCCAACTATATGACTAAAGCACGTAAGAACAGAAGTGGTAGAGGTATAAATGACACTAGTCAGAGTTTCCTCTTCTGAGATTCATATAATTTCATTTTACAATCAAACCCTGTTGATAATGAAATACAGGTGTTATTCGGAGAGTCGAAAGTACATGATTTTCCGAAGAACTGGCATTCTGATAAGTATAATTATAAGTGCTGTGAGAAGACCATGTAAACCAACTCAACTCATCTCACTTTGAAAAGATTTTAGAGGTTCAAACCACTTTGTCCGCTGCTTACCTAAAAAACAACTTTCATTGCACAACATTTTCAACAGCCAGCATTTTAGTTTACTGACAAATTGGATTGAAAGTAAGTAATTTTATTAGCCTACCTTGCTTAAGAGAACGCATGAATTGTTCGGTTTCGGAACGTTAAAAAGTCGCATCTGATAATGCTTATAAATTTGTAGTATTCGAACAAGCTGCCTACATAAACACTGATTACAGGCCTAAAACTCTATAAAATCACAGCTATCGGGATCGTAATTTTCCTGCTTATACTTTCGCTACGACAATTAAGCGAATGCTGTCGCCGAATTATTTTTTTTTATCTCATCTGTGTGAATCAGGTGTTAAAGGTTATAGTTTTACACGGCCTGTGTAGAAGATATAAATACTGCTTATAAATTTCCCGTTAACTAACAGATCCTAAACAACGAAAAATAGACTTGACAAGACGTTGCTTGACAAATTATTTTTGACCTACGCTATTATTGTGGTTAACAGAAACAAAAATATATGTATCAAAATATAACTGGTTTTCAACAAACGATCTATTAGGGTTGCGTGAGTAAGTCGGGCCAAGTTGAGTGTGATGCGCATGTGACGTCAACGGCTCAGGTAATAATTGCCCAATCAGAGTCTCGTATTTTCGGCCAATAAGAAAGCCTAGTTTTAACCAATCAGATGTCTTCTTTTGCGTCATTTTGATTGGTTAATATTGTCCAATCGGAGAGTTTATATTACTGTACTACGTCACACCGATGTCAACCAATGACAAAGTGTCTTGAGCGTTACGTCATTCGTCAGGATATGCTGCTTTCTGATTGGTCCGTACTGATTCTGGGCGTCACGTCGAGTGTGATTGTAATATAAAGTCCACACCCAATGTCAACTTCTAGTTAACGGTAGGGCAGAACATATGAAGGTACCTTTTAATGAGATTTATAGTTTCTAGGTAAATATCACTTACGAAATATGTAGTACCCCATTGTAGAGATCTTTCGAGTTCTTAAGGAAATTAAAAATTGGTTTCTGTTGCTGCTAAATGTTAACACGGTTTTTTAAAAAATCTTGAGTGTTCATTCGATACCGACACAAAGTAAAAAAACAAACGAGAGTTATCTATTTTTCCTAGTTGTTCGATTTTTGTAACCTAATTTTTGGCCAGTAATATATCATATTTTTAAGGGAATGACTTTATACAACTGTAAATAAATATTACGATACGTAGAAGGCAACTGAAAAATATAATTCAAAATATCATGAGCCGAAACAAAGTCAATATCCTACCGGGTAAGAAAATATACCTCATTAATACGTTTTATAACAAGAAAACTATTGTGCTCTACCAACGAGCATTAGTCGAAAAATAATAATCAACGGTCTGACAAAATGATGATATAATGGCCGATGTAATTTCGAAAAAGGTTTTCTGGCTTTACTCTTATTTCATTAGTTCCTGTATTTTAAGATGGATGAAATTGATTGTGGCCATAATGAAAAGGTAGAGTGTTAAACATTTTTTGCACGTAATTCGCTAGTTCCTGACCGTAAATATGTATTCATTTTTACACAGGGTCAGCCAACTATATGACTAAAGCACGTAAGAACAGAAGTGGTAGAGGTATAAATGACACTAGTCAGAGTTTCCTCTTCTGAGATTCATATAATTTCATTTTACAATCAAACCCTGTTGATAATGAAATACAGGTGTTATTCGGAGAGTCGAAAGTACATGATTTTCCGAAGAACTGGCATTCTGATAAGTATAATTATAAGTGCTGTGAGAAGACCATGTAAACCAACTCAACTCATCTCACTTTGAAAAGATTTTAGAGGTTCAAACCACTTTGTCCGCTGCTTACCTAAAAAACAACTTTCATTGCACAACATTTTCAACAGCCAGCATTTTAGTTTACTGACAAATTGGATTGAAAGTAAGTAATTTTATTAGCCTACCTTGCTTAAGAGAACGCATGAATTGTTCGGTTTCGGAACGTTAAAAAGTCGCATCTGATAATGCTTATAAATTTGTAGTATTCGAACAAGCTGCCTACATAAACACTGATTACAGGCCTAAAACTCTATAAAATCACAGCTATCGGGATCGTAATTTTCCTGCTTATACTTTCGCTACGACAATTAAGCGAATGCTGTCGCCGAATTATTTTTTTTTTATCTCATCTGTGTGAATCAGGTGTTAAAGGTTATAGTTTTACACGGCCTGTGTAGAAGATATAAATACTGCTTATAAATTTCCCGTTAACTAACAGATCCTAAACAACGAAAAATAGACTTGACAAGACGTTGCTTGACAAATTATTTTTGACCTACGCTATTATTGTGGTTAACAGAAACAAAAATATATGTATCAAAATATAACTGGTTTTCAACAAACGATCTATTAGGGTTGCGTGAGTAAGTCGGGCCAAGTTGAGTGTGATGCGCATGTGACGTCAACGGCTCAGGTAATAATTGCCCAATCAGAGTCTCGTATTTTCGGCCAATAAGAAAGCCTAGTTTTAACCAATCAGATGTCTTCTTTTGCGTCATTTTGATTGGTTAATATTGTCCAATCGGAGAGTTTATATTACTGTACTACGTCACACCGATGTCAACCAATGACAAAGTGTCTTGAGCGTTACGTCATTCGTCAGGATATGCTGCTTTCTGATTGGTCCGTACTGATTCTGGGCGTCACGTCGAGTGTGATTGTAATATAAAGTCCACACCCAATGTCAACTTCTAGTTAACGGTAGGGCAGAACATATGAAGGTACCTTTTAATGAGATTTATAGTTTCTAGGTAAATATCACTTACGAAATATGTAGTACCCCATTGTAGAGATCTTTCGAGTTCTTAAGGAAATTAAAAATTGGTTTCTGTTGCTGCTAAATGTTAACACGGTTTTTTAAAAAATCTTGAGTGTTCATTCGATACCGACACAAAGTAAAAAAACAAACGAGAGTTATCTATTTTTCCTAGTTGTTCGATTTTTGTAACCTAATTTTTGGCCAGTAATATATCATATTTTTAAGGGAATGACTTTATACAACTGTAAATAAATATTACGATACGTAGAAGGCAACTGAAAAATATAATTCAAAATATCATGAGACGAAACAAAGTCAATATCCTACCGGGTAAGAAAATATACCTCATTAATACGTTTTATAACAAGAAAACTATTGTGCTCTACCAACGAGCATTAGTCGAAAAATAATAATCAACGGTCTGACAAAATGATGATATAATGGCCGATGTAATTTCGAAAAAGGTTTTCTGGCTTTACTCTTATTTCATTAGTTCCTGTATTTTAAGATGGATGAAATTGATTGTGGCCATAATGAAAAGGTAGAGTGTTAAACATTTTTTGCACGTAATTCGCTAGTTCCTGACCGTAAATATGTATTCATTTTTATCACAGGGTCAGCCAACTATATGACTAAAGCACGTAAGAACAGAAGTGGTAGAGGTATAAATGACACTAGTCAGAGTTTCCTCTTCTGAGATTCATATAATTTCATTTTACAATCAAACCCTGTTGATAATGAAATACAGGTGTTATTCGGAGAGTCGAAAGTACATGATTTTCCGAAGAACTGGCATTCTGATAAGTATAATTATAAGTGCTGTGAGAAGACCATGTAAACCAACTCAACTCATCTCACTTTGAAAAGATTTTAGAGGTTCAAACCACTTTGTCCGCTGCTTACCTAAAAAACAACTTTCATTGCACAACATTTTCAACAGCCAGCATTTTAGTTTACTGACAAATTGGATTGAAAGTAAGTAATTTTATTAGCCTACCTTGCTTAAGAGAACGCATGAATTGTTCGGTTTCGGAACGTTAAAAAGTCGCATCTGATAATGCTTATAAATTTGTAGTATTCGAACAAGCTGCCTACATAAACACTGATTACAGGCCTAAAACTCTATAAAATCACAGCTATCGGGATCGTAATTTTCCTGCTTATACTTTCGCTACGACAATTAAGCGAATGCTGTCGCCGAATTATTTTTTTTATCTCATCTGTGTGAATCAGGTGTTAAAGGTTATAGTTTTACACGGCCTGTGTAGAAGATATAAATACTGCTTATAAATTTCCCGTTAACTAACAGATCCTAAACAACGAAAAATAGACTTGACAAGACGTTGCTTGACAAATTATTTTTGACCTACGCTATTATTGTGGTTAACAGAAACAAAAATATATGTATCAAAATATAACTGGTTTTCAACAAACGATCTATTAGGGTTGCGTGAGTAAGTCGGGCCAAGTTGAGTGTGATGCGCATGTGACGTCAACGGCTCAGGTAATAATTGCCCAATCAGAGTCTCGTATTTTCGGCCAATAAGAAAGCCTAGTTTTAACCAATCAGATGTCTTCTTTTGCGTCATTTTGATTGGTTAATATTGTCCAATCGGAGAGTTTATATTACTGTACTACGTCACACCGATGTCAACCAATGACAAAGTGTCTTGAGCGTTACGTCATTCGTCAGGATATGCTGCTTTCTGATTGGTCCGTACTGATTCTGGGCGTCACGTCGAGTGTGATTGTAATATAAAGTCCACACCCAATGTCAACTTCTAGTTAACGGTAGGGCAGAACATATGAAGGTACCTTTTAATGAGATTTATAGTTTCTAGGTAAATATCACTTACGAAATATGTAGTACCCCATTGTAGAGATCTTTCGAGTTCTTAAGGAAATTAAAAATTGGTTTCTGTTGCTGCTAAATGTTAACACGGTTTTTTAAAAAATCTTGAGTGTTCATTCGATACCGACACAAAGTAAAAAAACAAACGAGAGTTATCTATTTTTCCTAGTTGTTCGATTTTTGTAACCTAATTTTTGGCCAGTAATATATCATATTTTTAAGGGAATGACTTTATACAACTGTAAATAAATATTACGATACGTAGAAGGCAACTGAAAAATATAATTCAAAATATCATGAGACGAAACAAAGTCAATATCCTACCGGGTAAGAAAATATACCTCATTAATACGTTTTATAACAAGAAAACTATTGTGCTCTACCAACGAGCATTAGTCGAAAAATAATAATCAACGGTCTGACAAAATGATGATATAATGGCCGATGTAATTTCGAAAAAGGTTTTCTGGCTTTACTCTTATTTCATTAGTTCCTGTATTTTAAGATGGATGAAATTGATTGTGGCCATAATGAAAAGGTAGAGTGTTAAACATTTTTTGCACGTAATTCGCTAGTTCCTGACCGTAAATATGTATTCATTTTTATCACAGGGTCAGCCAACTATATGACTAAAGCACGTAAGAACAGAAGTGGTAGAGGTATAAATGACACTAGTCAGAGTTTCCTCTTCTGAGATTCATATAATTTCATTTTACAATCAAACCCTGTTGATAATGAAATACAGGTGTTATTCGGAGAGTCGAAAGTACATGATTTTCCGAAGAACTGGCATTCTGATAAGTATAATTATAAGTGCTGTGAGAAGACCATGTAAACCAACTCAACTCATCTCACTTTGAAAAGATTTTAGAGGTTCAAACCACTTTGTCCGCTGCTTACCTAAAAAACAACTTTCATTGCACAACATTTTCAACAGCCAGCATTTTAGTTTACTGACAAATTGGATTGAAAGTAAGTAATTTTATTAGCCTACCTTGCTTAAGAGAACGCATGAATTGTTCGGTTTCGGAACGTTAAAAAGTCGCATCTGATAATGCTTATAAATTTGTAGTATTCGAACAAGCTGCCTACATAAACACTGATTACAGGCCTAAAACTCTATAAAATCACAGCTATCGGGATCGTAATTTTCCTGCTTATACTTTCGCTACGACAATTAAGCGAATGCTGTCGCCGAATTATTTTTTTTATCTCATCTGTGTGAATCAGGTGTTAAAGGTTATAGTTTTACACGGCCTGTGTAGAAGATATAAATACTGCTTATAAATTTCCCGTTAACTAACAGATCCTAAACAACGAAAAATAGACTTGACAAGACGTTGCTTGACAAATTATTTTTGACCTACGCTATTATTGTGGTTAACAGAAACAAAAATATATGTATCAAAATATAACTGGTTTTCAACAAACGATCTATTAGGGTTGCGTGAGTAAGTCGGGCCAAGTTGAGTGTGATGCGCATGTGACGTCAACGGCTCAGGTAATAATTGCCCAATCAGAGTCTCGTATTTTCGGCCAATAAGAAAGCCTAGTTTTAACCAATCAGATGTCTTCTTTTGCGTCATTTTGATTGGTTAATATTGTCCAATCGGAGAGTTTATATTACTGTACTACGTCACACCGATGTCAACCAATGACAAAGTGTCTTGAGCGTTACGTCATTCGTCAGGATATGCTGCTTTCTGATTGGTCCGTACTGATTCTGGGCGTCACGTCGAGTGTGATTGTAATATAAAGTCCACACCCAATGTCAACTTCTAGTTAACGGTAGGGCAGAACATATGAAGGTACCTTTTAATGAGATTTATAGTTTCTAGGTAAATATCACTTACGAAATATGTAGTACCCCATTGTAGAGATCTTTCGAGTTCTTAAGGAAATTAAAAATTGGTTTCTGTTGCTGCTAAATGTTAACACGGTTTTTTAAAAAATCTTGAGTGTTCATTCGATACCGACACAAAGTAAAAAAACAAACGAGAGTTATCTATTTTTCCTAGTTGTTCGATTTTTGTAACCTAATTTTTGGCCAGTAATATATCATATTTTTAAGGGAATGACTTTATACAACTGTAAATAAATATTACGATACGTAGAAGGCAACTGAAAAATATAATTCAAAATATCATGAGACGAAACAAAGTCAATATCCTACCGGGTAAGAAAATATACCTCATTAATACGTTTTATAACAAGAAAACTATTGTGCTCTACCAACGAGCATTAGTCGAAAAATAATAATCAACGGTCTGACAAAATGATGATATAATGGCCGATGTAATTTCGAAAAAGGTTTTCTGGCTTTACTCTTATTTCATTAGTTCCTGTATTTTAAGATGGATGAAATTGATTGTGGCCATAATGAAAAGGTAGAGTGTTAAACATTTTTTGCACGTAATTCGCTAGTTCCTGACCGTAAATATGTATTCATTTTTATCACAGGGTCAGCCAACTATATGACTAAAGCACGTAAGAACAGAAGTGGTAGAGGTATAAATGACACTAGTCAGAGTTTCCTCTTCTGAGATTCATATAATTTCATTTTACAATCAAACCCTGTTGATAATGAAATACAGGTGTTATTCGGAGAGTCGAAAGTACATGATTTTCCGAAGAACTGGCATTCTGATAAGTATAATTATAAGTGCTGTGAGAAGACCATGTAAACCAACTCAACTCATCTCACTTTGAAAAGATTTTAGAGGTTCAAACCACTTTGTCCGCTGCTTACCTAAAAAACAACTTTCATTGCACAACATTTTCAACAGCCAGCATTTTAGTTTACTGACAAATTGGATTGAAAGTAAGTAATTTTATTAGCCTACCTTGCTTAAGAGAACGCATGAATTGTTCGGTTTCGGAACGTTAAAAAGTCGCATCTGATAATGCTTATAAATTTGTAGTATTCGAACAAGCTGCCTACATAAACACTGATTACAGGCCTAAAACTCTATAAAATCACAGCTATCGGGATCGTAATTTTCCTGCTTATACTTTCGCTACGACAATTAAGCGAATGCTGTCGCCGAATTATTTTTTTTTATCTCATCTGTGTGAATCAGGTGTTAAAGGTTATAGTTTTACACGGCCTGTGTAGAAGATATAAATACTGCTTATAAATTTCCCGTTAACTAACAGATCCTAAACAACGAAAAATAGACTTGACAAGACGTTGCTTGACAAATTATTTTTGACCTACGCTATTATTGTGGTTAACAGAAACAAAAATATATGTATCAAAATATAACTGGTTTTCAACAAACGATCTATTAGGGTTGCGTGAGTAAGTCGGGCCAAGTTGAGTGTGATGCGCATGTGACGTCAACGGCTCAGGTAATAATTGCCCAATCAGAGTCTCGTATTTTCGGCCAATAAGAAAGCCTAGTTTTAACCAATCAGATGTCTTCTTTTGCGTCATTTTGATTGGTTAATATTGTCCAATCGGAGAGTTTATATTACTGTACTACGTCACACCGATGTCAACCAATGACAAAGTGTCTTGAGCGTTACGTCATTCGTCAGGATATGCTGCTTTCTGATTGGTCCGTACTGATTCTGGGCGTCACGTCGAGTGTGATTGTAATATAAAGTCCACACCCAATGTCAACTTCTAGTTAACGGTAGGGCAGAACATATGAAGGTACCTTTTAATGAGATTTATAGTTTCTAGGTAAATATCACTTACGAAATATGTAGTACCCCATCGTAGAGATCTTTCGAGTTCTTAAGGAAATTAAAAATTGGTTTCTGTTGCTGCTAAATGTTAACACGGTTTTTTAAAAAATCTTGAGTGTTCATTCGATACCGACACAAAGTAAAAAAACAAACGAGAGTTATCTATTTTTCGTAGTTGTTCGATTTTTGTAACCTAATTTTTGGCCAGTAATATATCATATTTTTAAGGGAATGACTTTATACAACTGTAAATAAATATTACGATACGTAGAAGGCAACTGAAAAATATAATTCAAAATATCATGAGACGAAACAAAGTCAATATCCTACCGGGTAAGAAAATATACCTCATTAATACGTTTTATAACAAGAAAACTATTGTGCTCTACCAACGAGCATTAGTCGAAAAATAATAATCAACGGTCTGACAAAATGATGATATAATGGCCGATGTAATTTCGAAAAAGGTTTTCTGGCTTTACTCTTATTTCATTAGTTCCTGTATTTTAAGATGGATGAAATTGATTGTGGCCATAATGAAAAGGTAGAGTGTTAAACATTTTTTGCACGTAATTCGCTAGTTCCTGACCGTAAATATGTATTCATTTTTATCACAGGGTCAGCCAACTATATGACTAAAGCACGTAAGAACAGAAGTGGTAGAGGTATAAATGACACTAGTCAGAGTTTCCTCTTCTGAGATTCATATAATTTCATTTTACAATCAAACCCTGTTGATAATGAAATACAGGTGTTATTCGGAGAGTCGAAAGTACATGATTTTCCGAAGAACTGGCATTCTGATAAGTATAATTATAAGTGCTGTGAGAAGACCATGTAAACCAACTCAACTCATCTCACTTTGAAAAGATTTTAGAGGTTCAAACCACTTTGTCCGCTGCTTACCTAAAAAACAACTTTCATTGCACAACATTTTCAACAGCCAGCATTTTAGTTTACTGACAAATTGGATTGAAAGTAAGTAATTTTATTAGCCTACCTTGCTTAAGAGAACGCATGAATTGTTCGGTTTCGGAACGTTAAAAAGTCGCATCTGATAATGCTTATAAATTTGTAGTATTCGAACAAGCTGCCTACATAAACACTGATTACAGGCCTAAAACTCTATAAAATCACAGCTATCGGGATCGTAATTTTCCTGCTTATACTTTCGCTACGACAATTAAGCGAATGCTGTCGCCGAATTATTTTTTTTTTATCTCATCTGTGTGAATCAGGTGTTAAAGGTTATAGTTTTACACGGCCTGTGTAGAAGATATAAATACTGCTTATAAATTTCCCGTTAACTAACAGATCCTAAACAACGAAAAATAGACTTGACAAGACGTTGCTTGACAAATTATTTTTGACCTACGCTATTATTGTGGTTAACAGAAACAAAAATATATGTATCAAAATATAACTGGTTTTCAACAAACGATCTATTAGGGTTGCGTGAGTAAGTCGGGCCAAGTTGAGTGTGATGCGCATGTGACGTCAACGGCTCAGGTAATAATTGCCCAATCAGAGTCTCGTATTTTCGGCCAATAAGAAAGCCTAGTTTTAACCAATCAGATGTCTTCTTTTGCGTCATTTTGATTGGTTAATATTGTCCAATCGGAGAGTTTATATTACTGTACTACGTCACACCGATGTCAACCAATGACAAAGTGTCTTGAGCGTTACGTCATTCGTCAGGATATGCTGCTTTCTGATTGGTCCGTACTGATTCTGGGCGTCACGTCGAGTGTGATTGTAATATAAAGTCCACACCCAATGTCAACTTCTAGTTAACGGTAGGGCAGAACATATGAAGGTACCTTTTAATGAGATTTATAGTTTCTAGGTAAATATCACTTACGAAATATGTAGTACCCCATTGTAGAGATCTTTCGAGTTCTTAAGGAAATTAAAAATTGGTTTCTGTTGCTGCTAAATGTTAACACGGTTTTTTAAAAAATCTTGAGTGTTCATTCGATACCGACACAAAGTAAAAAAACAAACGAGAGTTATCTATTTTTCCTAGTTGTTCGATTTTTGTAACCTAATTTTTGGCCAGTAATATATCATATTTTTAAGGGAATGACTTTATACAACTGTAAATAAATATTACGATACGTAGAAGGCAACTGAAAAATATAATTCAAAATATCATGAGACGAAACAAAGTCAATATCCTACCGGGTAAGAAAATATACCTCATTAATACGTTTTATAACAAGAAAACTATTGTGCTCTACCAACGAGCATTAGTCGAAAAATAATAATCAACGGTCTGACAAAATGATGATATAATGGCCGATGTAATTTCGAAAAAGGTTTTCTGGCTTTACTCTTATTTCATTAGTTCCTGTATTTTAAGATGGATGAAATTGATTGTGGCCATAATGAAAAGGTAGAGTGTTAAACATTTTTTGCATGTAATTCGCTAGTTCCTGACCGTAAATATGTATTCATTTTTATCACAGGGTCAGCCAACTATATGACTAAAGCACGTAAGAACAGAAGTGGTAGAGGTATAAATGACACTAGTCAGAGTTTCCTCTTCTGAGATTCATATAATTTCATTTTACAATCAAACACTGTTGATAATGAAATACAGGTGTTATTCGGAGAGTCGAAAGTACATGATTTTCCGAAGAACTGGCATTCTGATAAGTATAATTATAAGTGCTGTGAGAAGACCATGTAAACCAACTCAACTCATCTCACTTTGAAAAGATTTTAGAGGTTCAAACCACTTTGTCCGCTGCTTACCTAAAAAACAACTTTCATTGCACAACATTTTCAACAGCCAGCATTTTAGTTTACTGACAAATTGGATTGAAAGTAAGTAATTTTATTAGCCTACCTTGCTTAAGAGAACGCATGAATTGTTCGGTTTCGGAACGTTAAAAAGTCGCATCTGATAATGCTTATAAATTTGTAGTATTCGAACAAGCTGCCTACATAAACACTGATTACAGGCCTAAAACTCTATAAAATCACAGCTATCGGGATCGTAATTTTCCTGCTTATACTTTCGCTACGACAATTAAGCGAATGCTGTCGCCGAATTATTTTTTTTTATCTCATCTGTGTGAATCAGGTGTTAAAGGTTATAGTTTTACACGGCCTGTGTAGAAGATATAAATACTGCTTATAAATTTCCCGTTAACTAACAGATCCTAAACAACGAAAAATAGACTTGACAAGACGTTGCTTGACAAATTATTTTTGACCTACGCTATTATTGTGGTTAACAGAAACAAAAATATATGTATCAAAATATAACTGGTTTTCAACAAACGATCTATTAGGGTTGCGTGAGTAAGTCGGGCCAAGTTGAGTGTGATGCGCATGTGACGTCAACGGCTCAGGTAATAATTGCCCAATCAGAGTCTCGTATTTTCGGCCAATAAGAAAGCCTAGTTTTAACCAATCAGATGTCTTCTTTTGCGTCATTTTGATTGGTTAATATTGTCCAATCGGAGAGTTTATATTACTGTACTACGTCACACCGATGTCAACCAATGACAAAGTGTCTTGAGCGTTACGTCATTCGTCAGGATATGCTGCTTTCTGATTGGTCCGTACTGATTCTGGGCGTCACGTCGAGTGTGATTGTAATATAAAGTCCACACCCAATGTCAACTTCTAGTTAACGGTAGGGCAGAACATATGAAGGTACCTTTTAATGAGATTTATAGTTTCTAGGTAAATATCACTTACGAAATATGTAGTACCCCATTGTAGAGATCTTTCGAGTTCTTAAGGAAATTAAAAATTGGTTTCTGTTGCTGCTAAATGTTAACACGGTTTTTTAAAAAATCTTGAGTGTTCATTCGATACCGACACAAAGTAAAAAAACAAACGAGAGTTATCTATTTTTCCTAGTTGTTCGATTTTTGTAACCTAATTTTTGGCCAGTAATATATCATATTTTTAAGGGAATGACTTTATACAACTGTAAATAAATATTACGATACGTAGAAGGCAACTGAAAAATATAATTCAAAATATCATGAGACGAAACAAAGTCAATATCCTACCGGGTAAGAAAATATACCTCATTAATACGTTTTATAACAAGAAAACTATTGTGCTCTACCAACGAGCATTAGTCGAAAAATAATAATCAACGGTCTGACAAAATGATGATATAATGGCCGATGTAATTTCGAAAAAGGTTTTCTGGCTTTACTCTTATTTCATTAGTTCCTGTATTTTAAGATGGATGAAATTGATTGTGGCCATAATGAAAAGGTAGAGTGTTAAACATTTTTTGCATGTAATTCGCTAGTTCCTGACCGTAAATATGTATTCATTTTTATCACAGGGTCAGCCAACTATATGACTAAAGCACGTAAGAACAGAAGTGGTAGAGGTATAAATGACACTAGTCAGAGTTTCCTCTTCTGAGATTCATATAATTTCATTTTACAATCAAACCCTGTTGATAATGAAATACAGGTGTTATTCGGAGAGTCGAAAGTACATGATTTTCCGAAGAACTGGCATTCTGATAAGTATAATTATAAGTGCTGTGAGAAGACCATGTAAACCAACTCAACTCATCTCACTTTGAAAAGATTTTAGAGGTTCAAACCACTTTGTCCGCTGCTTACCTAAAAAACAACTTTCATTGCACAACATTTTCAACAGCCAGCATTTTAGTTTACTGACAAATTGGATTGAAAGTAAGTAATTTTATTAGCCTACCTTGCTTAAGAGAACGCATGAATTGTTCGGTTTCGGAACGTTAAAAAGTCGCATCTGATAATGCTTATAAATTTGTAGTATTCGAACAAGCTGCCTACATAAACACTGATTACAGGCCTAAAACTCTATAAAATCACAGCTATCGGGATCGTAATTTTCCTGCTTATACTTTCGCTACGACAATTAAGCGAATGCTGTCGCCGAATTATTTTTTTTTATCTCATCTGTGTGAATCAGGTGTTAAAGGTTATAGTTTTACACGGCCTGTGTAGAAGATATAAATACTGCTTATAAATTTCCCGTTAACTAACAGATCCTAAACAACGAAAAATAGACTTGACAAGACGTTGCTTGACAAATTATTTTTGACCTACGCTATTATTGTGGTTAACAGAAACAAAAATATATGTATCAAAATATAACTGGTTTTCAACAAACGATCTATTAGGGTTGCGTGAGTAAGTCGGGCCAAGTTGAGTGTGATGCGCATGTGACGTCAACGGCTCAGGTAATAATTGCCCAATCAGAGTCTCGTATTTTCGGCCAATAAGAAAGCCTAGTTTTAACCAATCAGATGTCTTCTTTTGCGTCATTTTGATTGGTTAATATTGTCCAATCGGAGAGTTTATATTACTGTACTACGTCACACCGATGTCAACCAATGACAAAGTGTCTTGAGCGTTACGTCATTCGTCAGGATATGCTGCTTTCTGATTGGTCCGTACTGATTCTGGGCGTCACGTCGAGTGTGATTGTAATATAAAGTCCACACCCAATGTCAACTTCTAGTTAACGGTAGGGCAGAACATATGAAGGTACCTTTTAATGAGATTTATAGTTTCTAGGTAAATATCACTTACGAAATATGTAGTACCCCATCGTAGAGATCTTTCGAGTTCTTAAGGAAATTAAAAATTGGTTTCTGTTGCTGCTAAATGTTAACACGGTTTTTTAAAAAATCTTGAGTGTTCATTCGATACCGACACAAAGTAAAAAAACAAACGAGAGTTATCTATTTTTCCTAGTTGTTCGATTTTTGTAACCTAATTTTTGGCCAGTAATATATCATATTTTTAAGGGAATGACTTTATACAACTGTAAATAAATATTACGATACGTAGAAGGCAACTGAAAAATATAATTCAAAATATCATGAGACGAAACAAAGTCAATATCCTACCGGGTAAGAAAATATACCTCATTAATACGTTTTATAACAAGAAAACTATTGTGCTCTACCAACGAGCATTAGTCGAAAAATAATAATCAACGGTCTGACAAAATGATGATATAATGGCCGATGTAATTTCGAAAAAGGTTTTCTGGCTTTACTCTTATTTCATTAGTTCCTGTATTTTAAGATGGATGAAATTGATTGTGGCCATAATGAAAAGGTAGAGTGTTAAACATTTTTTGCACGTAATTCGCTAGTTCCTGACCGTAAATATGTATTCATTTTTATCACAGGGTCAGCCAACTATATGACTAAAGCACGTAAGAACAGAAGTGGTAGAGGTATAAATGACACTAGTCAGAGTTTCCTCTTCTGAGATTCATATAATTTCATTTTACAATCAAACCCTGTTGATAATGAAATACAGGTGTTATTCGGAGAGTCGAAAGTACATGATTTTCCGAAGAACTGGCATTCTGATAAGTATAATTATAAGTGCTGTGAGAAGACCATGTAAACCAACTCAACTCATCTCACTTTGAAAAGATTTTAGAGGTTCAAACCACTTTGTCCGCTGCTTACCTAAAAAACAACTTTCATTGCACAACATTTTCAACAGCCAGCATTTTAGTTTACTGACAAATTGGATTGAAAGTAAGTAATTTTATTAGCCTACCTTGCTTAAGAGAACGCATGAATTGTTCGGTTTCGGAACGTTAAAAAGTCGCATCTGATAATGCTTATAAATTTGTAGTATTCGAACAAGCTGCCTACATAAACACTGATTACAGGCCTAAAACTCTATAAAATCACAGCTATCGGGATCGTAATTTTCCTGCTTATACTTTCGCTACGACAATTAAGCGAATGCTATCGCCGAATTATTTTTTTTTTATCTCATCTGTGTGAATCAGGTGTTAAAGGTTATAGTTTTACACGGCCTGTGTAGAAGATATAAATACTGCTTATAAATTTCCCGTTAACTAACAGATCCTAAACAACGAAAAATAGACTTGACAAGACGTTGCTTGACAAATTATTTTTGACCTACGCTATTATTGTGGTTAACAGAAACAAAAATATATGTATCAAAATATAACTGGTTTTCAACAAACGATCTATTAGGGTTGCGTGAGTAAGTCGGGCCAAGTTGAGTGTGATGCGCATGTGACGTCAACGGCTCAGGTAATAATTGCCCAATCAGAGTCTCGTATTTTCGGCCAATAAGAAAGCCTAGTTTTAACCAATCAGATGTCTTCTTTTGCGTCATTTTGATTGGTTAATATTGTCCAATCGGAGAGTTTATATTACTGTACTACGTCACACCGATGTCAACCAATGACAAAGTGTCTTGAGCGTTACGTCATTCGTCAGGATATGCTGCTTTCTGATTGGTCCGTACTGATTCTGGGCGTCACGTCGAGTGTGATTGTAATATAAAGTCCACACCCAATGTCAACTTCTAGTTAACGGTAGGGCAGAACATATGAAGGTACCTTTTAATGAGATTTATAGTTTCTAGGTAAATATCACTTACGAAATATGTAGTACCCCATTGTAGAGATCTTTCGAGTTCTTAAGGAAATTAAAAATTGGTTTCTGTTGCTGCTAAATGTTAACACGGTTTTTTAAAAAATCTTGAGTGTTCATTCGATACCGACACAAAGTAAAAAAACAAACGAGAGTTATCTATTTTTCCTAGTTGTTCGATTTTTGTAACCTAATTTTTGGCCAGTAATATATCATATTTTTAAGGGAATGACTTTATACAACTGTAAATAAATATTACGATACGTAGAAGGCAACTGAAAAATATAATTCAAAATATCATGAGACGAAACAAAGTCAATATCCTACCGGGTAAGAAAATATACCTCATTAATACGTTTTATAACAAGAAAACTATTGTGCTCTACCAACGAGCATTAGTCGAAAAATAATAATCAACGGTCTGACAAAATGATGATATAATGGCCGATGTAATTTCGAAAAAGGTTTTCTGGCTTTACTCTTATTTCATTAGTTCCTGTATTTTAAGATGGATGAAATTGATTGTGGCCATAATGAAAAGGTAGAGTGTTAAACATTTTTTGCATGTAATTCGCTAGTTCCTGACCGTAAATATGTATTCATTTTTATCACAGGGTCAGCCAACTATATGACTAAAGCACGTAAGAACAGAAGTGGTAGAGGTATAAATGACACTAGTCAGAGTTTCCTCTTCTGAGATTCATATAATTTCATTTTACAATCAAACCCTGTTGATAATGAAATACAGGTGTTATTCGGAGAGTCGAAAGTACATGATTTTCCGAAGAACTGGCATTCTGATAAGTATAATTATAAGTGCTGTGGGAAGACCATGTAAACCAACTCAACTCATCTCACTTTGAAAAGATTTTAGAGGTTCAAACCACTTTGTCCGCTGCTTACCTAAAAAACAACTTTCATTGCACAACATTTTCAACAGCCAGCATTTTAGTTTACTGACAAATTGGATTGAAAGTAAGTAATTTTATTAGCCTACCTTGCTTAAGAGAACGCATGAATTGTTCGGTTTCGGAACGTTAAAAAGTCGCATCTGATAATGCTTATAAATTTGTAGTATTCGAACAAGCTGCCTACATAAACACTGATTACAGGCCTAAAACTCTATAAAATCACAGCTATCGGGATCGTAATTTTCCTGCTTATACTTTCGCTACGACAATTAAGAGAATGCTGTCGCCGAATTATTTTTTTTTATCTCATCTGTGTGAATCAGGTGTTAAAGGTTATAGTTTTACACGGCCTGTGTAGAAGATATAAATACTGCTTATAAATTTCCCGTTAACTAACAGATACTAAACAACGAAAAATAGACTTGACAAGACGTTGCTTGACAAATTATTTTTGACCTACGCTATTATTGTGGTTAACAGAAACAAAAATATATGTATCAAAATATAACTGGTTTTCAACAAACGATCTATTAGGGTTGCGTGAGTAAGTCGGGCCAAGTTGAGTGTGATGCGCATGTGACGTCAACGGCTCAGGTAATAATTGCCCAATCAGAGTCTCGTATTTTCGGCCAATAAGAAAGCCTAGTTTTAACCAATCAGATGTCTTCTTTTGCGTCATTTTGATTGGTTAATATTGTCTAATCGGAGAGTTTATATTACTGTACTACGTCACACCGATGTCAACCAATGACAAAGTGTCTTGAGCGTTACGTCATTCGTCAGGATATGCTGCTTTCTGATTGGTCCGTACTGATTCTGGGCGTCACGTCGAGTGTGATTGTAATATAAAGTCCACACCCAATGTCAACTTCTAGTTAACGGTAGGGCAGAACATATGAAGGTACCTTTTAATGAGATTTATAGTTTCTAGGTAAATATCACTTACGAAATATGTAGTACCCCATTGTAGAGATCTTTCGAGTTCTTAAGGAAATTAAAAATTGGTTTCTGTTGCTGCTAAATGTTAACACGGTTTTTTAAAAAATCTTGAGTGTTCATTCGATACCGACACAAAGTAAAAAAACAAACGAGAGTTATCTATTTTTCCTAGTTGTTCGATTTTTGTAACCTAATTTTTGGCCAGTAATATATCATATTTTTAAGGGAATGACTTTATACAACTGTAAATAAATATTACGATACGTAGAAGGCAACTGAAAAATATAATTCAAAATATCATGAGACGAAACAAAGTCAATATCCTACCGGGTAAGAAAATATACCTCATTAATACGTTTTATAACAAGAAAACTATTGTGCTCTACCAACGAGCATTAGTCGAAAAATAATAATCAACGGTCTGACAAAATGATGATATAATGGCCGATGTAATTTCGAAAAAGGTTTTCTGGCTTTACTCTTATTTCATTAGTTCCTGTATTTTAAGATGGATGAAATTGATTGTGGCCATAATGAAAAGGTAGAGTGTTAAACATTTTTTGCACGTAATTCGCTAGTTCCTGACCGTAAATATGTATTCATTTTTATCACAGGGTCAGCCAACTATATGACTAAAGCACGTAAGAACAGAAGTGGTAGAGGTATAAATGACACTAGTCAGAGTTTCCTCTTCTGAGATTCATATAATTTCATTTTACAATCAAACCCTGTTGATAATGAAATACAGGTGTTATTCGGAGAGTCGAAAGTACATGATTTTCCGAAGAACTGGCATTCTGATAAGTATAATTATAAGTGCTGTGGGAAGACCATGTAAACCAACTCAACTCATCTCACTTTGAAAAGATTTTAGAGGTTCAAACCACTTTGTCCGCTGCTTACCTAAAAAACAACTTTCATTGCACAACATTTTCAACAGCCAGCATTTTAGTTTACTGACAAATTGGATTGAAAGTAAGTAATTTTATTAGCCTACCTTGCTTAAGAGAACGCATGAATTGTTCGGTTTCGGAACGTTAAAAAGTCGCATCTGATAATGCTTATAAATTTGTAGTATTCGAACAAGCTGCCTACATAAACACTGATTACAGGCCTAAAACTCTATAAAATCACAGCTATCGGGATCGTAATTTTCCTGCTTATACTTTCGCTACGACAATTAAGCGAATGCTGTCGCCGAATTATTTTTTTTTATCTCATCTGTGTGAATCAGGTGTTAAAGGTTATAGTTTTACACGGCCTGTGTAGAAGATATAAATACTGCTTATAAATTTCCCGTTAACTAACAGATCCTAAACAACGAAAAATAGACTTGACAAGACGTTGCTTGACAAATTATTTTTGACCTACGCTATTATTGTGGTTAACAGAAACAAAAATATATGTATCAAAATATAACTGGTTTTCAACAAACGATCTATTAGGGTTGCGTGAGTAAGTCGGGCCAAGTTGAGTGTGATGCGCATGTGACGTCAACGGCTCAGGTAATAATTGCCCAATCAGAGTCTCGTATTTTCGGCCAATAAGAAAGCCTAGTTTTAACCAATCAGATGTCTTCTTTTGCGTCATTTTGATTGGTTAATATTGTCCAATCGGAGAGTTTATATTACTGTACTACGTCACACCGATGTCAACCAATGACAAAGTGTCTTGAGCGTTACGTCATTCGTCAGGATATGCTGCTTTCTGATTGGTCCGTACTGATTCTGGGCGTCACGTCGAGTGTGATTGTAATATAAAGTCCACACCCAATGTCAACTTCTAGTTAACGGTAGGGCAGAACATATGAAGGTACCTTTTAATGAGATTTATAGTTTCTAGGTAAATATCACTTACGAAATATGTAGTACCCCATTGTAGAGATCTTTCGAGTTCTTAAGGAAATTAAAAATTGGTTTCTGTTGCTGCTAAATGTTAACACGGTTTTTTAAAAAATCTTGAGTGTTCATTCGATACCGACACAAAGTAAAAAAAACAAACGAGAGTTATCTATTTTTCCTAGTTGTTCGATTTTTGTAACCTAATTTTTGGCCAGTAATATATCATATTTTTAAGGGAATGACTTTATACAACTGTAAATAAATATTACGATACGTAGAAGGCAACTGAAAAATATAATTCAAAATATCATGAGACGAAACAAAGTCAATATCCTACCGGGTAAGAAAATATACCTCATTAATACGTTTTATAACAAGAAAACTATTGTGCTCTACCAACGAGCATTAGTCGAAAAATAATAATCAACGGTCTGACAAAATGATGATATAATGGCCGATGTAATTTCGAAAAAGGTTTTCTGGCTTTACTCTTATTTCATTAGTTCCTGTATTTTAAGATGGATGAAATTGATTGTGGCCATAATGAAAAGGTAGAGTGTTAAACATTTTTTGCACGTAATTCGCTAGTTCCTGACCGTAAATATGTATTCATTTTTATCACAGGGTCAGCCAACTATATGACTAAAGCACGTAAGAACAGAAGTGGTAGAGGTATAAATGACACTAGTCAGAGTTTCTCTTCTGAGATTCATATAATTTCATTTTACAATCAAACCCTGTTGATAATGAAATACAGGTGTTATTCGGAGAGTCGAAAGTACATGATTTTCCGAAGAACTGGCATTCTGATAAGTATAATTATAAGTGCTGTGGGAAGACCATGTAAACCAACTCAACTCATCTCACTTTGAAAAGATTTTAGAGGTTCAAACCACTTTGTCCGCTGCTTACCTAAAAAACAACTTTCATTGCACAACATTTTCAACAGCCAGCATTTTAGTTTACTGACAAATTGGATTGAAAGTAAGTAATTTTATTAGCCTACCTTGCTTAAGAGAACGCATGAATTGTTCGGTTTCGGAACGTTAAAAAGTCGCATCTGATAATGCTTATAAATTTGTAGTATTCGAACAAGCTGCCTACATAAACACTGATTACAGGCCTAAAACTCTATAAAATCACAGCTATCGGGATCGTAATTTTCCTGCTTATACTTTCGCTACGACAATTAAGCGAATGCTGTCGCCGAATTATTTTTTTTTATCTCATCTGTGTGAATCAGGTGTTAAAGGTTATAGTTTTACACGGCCTGTGTAGAAGATATAAATACTGCTTATAAATTTCCCGTTAACTAACAGATCCTAAACAACGAAAAATAGACTTGACAAGACGTTACTTGACAAATTATTTTTGACCTACGCTATTATTGTGGTTAACAGAAACAAAAATATATGTATCAAAATATAACTGGTTTTCAACAAACGATCTATTAGGGTTGCGTGAGTAAGTCGGGCCAAGTTGAGTGTGATGCGCATGTGACGTCAACGGCTCAGGTAATAATTGCCCAATCAGAGTCTCGTATTTTCGGCCAATAAGAAAGCCTAGTTTTAACCAATCAGATGTCTTCTTTTGCGTCATTTTGATTGGTTAATATTGTCCAATCGGAGAGTTTATATTACTGTACTACGTCACACCGATGTCAACCAATGACAAAGTGTCTTGAGCGTTACGTCATTCGTCAGGATATGCTGCTTTCTGATTGGTCCGTACTGATTCTGGGCGTCACGTCGAGTGTGATTGTAATATAAAGTCCACACCCAATGTCAACTTCTAGTTAACGGTAGGGCAGAACATATGAAGGTACCTTTTAATGAGATTTATAGTTTCTAGGTAAATATCACTTACGAAATATGTAGTACCCCATTGTAGAGATCTTTCGAGTTCTTAAGGAAATTAAAAATTGGTTTCTGTTGCTGCTAAATGTTAACACGGTTTTTTAAAAAATCTTGAGTGTTCATTCGATACCGACACAAAGTAAAAAAAACAAACGAGAGTTATCTATTTTTCCTAGTTGTTCGATTTTTGTAACCTAATTTTTGGCCAGTAATATATCATATTTTTAAGGGAATGACTTTATACAACTGTAAATAAATATTACGATACGTAGAAGGCAACTGAAAAATATAATTCAAAATATCATGAGACGAAACAAAGTCAATATCCTACCGGGTAAGAAAATATACCTCATTAATACGTTTTATAACAAGAAAACTATTGTGCTCTACCAACGAGCATTAGTCGAAAAATAATAATCAACGGTCTGACAAAATGATGATATAATGGCCGATGTAATTTCGAAAAAGGTTTTCTGGCTTTACTCTTATTTCATTAGTTCCTGTATTTTAAGATGGATGAAATTGATTGTGGCCATAATGAAAAGGTAGAGTGTTAAACATTTTTTGCACGTAATTCGCTAGTTCCTGACCGTAAATATGTATTCATTTTTATCACAGGGTCAGCCAACTATATGACTAAAGCACGTAAGAACAGAAGTGGTAGAGGTATAAATGACACTAGTCAGAGTTTCCTCTTCTGAGATTCATATAATTTCATTTTACAATCAAACCCTGTTGATAATGAAATACAGGTGTTATTCGGAGAGTCGAAAGTACATGATTTTCCGAAGAACTGGCATTCTGATAAGTATAATTATAAGTGCTGTGGGAAGACCATGTAAACCAACTCAACTCATCTCACTTTGAAAAGATTTTAGAGGTTCAAACCACTTTGTCCGCTGCTTACCTAAAAAACAACTTTCATTGCACAACATTTTCAACAGCCAGCATTTTAGTTTACTGACAAATTGGATTGAAAGTAAGTAATTTTATTAGCCTACCTTGCTTAAGAGAACGCATGAATTGTTCGGTTTCGGAACGTTAAAAAGTCGCATCTGATAATGCTTATAAATTTGTAGTATTCGAACAAGCTGCCTACATAAACACTGATTACAGGCCTAAAACTCTATAAAATCACAGCTATCGGGATCGTAATTTTCCTGCTTATACTTTCGCTACGACAATTAAGCGAATGCTATCGCCGAATTATTTTTTTTTATCTCATCTGTGTGAATCAGGTGTTAAAGGTTATAGTTTTACACGGCCTGTGTAGAAGATATAAATACTGCTTATAAATTTCCCGTTAACTAACAGATCCTAAACAACGAAAAATAGACTTGACAAGACGTTGCTTGACAAATTATTTTTGACCTACGCTATTATTGTGGTTAACAGAAACAAAAATATATGTATCAAAATATAACTGGTTTTCAACAAACGATCTATTAGGGTTGCGTGAGTAAGTCGGGCCAAGTTGAGTGTGATGCGCATGTGACGTCAACGGCTCAGGTAATAATTGCCCAATCAGAGTCTCGTATTTTCGGCCAATAAGAAAGCCTAGTTTTAACCAATCAGATGTCTTCTTTTGCGTCATTTTGATTGGTTAATATTGTCCAATCGGAGAGTTTATATTACTGTACTACGTCACACCGATGTCAACCAATGACAAAGTGTCTTGAGCGTTACGTCATTCGTCAGGATATGCTGCTTTCTGATTGGTCCGTACTGATTCTTGGCGTCACGTCGAGTGTGATTGTAATATAAAGTCAACACCCAATGTCAACTTCTAGTTAACGGTAGGGCAGAACATATGAAGGTACCTTTTAATGAGATTTATAGTTTCTAGGTAAATATCACTTACGAAATATGTAGTACCCCATTGTAGAGATCTTTCGAGTTCTTAAGGAAATTAAAAATTGGTTTCTGTTGCTGCTAAATGTTAACACGGTTTTTTAAAAAATCTTGAGTGTTCATTCGATACCGACACAAAGTAAAAAAACAAACGAGAGTTATCTATTTTTCCTAGTTGTTCGATTTTTGTAACCTAATTTTTGGCCAGTAATATATCATATTTTTAAGGGAATGACTTTATACAACTGTAAATAAATATTACGATACGTAGAAGGCAACTGAAAAATATAATTCAAAATATCATGAGACGAAACAAAGTCAATATCCTACCGGGTAAGAAAATATACCTCATTAATACGTTTTATAACAAGAAAACTATTGTGCTCTACCAACGAGCATTAGTCGAAAAATAATAATCAACGGTCTGACAAAATGATGATATAATGGCCGATGTAATTTCGAAAAAGGTTTTCTGGCTTTACTCTTATTTCATTAGTTCCTGTATTTTAAGATGGATGAAATTGATTGTGGCCATAATGAAAAGGTAGAGTGTTAAACAATTTTTGCACGTAATTCGCTAGTTCCTGACCGTAAATATGTATTCATTTTTATCACAGGGTCAGCCAACTATATGACTAAAGCACGTAAGAACAGAAGTGGTAGAGGTATAAATGACACTAGTCAGAGTTTCCTCTTCTGAGATTCATATAATTTCATTTTACAATCAAACCCTGTTGATAATGAAATACAGGTGTTATTCGGAGAGTCGAAAGTACATGATTTTCCGAAGAACTGGCATTCTGATAAGTATAATTATAAGTGCTGTGGGAAGACCATGTAAACCAACTCAACTCATCTCACTTTGAAAAGATTTTAGAGGTTCAAACCACTTTGTCCGCTGCTTACCTAAAAAACAACTTTCATTGCACAACATTTTCAACAGCCAGCATTTTAGTTTACTGACAAATTGGATTGAAAGTAAGTAATTTTATTAGCCTACCTTGCTTAAGAGAACGCATGAATTGTTCGGTTTCGGAACGTTAAAAAGTCGCATCTGATAATGCTTATAAATTTGTAGTATTCGAACAAGCTGCCTACATAAACACTGATTACAGGCCTAAAACTCTATAAAATCACAGCTATCGGGATCGTAATTTTCCTGCTTATACTTTCGCTACGACAATTAAGCGAATGCTGTCGCCGAATTATTTTTTTTTATCTCATCTGTGTGAATCAGGTGTTAAAGGTTATAGTTTTACACGGCCTGTGTAGAAGATATAAATACTGCTTATAAATTTCCCGTTAACTAACAGATCCTAAACAACGAAAAATAGACTTGACAAGACGTTACTTGACAAATTATTTTTGACCTACGCTATTATTGTGGTTAACAGAAACAAAAATATATGTATCAAAATATAACTGGTTTTCAACAAACGATCTATTAGGGTTGCGTGAGTAAGTCGGGCCAAGTTGAGTGTGATGCGCATGTGACGTCAACGGCTCAGGTAATAATTGCCCAATCAGAGTCTCGTATTTTCGGCCAATAAGAAAGCCTAGTTTTAACCAATCAGATGTCTTCTTTTGCGTCATTTTGATTGGTTAATATTGTCCAATCGGAGAGTTTATATTACTGTACTACGTCACACCGATGTCAACCAATGACAAAGTGTCTTGAGCGTTACGTCATTCGTCAGGATATGCTGCTTTCTGATTGGTCCGTACTGATTCTGGGCGTCACGTCGAGTGTGATTGTAATATAAAGTCCACACCCAATGTCAACTTCTAGTTAACGGTAGGGCAGAACATATGAAGGTACCTTTTAATGAGATTTATAGTTTCTAGGTAAATATCACTTACGAAATATGTAGTACCCCATTGTAGAGATCTTTCGAGTTCTTAAGGAAATTAAAAATTGGTTTCTGTTGCTGCTAAATGTTAACACGGTTTTTTAAAAAATCTTGAGTGTTCATTCGATACCGACACAAAGTAAAAAAAACAAACGAGAGTTATCTATTTTTCCTAGTTGTTCGATTTTTGTAACCTAATTTTTGGCCAGTAATATATCATATTTTTAAGGGAATGACTTTATACAACTGTAAATAAATATTACGATACGTAGAAGGCAACTGAAAAATATAATTCAAAATATCATGAGACGAAACAAAGTCAATATCCTACCGGGTAAGAAAATATACCTCATTAATACGTTTTATAACAAGAAAACTATTGTGCTCTACCAACGAGCATTAGTCGAAAAATAATAATCAACGGTCTGACAAAATGATGATATAATGGCCGATGTAATTTCGAAAAAGGTTTTCTGGCTTTACTCTTATTTCATTAGTTCCTGTATTTTAAGATGGATGAAATTGATTGTGGCCATAATGAAAAGGTAGAGTGTTAAACATTTTTTGCACGTAATTCGCTAGTTCCTGACCGTAAATATGTATTCAT
Organism: Catonia carolina; assembly: GCA_035578175.1. Classification (NCBI taxonomy): domain Eukaryota; kingdom Metazoa; phylum Arthropoda; class Insecta; order Hemiptera; family Achilidae; genus Catonia; species Catonia carolina. The sequence continues at coordinate 22,087,393 of JAQMRL010000008.1, read as the reverse complement.
TTTTATCACAGGGTCAGCCAACTATATGACTAAAGCACGTAAGAACAGAAGTGGTAGAGGTATAAATGACACTAGTCAGAGTTTCCTCTTCTGAGATTCATATAATTTCATTTTACAATCAAACCCTGTTGATAATGAAATACAGGTGTTATTCGGAGAGTCGAAAGTACATGATTTTCCGAAGAACTGGCATTCTGATAAGTATAATTATAAGTGCTGTGGGAAGACCATGTAAACCAACTCAACTCATCTCACTTTGAAAAGATTTTAGAGGTTCAAACCACTTTGTCCGCTGCTTACCTAAAAAACAACTTTCATTGCACAACATTTTCAACAGCCAGCATTTTAGTTTACTGACAAATTGGATTGAAAGTAAGTAATTTTATTAGCCTACCTTGCTTAAGAGAACGCATGAATTGTTCGGTTTCGGAACGTTAAAAAGTCGCATCTGATAATGCTTATAAATTTGTAGTATTCGAACAAGCTGCCTACATAAACACTGATTACAGGCCTAAAACTCTATAAAATCACAGCTATCGGGATCGTAATTTTCCTGCTTATACTTTCGCTACGACAATTAAGCGAATGCTATCGCCGAATTATTTTTTTTTATCTCATCTGTGTGAATCAGGTGTTAAAGGTTATAGTTTTACACGGCCTGTGTAGAAGATATAAATACTGCTTATAAATTTCCCGTTAACTAACAGATCCTAAACAACGAAAAATAGACTTGACAAGACGTTGCTTGACAAATTATTTTTGACCTACGCTATTATTGTGGTTAACAGAAACAAAAATATATGTATCAAAATATAACTGGTTTTCAACAAACGATCTATTAGGGTTGCGTGAGTAAGTCGGGCCAAGTTGAGTGTGATGCGCATGTGACGTCAACGGCTCAGGTAATAATTGCCCAATCAGAGTCTCGTATTTTCGGCCAATAAGAAAGCCTAGTTTTAACCAATCAGATGTCTTCTTTTGCGTCATTTTGATTGGTTAATATTGTCCAATCGGAGAGTTTATATTACTGTACTACGTCACACCGATGTCAACCAATGACAAAGTGTCTTGAGCGTTACGTCATTCGTCAGGATATGCTGCTTTCTGATTGGTCCGTACTGATTCTTGGCGTCACGTCGAGTGTGATTGTAATATAAAGTCAACACCCAATGTCAACTTCTAGTTAACGGTAGGGCAGAACATATGAAGGTACCTTTTAATGAGATTTATAGTTTCTAGGTAAATATCACTTACGAAATATGTAGTACCCCATTGTAGAGATCTTTCGAGTTCTTAAGGAAATTAAAAATTGGTTTCTGTTGCTGCTAAATGTTAACACGGTTTTTTAAAAAATCTTGAGTGTTCATTCGATACCGACACAAAGTAAAAAAACAAACGAGAGTTATCTATTTTTCCTAGTTGTTCGATTTTTGTAACCTAATTTTTGGCCAGTAATATATCATATTTTTAAGGGAATGACTTTATACAACTGTAAATAAATATTACGATACGTAGAAGGCAACTGAAAAATATAATTCAAAATATCATGAGACGAAACAAAGTCAATATCCTACCGGGTAAGAAAATATACCTCATTAATACGTTTTATAACAAGAAAACTATTGTGCTCTACCAACGAGCATTAGTCGAAAAATAATAATCAACGGTCTGACAAAATGATGATATAATGGCCGATGTAATTTCGAAAAAGGTTTTCTGGCTTTACTCTTATTTCATTAGTTCCTGTATTTTAAGATGGATGAAATTGATTGTGGCCATAATGAAAAGGTAGAGTGTTAAACATTTTTTGCACGTAATTCGCTAGTTCCTGACCGTAAATATGTATTCATTTTTATCACAGGGTCAGCCAACTATATGACTAAAGCACGTAAGAACAGAAGTGGTAGAGGTATAAATGACACTAGTCAGAGTTTCCTCTTCTGAGATTCATATAATTTCATTTTACAATCAAACCCTGTTGATAATGAAATACAGGTGTTATTCGGAGAGTCGAAAGTACATGATTTTCCGAAGAACTGGCATTCTGATAAGTATAATTATAAGTGCTGTGGGAAGACCATGTAAACCAACTCAACTCATCTCACTTTGAAAAGATTTTAGAGGTTCAAACCACTTTGTCCGCTGCTTACCTAAAAAACAACTTTCATTGCACAACATTTTCAACAGCCAGCATTTTAGTTTACTGACAAATTGGATTGAAAGTAAGTAATTTTATTAGCCTACCTTGCTTAAGAGAACGCATGAATTGTTCGGTTTCGGAACGTTAAAAAGTCGCATCTGATAATGCTTATAAATTTGTAGTATTCGAACAAGCTGCCTACATAAACACTGATTACAGGCCTAAAACTCTATAAAATCACAGCTATCGGGATCGTAATTTTCCTGCTTATACTTTCGCTACGACAATTAAGCGAATGCTGTCGCCGAATTATTTTTTTTTATCTCATCTGTGTGAATCAGGTGTTAAAGGTTATAGTTTTACACGGCCTGTGTAGAAGATATAAATACTGCTTATAAATTTCCCGTTAACTAACAGATCCTAAACAACGAAAAATAGACTTGACAAGACGTTGCTTGACAAATTATTTTTGACCTACGCTATTATTGTGGTTAACAGAAACAAAAATATATGTATCAAAATATAACTGGTTTTCAACAAACGATCTATTAGGGTTGCGTGAGTAAGTCGGGCCAAGTTGAGTGTGATGCGCATGTGACGTCAACGGCTCAGGTAATAATTGCCCAATCAGAGTCTCGTATTTTCGGCCAATAAGAAAGCCTAGTTTTAACCAATCAGATGTCTTCTTTTGCGTCATTTTGATTGGTTAATATTGTCCAATCGGAGAGTTTATATTACTGTACTACGTCACACCGATGTCAACCAATGACAAAGTGTCTTGAGCGTTACGTCATTCGTCAGGATATGCTGCTTTCTGATTGGTCCGTACTGATTCTGGGCGTCACGTCGAGTGTGATTGTAATATAAAGTCCACACCCAATGTCAACTTCTAGTTAACGGTAGGGCAGAACATATGAAGGTACCTTTTAATGAGATTTATAGTTTCTAGGTAAATATCACTTACGAAATATGTAGTACCCCATTGTAGAGATCTTTCGAGTTCTTAAGGAAATTAAAAATTGGTTTCTGTTGCTGCTAAATGTTAACACGGTTTTTTAAAAAATCTTGAGTGTTCATTCGATACCGACACAAAGTAAAAAAACAAACGAGAGTTATCTATTTTTCCTAGTTGTTCGATTTTTGTAACCTAATTTTTGGCCAGTAATATATCATATTTTTAAGGGAATGACTTTATACAACTGTAAATAAATATTACGATACGTAGAAGGCAACTGAAAAATATAATTCAAAATATCATGAGACGAAACAAAGTCAATATCCTACCGGGTAAGAAAATATACCTCATTAATACGTTTTATAACAAGAAAACTATTGTGCTCTACCAACGAGCATTAGTCGAAAAATAATAATCAACGGTCTGACAAAATGATGATATAATGGCCGATGTAATTTCGAAAAAGGTTTTCTGGCTTTACTCTTATTTCATTAGTTCCTGTATTTTAAGATGGATGAAATTGATTGTGGCCATAATGAAAAGGTAGAGTGTTAAACATTTTTTGCACGTAATTCGCTAGTTCCTGACCGTAAATATGTATTCATTTTTATCACAGGGTCAGCCAACTATATGACTAAAGCACGTAAGAACAGAAGTGGTAGAGGTATAAATGACACTAGTCAGAGTTTCCTCTTCTGAGATTCATATAATTTCATTTTACAATCAAACCCTGTTGATAATGAAATACAGGTGTTATTCGGAGAGTCGAAAGTACATGATTTTCCGAAGAACTGGCATTCTGATAAGTATAATTATAAGTGCTGTGGGAAGACCATGTAAACCAACTCAACTCATCTCACTTTGAAAAGATTTTAGAGGTTCAAACCACTTTGTCCGCTGCTTACCTAAAAAACAACTTTCATTGCACAACATTTTCAACAGCCAGCATTTTAGTTTACTGACAAATTGGATTGAAAGTAAGTAATTTTATTAGCCTACCTTGCTTAAGAGAACGCATGAATTGTTCGGTTTCGGAACGTTAAAAAGTCGCATCTGATAATGCTTATAAATTTGTAGTATTCGAACAAGCTGCCTACATAAACACTGATTACAGGCCTAAAACTCTATAAAATCACAGCTATCGGGATCGTAATTTTCCTGCTTATACTTTCGCTACGACAATTAAGAGAATGCTGTCGCCGAATTATTTTTTTTTATCTCATCTGTGTGAATCAGGTGTTAAAGGTTATAGTTTTACACGGCCTGTGTAGAAGATATAAATACTGCTTATAAATTTCCCGTTAACTAACAGATACTAAACAACGAAAAATAGACTTGACAAGACGTTGCTTGACAAATTATTTTTGACCTACGCTATTATTGTGGTTAACAGAAACAAAAATATATGTATCAAAATATAACTGGTTTTCAACAAACGATCTATTAGGGTTGCGTGAGTAAGTCGGGCCAAGTTGAGTGTGATGCGCATGTGACGTCAACGGCTCAGGTAATAATTGCCCAATCAGAGTCTCGTATTTTCGGCCAATAAGAAAGCCTAGTTTTAACCAATCAGATGTCTTCTTTTGCGTCATTTTGATTGGTTAATATTGTCCAATCGGAGAGTTTATATTACTGTACTACGTCACACCGATGTCAACCAATGACAAAGTGTCTTGAGCGTTACGTCATTCGTCAGGATATGCTGCTTTCTGATTGGTCCGTACTGATTCTGGGCGTCACGTCGAGTGTGATTGTAATATAAAGTCCACACCCAATGTCAACTTCTAGTTAACGGTAGGGCAGAACATATGAAGGTACCTTTTAATGAGATTTATAGTTTCTAGGTAAATATCACTTACGAAATATGTAGTACCCCATTGTAGAGATCTTTCGAGTTCTTAAGGAAATTAAAAATTGGTTTCTGTTGCTGCTAAATGTTAACACGGTTTTTTAAAAAATCTTGAGTGTTCATTCGATACCGACACAAAGTAAAAAAACAAACGAGAGTTATCTATTTTTCCTAGTTGTTCGATTTTTGTAACCTAATTTTTGGCCAGTAATATATCATATTTTTAAGGGAATGACTTTATACAACTGTAAATAAATATTACGATACGTAGAAGGCAACTGAAAAATATAATTCAAAATATCATGAGACGAAACAAAGTCAATATCCTACCGGGTAAGAAAATATACCTCATTAATACGTTTTATAACAAGAAAACTATTGTGCTCTACCAACGAGCATTAGTCGAAAAATAATAATCAACGGTCTGACAAAATGATGATATAATGGCCGATGTAATTTCGAAAAAGGTTTTCTGGCTTTACTCTTATTTCATTAGTTCCTGTATTTTAAGATGGATGAAATTGATTGTGGCCATAATGAAAAGGTAGAGTGTTAAACATTTTTTGCACGTAATTCGCTAGTTCCTGACCGTAAATATGTATTCATTTTTATCACAGGGTCAGCCAACTATATGACTAAAGCACGTAAGAACAGAAGTGGTAGAGGTATAAATGACACTAGTCAGAGTTTCCTCTTCTGAGATTCATATAATTTCATTTTACAATCAAACCCTGTTGATAATGAAATACAGGTGTTATTCGGAGAGTCGAAAGTACATGATTTTCCGAAGAACTGGCATTCTGATAAGTATAATTATAAGTGCTGTGGGAAGACCATGTAAACCAACTCAACTCATCTCACTTTGAAAAGATTTTAGAGGTTCAAACCACTTTGTCCGCTGCTTACCTAAAAAACAACTTTCATTGCACAACATTTTCAACAGCCAGCATTTTAGTTTACTGACAAATTGGATTGAAAGTAAGTAATTTTATTAGCCTACCTTGCTTAAGAGAACGCATGAATTGTTCGGTTTCGGAACGTTAAAAAGTCGCATCTGATAATGCTTATAAATTTGTAGTATTCGAACAAGCTGCCTACATAAACACTGATTACAGGCCTAAAACTCTATAAAATCACAGCTATCGGGATCGTAATTTTCCTGCTTATACTTTCGCTACGACAATTAAGCGAATGCTGTCGCCGAATTATTTTTTTTTATCTCATCTGTGTGAATCAGGTGTTAAAGGTTATAGTTTTACACGGCCTGTGTAGAAGATATAAATACTGCTTATAAATTTCCCGTTAACTAACAGATCCTAAACAACGAAAAATAGACTTGACAAGACGTTGCTTGACAAATTATTTTTGACCTACGCTATTATTGTGGTTAACAGAAACAAAAATATATGTATCAAAATATAACTGGTTTTCAACAAACGATCTATTAGGGTTGCGTGAGTAAGTCGGGCCAAGTTGAGTGTGATGCGCATGTGACGTCAACGGCTCAGGTAATAATTGCCCAATCAGAGTCTCGTATTTTCGGCCAATAAGAAAGCCTAGTTTTAACCAATCAGATGTCTTCTTTTGCGTCATTTTGATTGGTTAATATTGTCCAATCGGAGAGTTTATATTACTGTACTACGTCACACCGATGTCAACCAATGACAAAGTGTCTTGAGCGTTACGTCATTCGTCAGGATATGCTGCTTTCTGATTGGTCCGTACTGATTCTGGGCGTCACGTCGAGTGTGATTGTAATATAAAGTCCACACCCAATGTCAACTTCTAGTTAACGGTAGGGCAGAACATATGAAGGTACCTTTTAATGAGATTTATAGTTTCTAGGTAAATATCACTTACGAAATATGTAGTACCCCATTGTAGAGATCTTTCGAGTTCTTAAGGAAATTAAAAATTGGTTTCTGTTGCTGCTAAATGTTAACACGGTTTTTTAAAAAATCTTGAGTGTTCATTCGATACCGACACAAAGTAAAAAAAACAAACGAGAGTTATCTATTTTTCCTAGTTGTTCGATTTTTGTAACCTAATTTTTGGCCAGTAATATATCATATTTTTAAGGGAATGACTTTATACAACTGTAAATAAATATTACGATACGTAGAAGGCAACTGAAAAATATAATTCAAAATATCATGAGACGAAACAAAGTCAATATCCTACCGGGTAAGAAAATATACCTCATTAATACGTTTTATAACAAGAAAACTATTGTGCTCTACCAACGAGCATTAGTCGAAAAATAATAATCAACGGTCTGACAAAATGATGATATAATGGCCGATGTAATTTCGAAAAAGGTTTTCTGGCTTTACTCTTATTTCATTAGTTCCTGTATTTTAAGATGGATGAAATTGATTGTGGCCATAATGAAAAGGTAGAGTGTTAAACATTTTTTGCACGTAATTCGCTAGTTCCTGACCGTAAATATGTATTCATTTTTATCACAGGGTCAGCCAACTATATGACTAAAGCACGTAAGAACAGAAGTGGTAGAGGTATAAATGACACTAGTCAGAGTTTCCTCTTCTGAGATTCATATAATTTCATTTTACAATCAAACCCTGTTGATAATGAAATACAGGTGTTATTCGGAGAGTCGAAAGTACATGATTTTCCGAAGAACTGGCATTCTGATAAGTATAATTATAAGTGCTGTGGGAAGACCATGTAAACCAACTCAACTCATCTCACTTTGAAAAGATTTTAGAGGTTCAAACCACTTTGTCCGCTGCTTACCTAAAAAACAACTTTCATTGCACAACATTTTCAACAGCCAGCATTTTAGTTTACTGACAAATTGGATTGAAAGTAAGTAATTTTATTAGCCTACCTTGCTTAAGAGAACGCATGAATTGTTCGGTTTCGGAACGTTAAAAAGTCGCATCTAATAATGCTTATAAATTTGTAGTATTCGAACAAGCTGCCTACATAAACACTGATTACAGGCCTAAAACTCTATAAAATCACAGCTATCGGAATCGTAATTTTCCTGCTTATACTTTCGCTACGACAATTAAGCGAATGCTGTCGCCGAATTATTTTTTTTTATCTCATCTGTGTGAATCAGGTGTTAAAGGTTATAGTTTTACACGGCCTGTGTAGAAGATATAAATACTGCTTATAAATTTCCCGTTAACTAACAGATCCTAAACAACGAAAAATAGACTTGACAAGACGTTGCTTGACAAATTATTTTTGACCTACGCTATTATTGTGGTTAACAGAAACAAAAATATATGTATCAAAATATAACTGGTTTTCAACAAACGATCTATTAGGGTTGCGTGAGTAAGTCGGGCCAAGTTGAGTGTGATGCGCATGTGACGTCAACGGCTCAGGTAATAATTGCCCAATCAGAGTCTCGTATTTTCGGCCAATAAGAAAGCCTAGTTTTAACCAATCAGATGTCTTCTTTTGCGTCATTTTGATTGGTTAATATTGTCCAATCGGAGAGTTTATATTACTGTACTACGTCACACCGATGTCAACCAATGACAAAGTGTCTTGAGCGTTACGTCATTCGTCAGGATATGCTGCTTTCTGATTGGTCCGTACTGATTCTGGGCGTCACGTCGAGTGTGATTGTAATATAAAGTCCACACCCAATGTCAACTTCTAGTTAACGGTAGGGCAGAACATATGAAGGTACCTTTTAATGAGATTTATAGTTTCTAGGTAAATATCACTTACGAAATATGTAGTACCCCATTGTAGAGATCTTTCGAGTTCTTAAGGAAATTAAAAATTGGTTTCTGTTGCTGCTAAATGTTAACACGGTTTTTTAAAAAATCTTGAGTGTTCATTCGATACCGACACAAAGTAAAAAAAACAAACGAGAGTTATCTATTTTTCCTAGTTGTTCGATTTTTGTAACCTAATTTTTGGCCAGTAATATATCATATTTTTAAGGGAATGACTTTATACAACTGTAAATAAATATTACGATACGTAGAAGGCAACTGAAAAATATAATTCAAAATATCATGAGACGAAACAAAGTCAATATCCTACCGGGTAAGAAAATATACCTCATTAATACGTTTTATAACAAGAAAACTATTGTGCTCTACCAACGAGCATTAGTCGAAAAATAATAATCAACGGTCTGACAAAATGATGATATAATGGCCGATGTAATTTCGAAAAAGGTTTTCTGGCTTTACTCTTATTTCATTAGTTCCTGTATTTTAAGATGGATGAAATTGATTGTGGCCATAATGAAAAGGTAGAGTGTTAAACATTTTTTGCACGTAATTCGCTAGTTCCTGACCGTAAATATGTATTCATTTTTATCACAGGGTCAGCCAACTATATGACTAAAGCACGTAAGAACAGAAGTGGTAGAGGTATAAATGACACTAGTCAGAGTTTCCTCTTCTGAGATTCATATAATTTCATTTTACAATCAAACCCTGTTGATAATGAAATACAGGTGTTATTCGGAGAGTCGAAAGTACATGATTTTCCGAAGAACTGGCATTCTGATAAGTATAATTATAAGTGCTGTGGGAAGACCATGTAAACCAACTCAACTCATCTCACTTTGAAAAGATTTTAGAGGTTCAAACCACTTTGTCCGCTGCTTACCTAAAAAACAACTTTCATTGCACAACATTTTCAACAGCCAGCATTTTAGTTTACTGACAAATTGGATTGAAAGTAAGTAATTTTATTAGCCTACCTTGCTTAAGAGAACGCATGAATTGTTCGGTTTCGGAACGTTAAAAAGTCGCATCTAATAATGCTTATAAATTTGTAGTATTCGAACAAGCTGCCTACATAAACACTGATTACAGGCCTAAAACTCTATAAAATCACAGCTATCGGAATCGTAATTTTCCTGCTTATACTTTCGCTACGACAATTAAGCGAATGCTGTCGCCGAATTATTTTTTTTTATCTCATCTGTGTGAATCAGGTGTTAAAGGTTATAGTTTTACACGGCCTGTGTAGAAGATATAAATACTGCTTATAAATTTCCCGTTAACTAACAGATCCTAAACAACGAAAAATAGACTTGACAAGACGTTGCTTGACAAATTATTTTTGACCTACGCTATTATTGTGGTTAACAGAAACAAAAATATATGTATCAAAATATAACTGGTTTTCAACAAACGATCTATTAGGGTTGCGTGAGTAAGTCGGGCCAAGTTGAGTGTGATGCGCATGTGACGTCAACGGCTCAGGTAATAATTGCCCAATCAGAGTCTCGTATTTTCGGCCAATAAGAAAGCCTAGTTTTAACCAATCAGATGTCTTCTTTTGCGTCATTTTGATTGGTTAATATTGTCCAATCGGAGAGTTTATATTACTGTACTACGTCACACCGATGTCAACCAATGACAAAGTGTCTTGAGCGTTCCGTCATTCGTCAGGATATGCTGCTTTCTGATTGGTCCGTACTGATTCTGGGCGTCACGTCGAGTGTGATTGTAATATAAAGTCAACACCCAATGTCAACTTCTAGTTAACGGTAGGGCAGAACATATGAAGGTACCTTTTAATGAGATTTATAGTTTCTAGGTAAATATCACTTACGAAATATGTAGTACCCCATTGTAGAGATCTTTCGAGTTCTTAAGGAAATTAAAAATTGGTTTCTGTTGCTGCTAAATGTTAACACGGTTTTTTAAAAAATCTTGAGTGTTCATTCGATACCGACACAAAGTAAAAAAACAAACGAGAGTTATCTATTTTTCCTAGTTGTTCGATTTTTGTAACCTAATTTTTGGCCAGTAATATATCATATTTTTAAGGGAATGACTTTATACAACTGTAAATAAATATTACGATACGTAGAAGGCAACTGAAAAATATAATTCAAAATATCATGAGACGAAACAAAGTCAATATCCTACCGGGTAAGAAAATATACCTCATTAATACGTTTTATAACAAGAAAACTATTGTGCTCTACCAACGAGCATTAGTCGAAAAATAATAATCAACGGTCTGACAAAATGATGATATAATGGCCGATGTAATTTCGAAAAAGGTTTTCTGGCTTTACTCTTATTTCATTAGTTCCTGTATTTTAAGATGGATGAAATTGATTGTGGCCATAATGAAAAGGTAGAGTGTTAAACATTTTTTGCACGTAATTCGCTAGTTCCTGACCGTAAATATGTATTCATTTTTATCACAGGGTCAGCCAACTATATGACTAAAGCACGTAAGAACAGAAGTGGTAGAGGTATAAATGACACTAGTCAGAGTTTCCTCTTCTGAGATTCATATAATTTCATTTTACAATCAAACCCTGTTGATAATGAAATACAGGTGTTATTCGGAGAGTCGAAAGTACATGATTTTCCGAAGAACTGGCATTCTGATAAGTATAATTATAAGTGCTGTGGGAAGACCATGTAAACCAACTCAACTCATCTCACTTTGAAAAGATTTTAGAGGTTCAAACCACTTTGTCCGCTGCTTACCTAAAAAACAACTTTCATTGCACAACATTTTCAACAGCCAGCATTTTAGTTTACTGACAAATTGGATTGAAAGTAAGTAATTTTATTAGCCTACCTTGCTTAAGAGAACGCATGAATTGTTCGGTTTCGGAACGTTAAAAAGTCGCATCTGATAATGCTTATAAATTTGTAGTATTCGAACAAGCTGCCTACATAAACACTGATTACAGGCCTAAAACTCTATAAAATCACAGCTATCGGGATCGTAATTTTCCTGCTTATACTTTCGCTACGACAATTAAGCGAATGCTGTCGCCGAATTATTTTTTTTTATCTCATCTGTGTGAATCAGGTGTTAAAGGTTATAGTTTTACACGGCCTGTGTAGAAGATATAAATACTGCTTATAAATTTCCCGTTAACTAACAGATCCTAAACAACGAAAAATAGACTTGACAAGACGTTGCTTGACAAATTATTTTTGACCTACGCTATTATTGTGGTTAACAGAAACAAAAATATATGTATCAAAATATAACTGGTTTTCAACAAACGATCTATTAGGGTTGCGTGAGTAAGTCGGGCCAAGTTGAGTGTGATGCGCATGTGACGTCAACGGCTCAGGTAATAATTGCCCAATCAGAGTCTCGTATTTTCGGCCAATAAGAAAGCCTAGTTTTAACCAATCAGATGTCTTCTTTTGCGTCATTTTGATTGGTTAATATTGTCCAATCGGAGAGTTTATATTACTGTACTACGTCACACCGATGTCAACCAATGACAAAGTGTCTTGAGCGTTACGTCATTCGTCAGGATATGCTGCTTTCTGATTGGTCCGTACTGATTCTGGGCGTCACGTCGAGTGTGATTGTAATATAAAGTCCACACCCAATGTCAACTTCTAGTTAACGGTAGGGCAGAACATATGAAGGTACCTTTTAATGAGATTTATAGTTTCTAGGTAAATATCACTTACGAAATATGTAGTACCCCATTGTAGAGATCTTTCGAGTTCTTAAGGAAATTAAAAATTGGTTTCTGTTGCTGCTAAATGTTAACACGGTTTTTTAAAAAATCTTGAGTGTTCATTCGATACCGACACAAAGTAAAAAAACAAACGAGAGTTATCTATTTTTCCTAGTTGTTCGATTTTTGTAACCTAATTTTTGGCCAGTAATATATCATATTTTTAAGGGAATGACTTTATACAACTGTAAATAAATATTACGATACGTAGAAGGCAACTGAAAAATATAATTCAAAATATCATGAGACGAAACAAAGTCAATATCCTACCGGGTAAGAAAATATACCTCATTAATACGTTTTATAACAAGAAAACTATTGTGCTCTACCAACGAGCATTAGTCGAAAAATAATAATCAACGGTCTGACAAAATGATGATATAATGGCCGATGTAATTTCGAAAAAGGTTTTCTGGCTTTACTCTTATTTCATTAGTTCCTGTATTTTAAGATGGATGAAATTGATTGTGGCCATAATGAAAAGGTAGAGTGTTAAACATTTTTTGCACGTAATTCGCTAGTTCCTGACCGTAAATATGTATTCATTTTTATCACAGGGTCAGCCAACTATATGACTAAAGCACGTAAGAACAGAAGTGGTAGAGGTATAAATGACACTAGTCAGAGTTTCCTCTTCTGAGATTCATATAATTTCATTTTACAATCAAACCCTGTTGATAATGAAATACAGGTGTTATTCGGAGAGTCGAAAGTACATGATTTTCCGAAGAACTGGCATTCTGATAAGTATAATTATAAGTGCTGTGGGAAGACCATGTAAACCAACTCAACTCATCTCACTTTGAAAAGATTTTAGAGGTTCAAACCACTTTGTCCGCTGCTTACCTAAAAAACAACTTTCATTGCACAACATTTTCAACAGCCAGCATTTTAGTTTACTGACAAATTGGATTGAAAGTAAGTAATTTTATTAGCCTACCTTGCTTAAGAGAACGCATGAATTGTTCGGTTTCGGAACGTTAAAAAGTCGCATCTGATAATGCTTATAAATTTGTAGTATTCGAACAAGCTGCCTACATAAACACTGATTACAGGCCTAAAACTCTATAAAATCACAGCTATCGGGATCGTAATTTTCCTGCTTATACTTTCGCTACGACAATTAAGCGAATGCTGTCGCCGAATTATTTTTTTTTATCTCATCTGTGTGAATCAGGTGTTAAAGGTTATAGTTTTACACGGCCTGTGTAGAAGATATAAATACTGCTTATAAATTTCCCGTTAACTAACAGATCCTAAACAACGAAAAATAGACTTGACAAGACGTTGCTTGACAAATTATTTTTGACCTACGCTATTATTGTGGTTAACAGAAACAAAAATATATGTATCAAAATATAACTGGTTTTCAACAAACGATCTATTAGGGTTGCGTGAGTAAGTCGGGCCAAGTTGAGTGTGATGCGCATGTGACGTCAACGGCTCAGGTAATAATTGCCCAATCAGAGTCTCGTATTTTCGGCCAATAAGAAAGCCTAGTTTTAACCAATCAGATGTCTTCTTTTGCGTCATTTTGATTGGTTAATATTGTCCAATCGGAGAGTTTATATTACTGTACTACGTCACACCGATGTCAACCAATGACAAAGTGTCTTGAGCGTTACGTCATTCGTCAGGATATGCTGCTTTCTGATTGGTCCGTACTGATTCTGGGCGTCACGTCGAGTGTGATTGTAATATAAAGTCCACACCCAATGTCAACTTCTAGTTAACGGTAGGGCAGAACATATGAAGGTACCTTTTAATGAGATTTATAGTTTCTAGGTAAATATCACTTACGAAATATGTAGTACCCCATTGTAGAGATCTTTCGAGTTCTTAAGGAAATTAAAAATTGGTTTCTGTTGCTGCTAAATGTTAACACGGTTTTTTAAAAAATCTTGAGTGTTCATTCGATACCGACACAAAGTAAAAAAACAAACGAGAGTTATCTATTTTTCCTAGTTGTTCGATTTTTGTAACCTAATTTTTGGCCAGTAATATATCATATTTTTAAGGGAATGACTTTATACAACTGTAAATAAATATTACGATACGTAGAAGGCAACTGAAAAATATAATTCAAAATATCATGAGACGAAACAAAGTCAATATCCTACCGGGTAAGAAAATATACCTCATTAATACGTTTTATAACAAGAAAACTATTGTGCTCTACCAACGAGCATTAGTCGAAAAATAATAATCAACGGTCTGACAAAATGATGATATAATGGCCGATGTAATTTCGAAAAAGGTTTTCTGGCTTTACTCTTATTTCATTAGTTCCTGTATTTTAAGATGGATGAAATTGATTGTGGCCATAATGAAAAGGTAGAGTGTTAAACATTTTTTGCACGTAATTCGCTAGTTCCTGACCGTAAATATGTATTCATTTTTATCACAGGGTCAGCCAACTATATGACTAAAGCACGTAAGAACAGAAGTGGTAGAGGTATAAATGACACTAGTCAGAGTTTCCTCTTCTGAGATTCATATAATTTCATTTTACAATCAAACCCTGTTGATAATGAAATACAGGTGTTATTCGGAGAGTCGAAAGTACATGATTTTCCGAAGAACTGGCATTCTGATAAGTATAATTATAAGTGCTGTGGGAAGACCATGTAAACCAACTCAACTCATCTCACTTTGAAAAGATTTTAGAGGTTCAAACCACTTTGTCCGCTGCTTACCTAAAAAACAACTTTCATTGCACAACATTTTCAACAGCCAGCATTTTAGTTTACTGACAAATTGGATTGAAAGTAAGTAATTTTATTAGCCTACCTTGCTTAAGAGAACGCATGAATTGTTCGGTTTCGGAACGTTAAAAAGTCGCATCTGATAATGCTTATAAATTTGTAGTATTCGAACAAGCTGCCTACATAAACACTGATTACAGGCCTAAAACTCTATAAAATCACAGCTATCGGGATCGTAATTTTCCTGCTTATACTTTCGCTACGACAATTAAGCGAATGCTGTCGCCGAATTATTTTTTTTTATCTCATCTGTGTGAATCAGGTGTTAAAGGTTATAGTTTTACACGGCCTGTGTAGAAGATATAAATACTGCTTATAAATTTCCCGTTAACTAACAGATCCTAAACAACGAAAAATAGACTTGACAAGACGTTGCTTGACAAATTATTTTTGACCTACGCTATTATTGTGGTTAACAGAAACAAAAATATATGTATCAAAATATAACTGGTTTTCAACAAACGATCTATTAGGGTTGCGTGAGTAAGTCGGGCCAAGTTGAGTGTGATGCGCATGTGACGTCAACGGCTCAGGTAATAATTGCCCAATCAGAGTCTCGTATTTTCGGCCAATAAGAAAGCCTAGTTTTAACCAATCAGATGTCTTCTTTTGCGTCATTTTGATTGGTTAATATTGTCCAATCAGAGAGTTTATATTACTGTACTACGTCACACCGATGTCAACCAATGACAAAGTGTCTTGAGCGTTACGTCATTCGTCAGGATATGCTGCTTTCTGATTGGTCCGTACTGATTCTGGGCGTCACGTCGAGTGTGATTGTAATATAAAGTCCACACCCATTGTCAACTTCTAGTTAACGGTAGGGCAGAACATATGAAGGTACCTTTTAATGAGATTTATAGTTTCTAGGTAAATATCACTTACGAAATATTTAGTACCCCATCGTAGAGATCTTTCGAGTTCTTAAGGAAATTAAAAATTTTTATAACTTTGTCGACTTCTATACTCCTCACCTAAACACGACTTAATATTTTAACCGCTTTCTATGTTTTGTCACTTTTTTACGTGTTACATTAGTTTTAACTCCAATGTAAAATGATTATATCGTGAAATAGCTAGTGCTAACACTACTTTTATAAAGAAGCAACATTTATACACAACGTTTAAAAAAAATTCAAAATTTGCTCAGCACTGAGTCACCGTGTTTATTCTTGAGTTTAGTCACAGATGAATAAAATACCAAATACAGCAAAAATTCAAACAAAATTTGAGGACTATCAGTAAAACACATTCAATTACAATTTTTTAAAAAATCTTGTACATCAGCTACAAAAATTGAATTTAATACGGTTATTACAAGCTCTAAAATTGCAAGGCAGGAAAGGGTTAATATGGTGTACCTATTTCTTTCTGATTTTAAAGGTAGTTTAAACTTAATTTTGCCAAAAAATTGGAGTTACCCTTTACCTCTGTGATACAGATCTGTATTTAACAACACACAATTTGCAGACATAGACAAAGCTAAAAACATCTTCGATTACCCTTAAGCATACGTTTAAATTGGAGAGCACGCGTTCCGTAACAACGTTAACAGCTAAACTGTTTTTTTTTCTTACTTTCTCTTGCCTTTATGAATGTATATAGGAAGGAAAGCGTTGTTTTCATGTCGATTTTTCGAAATTGAGTTTTCAGATCTACAGGTTTTCAGACCCCCTAAACCCAAAATAAATAATGTTTTTAGCGATTGATGTGTGTGTGTGTGTGTGTGTCTAAGTGGGTGAACAAATATCTCAAGACACAAATATTTCCATCAAAATCGGTCAACTAGAAGTAGTCGTTTATTCGTATAATTTTTCACTTTTTTGCGATTTTCTCAAAAATGGCCCCTACGGGTTTTTTTTAAATCGCCTTGCTTAGTACATATTTTATGCTTTACAAGGTAGGGTAGGCGCCATATCTGCTGAAATTGTTGGGGAGGCTGTGTTCTCGTAAAAAATGTTTTTTTTAAGGTTGCGGACTTAATACGAATTTTACCGTAAAAATTTATATAATAACAGTTGTAGAAAATTTATAAATCTACAACTTTTATTTCAAACATTTTTTTGTATAACGCTTAGTGTAGTGGTAATTAGCGGTTTTCTGTTTTTTCCATAAAAAACTGTGAAAAACGGATTTTTTAAGATTACGGCATTTTTATTCATTTCACGACAAAAGTTTATAATCAAATTTATAGAAAATTAAAAGATCTACTACTTGTATTTCAAGAATTTTTCTCTACAGAGCCTACTTTAGCGTCAAAGACTGATTTTCCGTGTTATTAAGTCAAACTAAGTACGAGGCGTATTTTTAAAGTAAGTCCCGTTTGAAAATAAAAAAAAAATAAAAGGAAATTTGCAAAAACTAATTTTATTTTCGGAATCTACATACTTTTATCTATTTTTCTACATAGTTTCCAAGTTTTTGTAAACACTTATCATATCGCATAACTAAATTTTGGAAACCTTCTTCATAAAAACTTGCCGCCTGCTGTGATAACCAAGAATTCACGGCCGTTTTCAATTCGTCGTCATCGTCATAACGGCTGCCGCCCAAGTGATGTTTCAGATGACGGAAGAGATGAAAGTCGCTCGGCGCAAGGTCAGGGCTGTAGGGTGGGTGGTCCAAAACTTCCCAGCCAAAAGAGTCCAACGCAGCTCGGGTCTGAGCGGCAGTGTGAGGCCGCTCGAGAGAGTTCAAAAGACTCGACAGTTCCTTGAATTTTCTGACACGTTATGACGAAAACGGTGACGATATGCTGAGTCGGATCGTAACTGGAGACGAAACGTGGATTTCGCATTTCACTCCCGAATCGAAACAACAAAGCATGGATTGGAGACACACGCACTCTCCCGTAAAGGTCAAAGCCAAAGGTCAAATCACAGCAGGCGGCAAGTTTTTATGAAGAAGGTTTCCAAAATTTAGTTGTGCGATATGATAAGTGTTTACAAAAACTTGGAAACTATGTAGAAAAATAGATAAAAGTATGTAGATTCCGAAAATAAAATTAGTTTTTGCAAATTTCCTTTTATTTTTTTTTTATTTTCAAACGGTACTTACTTTAAAAATACGCCTCGTATTTCATTTTGCGTCTTTCACTCGTGATTAAAATTCGGTTATGTTTTTGAGGTAGTTATTTCTAATGTTTTATTACTAATATTAGGTTATATTATTCATTATTTGCATTGGCAAGAAAAAGTCCTGTAAGTGTTTACGGCACATTTTTTACTTTTTTAATGTTATTTGCAACTCTATGTACAACAACTAGTAAATTTGAGTAAATCTAAGTTTACTAATTACTAATTTTTGTAAATTTAAGAATAATAATAATAGTAAATTGGAGGGTAGTAGTTTTGGGTTGCTTTTGGGATAGTGAGTGAAAATGTGACGTGAATGACTTAAGGGAGAACAGTACTACTAAGTTGTAAGAATCCCACGGGTAATTTTTCAATTTTTTTTAAGATGTCTCAACTCCATCTTTGATGAAATTTGAGTGGTGACCGTGTAATGTTCTATGTAGAGGTTCGTATGAGCGGGTTTCGTTTTCAGGAAGTTAACGTATAATACGTGAAAGTCATGTAACGTTTCGTTAGTTAAGCACCAGCGTACGTCTGAAATAATCCGTATGCATTAGGGTTGAAAGCATTATAAGTTCATAATAACTTGGGGCTTAATGGAGCCAAATACCTGACAACCGTAAGTTCAAATAGGTCGGAGTAGATATTTGTTAAATAATTTCAAGTAAAAGGTAGTTTTGATCTTATGGTGAGCAATATGTAGAATTGTTTTTATCTATATTCAAGTAACTTCATTTTCAAGTCAATTTGACTGTCCAAGTCAGTCATCTGTCAATATTTAAATCCAAATAGTGAACTTTTATCGGTCTGTGGTAAGGTTGATTTGTTCTTAAAATTTGAACTATGCTTTGAGGTATTTCTTCTTCTTCTTCTTCTTCTTCTTCTTCTTCTTCTTCTTCTTCTTCTTCTTCTTCTTCTTCTTCTTCTTCTTCTTCTCCTCCTTCTCCTTCTTCTTCTTCTTCTCCTCACAATCAAGGATTAGGCTTTCACCTGTTCCGACTCACCACAGCGATAAACTATTGAATTATTGTCATCTTTTGCGTTGCCTCCCAACATCTCTCCTCCCCTCCGGTCTGTATTGCAAAACATTGAGGGATTGTTCACTCAGGCATGCTCTCTGTGTGCTCCCTCCATTGATTTCGATATTCTGAATCTTCCCATTCAGGTTGTAAACGTCCAGTTCCGTTCTTATGTTCTCATTTCTTTGTTGGTCCCTACGATTGGAACCCTTTGTTCTTCCCAGTAATCGTATTTCTGCCGGCTGTACTTTACTCTCCTGTGATCTAGTACTAATCCACGACTCACTTCCATGGAATAGGACTGGGACAGCCATCACCTTGTAAAACTTTATCTGGGTTTCTTTTCTTGTTTTCTCCTGCCTAGGGTTCTGCTAATATTGCCGCACCCTGCTTGGAATTTGGCAACTTTCTTCTCTATGTCCAAATCTTATCAAACTCGATGTCACAACCTAAATAATTGCATTGTGATACTTGTTTGAGCACTACATCATCCACCACAATTTTAGACCTGGTGGGATAGTTACCAGTAAATGTCATTACCTTTGAGTTTTTTACGGAAACGTTGAAATTATTATATATTTTTTGTAAAACATTGAGGTAATCAAACCGAAATAAAAATTCTTTAAAAATTAATTGTTTTTTATGAAACTTTTCTGAAACCATTTAAGAATTAACAGTATCCAGTTATAGAGTGCATCCCGTAACTGAAATATCCAAATTATTCAGCGTTTTCATTAAAGATTCTTTGAGCTCTTAATTTTGTTAATAAAACAAAAATACCTATAAATTACATATTTTGAGAATTAAGTGTAGGCTATACGATTGTCGTGAATTATTGAAACGTTAGAGAATTCAAGTGTTTTGAAGTATAAAACAATGTAAGTAATATAACAAGATATAGTTTATGACGGTAAAGCAAAAATAAAATAAAAACAAGGCGAAGTAATGCATTCATAAATCAAAGTAAGAGTATTCTACAGGGATACTGACAAACAATTTACAGTCAGGCAAGTCATATCCACACTACTTCACTTAATATTCATTGTGGATGTTGTTCAGTATTTACACTGAAAAATTAGAGTAGGATAGATAGATAAAGCGGGGTTGTCATTAGTTTATTAGGGTTCCATTTGATCCATGAGCTTTCAGCCAGATGGAATGCTGGATGAGGGAGACTGCGTACGATGGAATAAAAGAGTGAAATGGAGAGATACCGAGAGATTTAAAAGTGGGAGGGGTCAATTTATGTCGAGAGAGAGTTAACGTTAGAGAGAGCTTTGTAGGGGTGTCAACGGGGACAAATGAACGGTAATTGGTCGAAGATAAATCACTCTTAAAATTTGGTGAAACAGCAGCTCCGGCGCGACGCGGCAGTAACTCCCTGGGAAAAACCGTTTATGAATAAAATGGTAAAAGAGAAGATTTGTTAATATACGTCACACAATTATTTATGGGATCAACCGACACCCCTACCTGATTCTATACCGGAAACTTTTTACCCCCATTCAAAAGTTATTCTATTGTGAAAGATATTTTTGTTGATGCTTCCTATTTCACAATATTACTGAATATTACTCCAACAGAACTGAAAATATTGGTTTATATTGAATATTTCAGTGATGGAAGGATTTGATAAAATACATTTTTTAACATATTCTTTATTATTCCTTTTTCAAATAACACTCACAATTTTCTGAATGATGAAGTGAGAATATGGCAGGGAAAGCTGATTTCCTATTTGATGCTTCACACAAATAAGCGTGGCTAGATAGTGTGTATGTTTTAACGCGTGGATTACTTCAAAGTAATTCAATAATTGTGTTTAATTATAACGTATTATTTAAATCAATCCTCCAGACACATTTGCTCACCAGCTACATCTCAAAAAATACCCAGTTCAAGCTAATACAATTCAATACCTCTAAATTTACCTAGGGAGAAGAATAAAGTGAATGGCACGCATGCAAAACAAAATAAAACATCTCTTTTTTAATACAGAAAAAACGAACAATCGTTTCCAGCTCCTCAATTGGACCAGAGTACAATGTCCAAGGCATAGAAAGTCCATTACAAAAACCTCCAGAGGAAAAAAGTCCAATATATTAAGGTCACATGTTAGAATATCCAATTTACAATAAGTCCACTTGTGTGTTTTCTCAAGTAATGTCATCAAGTGATATTCTTTTGCAGTTTAATAAGCAACTTAAAATAAAGAGAGAAAATGAAGAGGAACTTCGTAAATTTTGAAACAAGTCCGTAGGGTGTCTTAGTTTCAGTCGGCGATTATAGTTTGAATTATCTTGAAGTGTGATGGCGAGATGATTTGTTTGTGATTCAAACAAATTTTTTTCTGATTTTAAACTTTATTTTTATTCACAAATTTACAGAACTTAACAACTAGTGAATGAGATGAAAGGTTTATGATAGTAACTTGAGTGTGGCATGAAGTGAAGCAAGCCCAATGGCCAATTTCGACATGAATCAAAAATACAAAATAAAAATGAAATGACTCGAAATAGTACAATTTATATTATGATGGTGGTATGATAAATACAGTATGAGTATTATGTAGTAATGAAATGTGAATGACAACGATTAACGGATGAATAATGTATCAAACAACTAAATCAACATTTTATAGCGGCTTATTGGCAAGGATTTACATCTAACCAAACAAAAAGTCTTTAAGGTTATTTTAAAACCTTTATGGACATAAGGTATACGGTGATGGGAAACAGCAAGCAAATTAAATATTGAAATCCTCCAAAAATATCAATTAGATACCATCCTAAAACCACCGTGCTGGATATCAAACAAACAAATTAATCATGAACTAAAAATAACCATTGTTAAAGAAAAAATACGAGTATATCTTTAGACATCCATTTACTGCTGTATCATTGATGGAAGGTAATATTGAGGGAGTGAATTGTAGGGGAAGGCAAAGATTTTAATACTGTGACACTTATCTATAAGATCCGTTTCGGGATTTGGGTAAATTAAATAATTAACACACTTTAATATTTTAAAATTCAAGTATTTATTACAACTTAAAAATTACAATTAACAAAGTAACTGATATCTATTAGTAAATTACTTGTGATAAATAACAAACTAATTGTAATTAACTAATAACAATAAAATTTTTTAACCTATTACAAAATACTACTTACAAAAACGATACAGAATAAATAAAAGTTAAACAATAGACAGTAATTGACCTTTTCTAACGCACTGTTAAGCACTATCAATTCGCTCACTGAATCACAGGTAAAAAGAAACTAACTCACAAAATAAATCGTCTCGCTTATATAGGTGGATCTAAGAAAATTTCGAGAAAGACAAAAAGTTTCGACATAACAATAAAAATACAAAATCCTTCTGACGGCTTCTGGATAAATCGTAACAACTGTAAACAAATTAGGATTGAATAGAAGGCGTTACAAAAAGACCAACTATCTAAATAGGTATCCGCTCTTTCACAATACCTGTTCGACAATAGCCAAGCCTATATGTACTTTAAAAACTGTTTATATTATACTACTTCTAACTATTCCTTAGAACCCTATTTATCACTCTTATTATTTACGTTAACATTTTTAGAATCTTGCTCTCCCTAGAAAATTCATTAACAAATATTCCCTTTAGATATTGGCACAATACATAAAAAAAGTTACAAAAGATGTAGGGTGTTACAGGTATGTAGGTATGTAGGTATGAAACGACTTGTGCAAGATAGAACAGCTTGGAGAACTCCATCAAATCAGTCGAGAGATTAATGACAAAAAAATTTAAAAAAAGGAGTTTTTGGATTTACGTTTTTTTTTTACTGATAAAGTTATATTTTCGACCTACTGATTTAAATATTTATGTTTTAACAAATACAATTGTATATTATCAGGACGATTTAAAGAAGTGTTGTAGGTATTAAATGGTAGGGTTTTTTAATTAACTTATAATATTACTATTCGTTGTGTTTTATTATATTATTTTAATTAGTTTGTAAGTTTAATTAAATAGATTTGATAAGACTATCTAAGCTAATTACTTCTTATTAATATCATTAAGAAGATAAAATCATCACGTCGGTTAATCAGTTAAGTTCGTTTCTGTTTTTCATTTCTTTCTACTATTACATCACATGTACTATTTATGCTAATTTGTACTATTAGTCCTTTCAAGGAATAAACATTAGCATATAACTCGATGTTCGTGACTCTTGATTGTGATATCTGTTGGTTTGCCCTCTACTGTAAACTGTATACTCTGCTCTCTTTTGTAAAGAAAAGTAAAAAAATAAATGGACGTAAACAAACCATTTAAAGTAGCATTACATTCTTTATTCAAATATACATTTCGTTTTAGTTTAAAACATATGGTCATTCATTTTATCTCTGGTATTTTGATAAATAAATTCCATTTTCGCTGTCTATATGATGTAGTGGATTCAGCAATAGGCTCTGTTCCAGTAAATTAATAAAAAAGTAATTTAGTTAATATTAAAATAACATAATAGAAATTGGAGCTCGAAATAACGGAAGAACAGATTTGGAACGGGAAGAAAAAACTACTCTTAAAAACAAGAAAACAAAATTAAAAGTCAATACTCCAACACCAAAAAAGTACGACATAACAGAGGATCAGAGATTCTAGAGATCTAAAATAAAATAAAAGAGTTTTGGGCAAAGAAGAAAAGTTGCCAGAAACAGTCTCCTATCCTGGACTAGATTTGTTCCAACGAGGGCCTAAATATAAAATAATAAAAATAATAATATAACATAATTTAAAATAATATAGTTTTACAAGATTTTGGCTGCTCTAGTATTGCTGTACTGTAGTGAGTACAGGGTATTTGGGTGGAAAGATGAACGTCATATTCAGCAAATAGTCTATGCGGAACTACCCACCGCACCTTAAAAAATAGCACCTACTAAAACACGAGATTGAGATTTTATAAAAAAATAGCATTGCCGATCCTACTCTACGGCAGTGAAACTTGGGTGCTATCAAAGCAAGAGGAGAGTAGATTGCAAGCATCCGAAATGAAATTTCTTCGACATACGTATGGGTGTACAGTAGATCGTTACAGGAATACCGAAATAAGAAAAGAACTCAACATCTTCTCTATAAACGACAGGGTATCTCAGAACAGAATTCAGTGGTTGGAGCATGTGAGTAGAATGAGGGAGGATAGGATAGCTAATCAAATTCTAGGCTATAAACTGTAGGGAAAGAGAGAAGGAGGACGTCCGAGAAAGAAATGGGCAAATTTGAGAGGTTCGGAACAGGCAGAGATGCCTAATTCTTGAAAGGCAGAAGAAGAAAAAGATAAAAATGTATAGTATAATATAGTACACGAGATCGGGTAATTCATATTTTGAGGGGATTGTACGAAATAATGCAAATTGAGATTTCAGATTGTACGAAATACAACTAAAATTATCAATAGGTAATAATTAATCAGTAATGTGGTTTCTATTAAATTATTTTATATTTTTAGATGAAAATTCTGGAAATATATTATAAACTGTTAACAGCATATTACAAAATAAAATATTCTCAACTTATTTATTTAACTTATGTAAAACATAATTTTTAGTATTTTTTTTAGGGAAGATCAACAAAAAGTCGCGTTTTCCCACGTTAGCACACGTATCTGTACTTTGCCATGAAGTGTGTTTCCCCTATTTCAAGTTGAGTAGGTTTTTCTTATAAATTACTATACTTGGTTATAAAATTTTTAAACAAACATTTGCATTTTTTTACCCATAGAAGGTTAGGTGTAATATTTACATTTTAAAATGAGGCAAGTGTACTCTCACGTAATAATATGTAGATATACGGTGTTCCATTTTAAGTGTTTTGATGTGGTTTCGTTCCCCTCGACATAAGTTATGTTAGTTGTAGCGATAGATCTTTCAAGTACCATGTTAAAACAAATATACTTCAATCTTCAGACTCGTTTAGTTTGCTGTTCGGTTGTATGGTTTAAAGATATTCTCAAGAAATCTACCGTCCCCATGAGTTTAAGAATTGGGACCTATCTTATAAGAACCAAATAAAATATATTCTTAAAAGTAAAGTGGAGTGACGTCTCTTGAGCAAGAGTCACAGGTAATAAATCATATTTGGAGGGCGAAATAATGTTATGCTCTCTCCTTTTTGTAGAGGGTGAGTTCTCCTTTGGGGCGCAATCTTGCCAGTAATCTGATTATGTCCCCAATAGTAACGCACGACACAATCGCATCGCCTGACTCTCTGCTCTACCGTACCCTCTAGCCACTTACAATATGGGCTACTAAAAAATTTACCCGAAATCCACTTTACTATTATTAAATAAGTGAAGTTCTTTTAAGTAACTAGAAAATACACCCCGAATAGTACAGAAGTACGTAATATAATTAAATGAAATGTTTTAGTTGTTTGATTTTACAGTACATTTAATTCCTCACTATTTTCTCCGTAATTGCCGGTCATGTAACCCAAAAATTTTTTAAGTTATTTTCCAAATATTTTGTTTTTTGAATTTGTTGCTAAATAAATTTTTCATGTTTCCTGTTCTGAATCCGAGGCTATTTGTGAGTTTTTCTGTAAGTTAATAAATCCCCCGCGTTACGAGCGTTGCGCAATTAAGCTTGATGGTAGGGCCGCTACTCTACTAACTTCAAGCATGCAGGACCTATCGAGGTGTCTCTGTAGGTTCTTCCACCCATTCAGCCGTTGAGAATCGCTCTTTCTTCCACCTTCAAGACCATTGACCATTTTCGCGTTGTATCCCTAGGCAGGGGCACTAACAAGGTGCTACCATCCGGAGCCAGATGACGAGGTTGTTACTCCTCCTGCTCCTCTTTCGTCATCGCTTGCAAGATGAGGCCCCGGTCTTGCTTTCAACTGGTGGTATTAAAAACCACTGTTGGCGGAGTTTTACAAGGTGATGGCTGGCCCAGTCCTACTCTATGGAAATCAGTCATGAATTAGTTGACCATAGGAGAGTAGAGTAAAGGTGGCAGAGATTTAAATCCTGCGAAGAACAAAGGGTTGTAGTCGTAGGGACCAATTAAAAAATGAGGATATAAGAACGAGACTAGATGTTTACAACCGAATGGGAAGATTGTAGAACATCGAAATCGATGGAGGGAGAACATAGAGAGAATGCCTGTGAAAGGATCCCCTCATCACTGTTTTTCAATACAGAACAGTGGGGAGGAGAGATGTTGGGAGGCCACGCAAAAGATGGCAATAATTCAATAGTTTGTCGCGGTTGTGAGCTGTAATAGGTGGAAGCCTAATCCTTGATTTTGAAAAAAAGATGAAATTTCTCTATAATATTTTATCAGATGATTTGTTTAAGATCTATTCTCTAAAGAGCAATAAATAGATAAGTCTAAAGTAAATTTTCATGAAAAGGTAAACTCTCAGGGGAGATACCTTTAAAGAAAAAGAAAGCCATTTTCGTACGTTAATCTAAAATTTGTAATTTCTTCTTTAACAGTTGACGTACATAAAGTTTTGTGGATATAATTATTTGTCATGTACCAGGAAAGCTCCGAGGACATTTAACTGAAAACACTGAATAAATTTGAATTATTGAGGTACTGGATATGCCTCATAACTCGATGTGTCCAGATTTGAGAACGCTTTTGTTCATCAAGTTTGTTTGAAAGCGATAATTTTGATTTCATTCCGAGTAGCCATAAGAATTCTCTAAATGTTAAGCCTTTAATGTTTTCATTTCTGTTGAATGAATGTTCTCTAATTTAGGTGTGGAATTTGTGTATTGTTAAAATACAGTTCAAATATGGTTGTCATACCAATAATTTTTAAATTTTAGATATAAGGAATACAACTAGTACAAGACTAACCATCTACGTGGCGTAGTGACTAGCGCGCCAGCCTGCAAAGCGAAAGGTCCCGCTTTCGATTCCCGGCTAGGATCTGAAAATTTTAACACGTTAAAACCCACCGTTATATTATCAGAACCGACAGTAGTCGTTAATGACCAAGCTATCGATGCGACTTTAAATAAACTAAAAAAAACTTAAAAGACAAAATAACTTGCTTGATAATATCAAAAAGTAAACAATACTATAAATGAAGTCGTAAGGGGTAGCGCCACAGGTTACTTATATCATTTATCATGTCACCGTCATCATCATCACCATGAACACCTATTATTTGTTAATTTAGTCCATTGTAAGTCGGTTGTAGAGTTATCGCAGCTTATATGTTTTAGAAATGTTTATTATACATGATTGATTTTAGAAATAGGTGTAGAATACAATTAAAATATATTCATCATAATATAGATATCAAAATAGCTTCATCTTAAAAAGTAAAAAACTAATTTATTTAAACGGATTTAATTGCCTGGATTTAATAGTACAGTTCTATATTTAAACTATTTAAAAACTTTTATACATTGAAGAAATGATGTAAGATCCTGATAACAGAAACTAAAAAATTGGGTCCAATAAATTTGATTTTTTTTGTTCTGCATGTAAATTTTCCAAAAACCTTTTTTAAAAAACTATTGAAAAAACTTCGGTACATAAAAGAAATTATGTAAGAATCTGACAAGGAAACTAAAAAATTGGGTACAGTAAATTGTTTCCTTTGGTTCTGTAAGTAAATTTTCCAAAAAACTTTTAAAAACTATTTAAAAAACTTTTGTACATTAAAAAAATGATGTAAGAATCTGTTGAGGGAAACTAAAAAATTGGGTCTAGTAAATTTGTTTCCTTTTGTTTTGTAAACGCATTTTCCAAAAAAACTTTTAAAAACTATTTAAAAAACTTTTGTACATAAAGAAATTATGTAAGAATCTGATAAGGGAAACTAAAAATTGGGTTCAATAAATTTGTTTCCTTTTATTCTGTAAGTGCATTTTCCGATTCAGTCGTTTGTCAAGATGGTTTTCCAAGGTATCTAGCGGAATCTGGAATAGGCATATGTTTGCTATTTAAGTAAACTGGTGGGCATGGGTCTTTTCTAAAGGTGTATGGTCACGACACTAGTACTAGCTAGTACGATGCTAGTAGACTAGCAGCTAGTAAAATAGCGTAATAGGAAAGAACAACTAGCAGCTAGTTTACTTAAAGCGCTAATTTTCACTAGCGTGCTAGTGACTTTGAACATGTTTGACTTTACTGGCGCTAGTAGAGGATAAAAGGTCACGTAATTGATATCACTATAGCAGTAAACTAGTTCGGTGTGAACGTTGCGTACTAGCGCTAGTAGAGAAGAAAAAGTCACGTGATTGATTAGCGCTAGTAAACAAGCTCGGTGTGAACGTTTGAAAACATTGCTAGTTACTAATAAGCTGCTGTAACTAGCAGCTACTAAACTAATAAGCGTCGTGATAATAGACCTTTAGTGTAAATGTTACAGGTGTGCTTTTTGTTGCATTTTGTTTTCATACTGTGCTGTTTAGTGTAAATGTTTTCAAAAAATTAGTTAGCCTATTTAAAAACAATAAATCAAATTAGTTTGGGCACTTCCGTAGCGTAGTGGTTATTTTTTATTGGTTTATATTTAGCGCACTAGCCTACAACGCGGAGGTCTCGAGTTCGATTTCGGGCTAGGGTTTTTAAGAGTTTCACAAGTCAAAACCCTCAGTTACATCACCGTAAGTCGCTAATAACCGAGCTTTTGTTGTGACTAAATAAACTAAAAAAAATAGTTTATTTTAATTTATTCGTACAGTTTGTTTATTTAATTACTTTTTATACTTACTTTTAAGTATATTTAAATTTTTAGGTTCATAAATGGAGTTAAATCTTCATTCATTCATTATTTGAATTACATTCAGTTGAGTGAGTAGTCAATTCAAACTATATTTGCATGTCCTTAAGGTTTCTCTTTTTACCAATAGTAAGAAAGAAAGAAGAAAGTGACAAATGAACCATGAAGAAAAAGACGTCAAGAAGAATGTAGATGAGAAGAAGGATAAGAGAAATAGTACAGTCTTCGTAAAAAAGGAAAACGTAGTAAACTTATCTTATCGTAGACGTTAAAAAATCTTTGAAGGGCGGGAATGCATCCCACACGTTTTCTTCTCCTTAAAATTCATCATTGACTGACATAAATGCATCAGACGAATGGTTATACGGTTACATTATGGTCGTTACCCACTGCAATGGCCACATATCATCTACCACTCTGACTGTTCCACCCAACGAATGCTTACTCCGTAACATTGTCTTTCTCCACCGTCACATCTATCATAACATGCTGTCCTGCTATTATAATAGTCTCCACCTAAGCATCGACATGGGTTGTCTCTGAAATCGACCACCGTAGTTGCTTTTATCCTGTAGTGACAATGAATGCTCTTATTGCAGGCTTAAAAATTATGAATATTGACTTAAATCTACCTCGGCGGTCTAAGAATTTAATACCACATAAATACTTTCTTTTCATCTGAACGTTTTTTAGCAATTAATTATTAGTTTTTTTCTCATTCGTATGTAGGCCTAATATACTCAATAAATGTTGGATGTTATAAATTATGTTAAGAAACGACGCCTAAGTATAGTTTTAATTGAATTTTATTCCTGTTCACTTTTATTTAGAATCCTCAGTTTTGACGTCCCGTTGATCCTGATTAAATAGCTCCTAGCCGATGATACTGCCGTATTCCGTACAATAAGTAATGTTTCAGTATATTTTCATTTGCTTTCATCATGATGCTTCCAGATTTAAAATTAATTTAAATGATTCAATTAATTTTATTGATTTACTACCCTTCTATACTGCATAGTCTGTTTTTACTGTTTCCCTCCGGTAGAGTAGGATATCTACCTACATCTCATTCCTTCTTTCTTTTATGTTTTGTTTATTTGTATCAATACAATAGACTAAAGTATTTTATAATAATTTAAGTTAATTTTATAATTTAATGTTTCGTTAGTTTTAATTTTATTTAGTCTTAAAATGTAATATTTAGTTCAATCTGAATGCTGTTTATGTAATATTATATACTGTAATTCGGACATTATACTATATGAGCCAGTTGTGTACAATAAAGTATTAAATTAATTATTATTTTATAGAACTTAGAACTCTCAGTAAAGTTTGCTTATACAAAGTTCTCTCTTAAACAAAGTAATTTTTAAACCAGTTTGTACTTGCGGGTTAGATCTATGAGGTGCACCTAGTTCTCGAATATAAAAACACTGCGCACTTTTGATCAAAATACCTGAGACTAATCACTGCAGTCCCATGGTAACCAATAAAATGTCGGTTTTAATTCATATTAACATAGCAATAAACTAACTTTTTAAAATTATTGGTTAGAAATCAACAGAGAATTTGTCTATTTACTTGTATAGAATATCCTTGTTTTCATTTTTCATTAGTTAATTTTACCTTGTTTAGTTATGTTGGTGTTCAACACGCTTATGTCGGTTCGTTTCCGGTTGTCCCTACAGTGTGATGAATTGGGAACATATATGCTTTCACACCTAGACAGCGTGCATTTCGCTATTTTCTTACAATAGAATGAACATAGAAATTTAGGTAAGAATTCTTTTCCTGTCTTAAAATAATTATTTTAATTTGTTACTTCCAAGAATACTGCTCCAGGATATTTTTCGGTCTTCTTTGCTCCGCTCTTCCTTCTCCTCCACTACCACCACCACCACTTACTCCTCCTCATTCTCTTCCTCTTCGTGTTAGCTGTACTATTACGAATAAAGATTTAAAAAGTTTAAACCAAAATACAATAGACTCTCGATTTACCGTACCGGAGTCCGGTCGGACACCGCGTTAAATCCGAACGTTCGAAAACGGGGTTGGGGATTTGTATATTCGGTTATGTACATTTCATCTGTGTATTTCATTAGCACTGACAATAGGAAAGTAATTTAATTAGGATAGTAATGTAATAGGAAAGTAAATTAATGGGAAACTCGCTCATATTTTGTGGAATTACCAGGCACTTTTGTTAATTCTCAAACAAAAGAATTTGCTTTAAAAACTTTTATCTTTGAATCACGGACGGATGCGGTCAGGTGATTCGTTTACTACCTAATTACATCCACCTTCGATACAAATGGAAGATTTATTCGGACTTTTGCGGTCATCTTATTGTGTACACTGTTGAGGACTGGCACCAAAGGGTATTCTTGGGAATCACCCTCCGAAAGTGGTTTATCTTATTACACTCTTCAAGAAAGAAGCTGAAAGATCAGACAATATGTGCAAGAGGCTTCAGCTAAATCTGGAAGAAAAGAGAAGGAAGAAGTGATACCTGAAGTTGGACTCCACAGTACAGAAGACCCTACGACATAAATGTTTGCCTCAAGGTCAAATGTACATTCAGCAACTGGATTAGTTTTAATGAATAAATATAGAAATCGATAAATATAAGCAAAAGAAGAAGTCGTTAAGACTGATTTTAAACACGCCATGTAATTTTTTTGCCAGTCTTGAGACTGGAGAAAGTGTAACGGCAATCACTTTTAGCTAAGGTAACCGCAGAAGACCGAATTTATCTTCCATTTATATCGAAGGTGGATCTTATTAGGTAGTAAAGAAATCACCTGACCACAGATTTCCGGAAATTTTTTGCCGACCGCAATGGTCCGTGACCGCATTTGTCTGGACACCTTAACTTCGATGGTAGTCCGTTTACGTTTGTTTATTAATTCTTTGTCCATAGTCTCCGAAGAATAATTACCACTTGACCAAAACAAATGACCTAAGTGAATTATCATGAAAGAGGAAGTGTTGCCGTTTTTATGTATTTACGAAGGAGTATAAATTATTTGATGAAAACTCACAAGAAATAAAGTGACGTAAGGGAAGGTGGCGAAATTTTTCTTTTTTCAAATTAATTACGTTAAATCTGAGTCATGGTTAATTCGAGACCGGTAAATCGACGACGTGATGTGTGTCGAATTCCTCGTTACAATTGAAAAGGCAGCCTTAGTGATGTAATGGTTAACGCTTTAGCTACACAACGGAAAGTCCCGCGTTCCATTCACGACTAGGGTCTGTTATTATAGTATATTTTACATTTTTTTCCCATAACAGTCAGGTAGAGCGTTCAATTATTTGCATTCGATCTGCCACTTCAGCTTCATTATACAGTCCAAATCCAGTGGTGAAAGAAGTGAAAACGTCATTTTCCGGGTGGAAACTAGATCGTTTTCGGAGGGCCTGACATACTGATAAGCATACTTTTCCACTCAGTGAGATAGGTAATGGTAAACCACCTCACTCCTCGTGTTACTTACTGTCTGTCTATAACTTGATGGCCTTCCGCAGAAAGGAGCAGAATCGGCCCTCTACAAGCCTTCTCAACAACACTTCATTATGTACCAAGTCCATTGTATTAGTTAGTAGTAGTGCATAATGAAGTGTTATTGAGAAGGCTAGTAGCGGGCCGATTCTGCTCCTCTCTGCAGGAGGCCATCAAGTTATAGACAGACAGTAGTAAAGCGTCTACAGTTTCAAATTAATCTTACGGTTGATTACCTAAACAACAACATTTTATATTCGTATATTAGTCATCTAAATTTTCAAGGAGCATCAAATATTTATCCGTACCTCTCTTTACCTTCGTGTAGAGTTGTCCGGTAATATACTTAGCTAATATCTTATCGAGATGTGTTTACATATTCCTAATTTTCTTTGGAAACTTCATAGAATTGTTTTTTGGACAATGTGTAAGGAACTTGAATATAGTGAATGATATATAGTTTCTTATTATTTACTCACAGTTGTGTTCTGGACTGAAATATTTAAAAAGATTTTTATGTTACAGTTCATAAACATCCCTTAAAATAAAGGGTGTACATCCCTTTCATCTTAAAATCATTAAGAAATGACTCTTCAAGAAAAACTCATTTCCTCGAATAAAAAATTATTTAAATGAAGTTGTCAACATAAAATTAAATATATGTGTAAAAAGGAATAGTTCTAAATATTTTTTGACTAATGAAGTTGTAACACGTATACTATATAAAAATAAAATAACCCCCGTTTTTTGTCATCACTCATTTGATTCCATTCGTTAAATATTTTGTAACCGAAAACCATAATCGTCTCGACGGTTTTATTATCGTTCGTGCCGCCCTATAGTCGCTAGTTAAAGCATGTTGTACAGGCATTAGAAAAGAATGTCCTATGTAAGAGTATTTCAGATGACTTTTAAAGGGGAAATAAAGTCAGTCTCTCGTTTAATAGACTCCTGTGAAAGTCCATAAAGTTGAAAATCTACCTCCACAGCAATAAAACGAATAATTACTACTTCTGTAATCGTGGGTTCAAAATTACTACATACACCCTTCCTTCTACTAAGGTTTTTCTTCTTTTTTCGGTCTGGTCACATATTTCATAGAAATTATGAATGAAATTCTTCGTTCGTTTCGGCTCACTCATTTTGTTAATGTAGTTTTTTCTTTTTTTATACACTATATCATAGACTCAAAGTAATAAAAATAAATTGCGTAACATGAGAAGTAGATAAAAAAAACTACCGCTGATGATTTTTCTCTTGACATTTTTTATTCATAACGTACTGCAGCTTTCGTACTCACGCATTTTCTATCTTTTCCACATGCAATTAAATTTTTTTTTTATTAACTTATTTATGAAATTCACCACTGTTACAAAATAAACAACCAGTGAATATGATAATGGGTGAAAGAATAAATGAAATGACATGAGTAACGTGCATGGAGAGCACCATCCATGGACAGGTCTCCAACCTGTTACTTCTTACTAAGTCATCGATTATTTAATTCGGTAATTCATTCATTAATAACAATAACCGGTTTTTAAACAGGAGGAGCCTACTCCACTTCATCATTAGTCGTCTTTGAACATTGTTTGGCAGATGACGGGAGGAAAGTTTACGTAACATCTCATTTGGATGAGAGAAAAGTCTGTCGTGGAAGTTTCGATAAAATTGAATTTTTCTTGCCTTGTAGAGGGATGTTGAGGTCGTTTTATAAGGTAGCGTTAGAAACGTTGGTTTTTATTTTGCATCATTCACTCATGGTTAAAATAAAGTTATGTTTTTAGGTTCTTTTTAGGTTCTTTTGTTTATTTCTAATAATAATATTGAAGGTGTAAAAGACACTAATCAGAGTTATCTCCTCTGAGAGTAATGAATTTCATCATTATACAGCCGGACATTGTGGTGAATGAAGAGGATGATGTGTATGACTTGTAAATGAGGTGAAGTCTTGTACAGACCCAAGCCGACCATTCCTGAGAGGTATGGTTAATTGAACCCCAGCCAATCAAAGTACACCGGTAACCACTGTCTAGTGTTCAAATGCGTATAAAAGTAACACTTCTTTTACGAGGATTTGAACTAGGAACCTTTGTCTCCGGAAATCAGCCGACTCGCGGCAACGATTTTATCTCTACACCAACCCGGTAGGCACAAAGAAATAATGAGTACGTTTCTATAATTTAAAAAAGCACAATGTTAATTTTCTATATGGTCACTAAAATAAATACTTCCGCTATCTATGCATTAACAATTTTGATATTTTAAGTTATTGGGTCTATTACAATTTGTTTGTAACACTTACTAGGTTACAAACTTCTTCCTTGTAAATTTATGATTTACCGGAAAGTTTATTTTCGTTTGCTACAACATAAGAAAGAGGGAATGTTTATGTTGTTGAATAATAACAAGGGACGAAACCGTAAAAATAAGGTTTGATAAGAAGGGCGGAGGACAAATTCAAAATAATTGTATTTCTTGTGGACAGTTTTACGATCGCTGACTTGATGTTAGTTTTTCTTTTTTCTTGTTACAGCAAGCCAAAAGGTGCCAGATGTTAACCGCAAACCTAAGACTTCTTCACAGATGGTGAGTGACTATCATAAATATTATTGAAATAATATTTAGGTTGCATAATGTAGGTGCTTATTTTTATGCATTCGTTTTGAAAATTTTTAAAATGTATTGCATTGAAACCGACTTTATTTTACTATATGTTATTAATTATTAATTCCAATTTATATCAACTTGTATCAGGTATTCACTGAGTTTGACTATGTTATCTAATAACTACTATATTGTGATTCAGTAAGGGTGGTTTGTGTGGGCGCACGCGTGTGCGTGGGTGAATGTGTTGTTCGTTCTTTGTTAGCATTTAAGTTGCTAATCAGTTGCTAATCTATATTTAGCTGTATTACTTATTGTTCATACATGAACAAATTGTAATTTTCCATTTTTTATGTTAAAATAAAAAATTATGTATTTAAGTTTTTGACCGATTCTACATTTTGAGACTATGCAACAAAGTAAAACGTTCAAAACGTTTAATAAAATTTTTAAATGAAGAAATTAAATGAAAATAATTAACAAAATTAATTTTTCGGAATTTATCCGAGTTGTTCGAACTATTTTTATTTTTTAATCGTTAATGTGAGTACATTGCAGTTTGTTTAATGTAAGAACAATAAGCAACGCTATGACCCAATGAGATGATAATGATATTATGTATGAGATGTTAATAAGATATATAGTCTTTTTCAGACTCAGGTCGACCATTCCTGAGAGAGTATGGTTAATTAAACCCCAACCATCAAAGTATACCGGTAACCTTTGTCCAGTATTAAATCCTTTCAAAAATAACTACCTTTACTAGGATTTAAACCAAGGAACATTCGTCTCCAAAAATCATAGTCTTTTGAATACAATTATTTGATAATAATTAAATATTTCTTAATATTCGTATAAAAAAGCTACATGAATAACATAAATTAACATTTTTAGTTCAAAAAATACAAAATGAAATTAAATAATGAAGTTAAATAATTTTAAGTTTTGATAAAATCCATACAAAAATAAACTTAAAAGTTAGTTATTTGTTAAGCTTTATTAGTTTTTTTAAGCTAGATTAGTAGATCTGTATTCCATTTTCTTCGTAGGCAGCGTGTTAAATTTAATCTCATTTGCTGTAACAGTGGATTGATATGGTATGTTAATGATGTGTTAAATTTTGCATATTTGAGTTAAGTAGTTTTTTTCTAACTTAGTAAAACTCACGACAGCTGTATGATGTTGGAGGAAAGAATAAATGACATGACGAGAGTGACAGTCTTGAGTGCACCATCCACTAACAAGTTTCCAACATTTTTATTTATTCGATTTTATTAATGACTTTTTTTTATTTATGACGTGTAGTTCCTAATTTATCAGATCCTTGCTCCATTTTCTTCTTAATCATCGTTAAACGGTGTTTGATAAATGATGCAAAAACGTTTTTGCGTAGCTGTCAATTGGTTTGGATGAGGGAGAAGTCTATTGTGGTAGTTTTGATAAGGTTAAATGAAAACCTCTATCACTGCAAGAGTTTTGAGATGCTGTGTAAGACCGAAAACACACTGCATCAGTCAAAACAGCCTGGGTATGTTCGGACCTGCCTGGAGCTGTTCGAAGCAAAGCTAAGTAACCGGTTTAGTATAGAGTCAAGCAGGGAGCAAACACACTGGGAAGGCAAACGTTTTGTTTGCTTCATTCTGTTCCAATCACACCCAATCATTGCCTGGTGTTGTTTGTTGAATTGCAATTTGCTGCGAACATTCTCAAGCAAAGGTACGTACATCAAGGCTTTTATTTTCTTTCAATTTTATTAAGACCAACAATTAATAATTTTATTACTTCATTTTATCTTTTATTTATTTTAATCTTTGAAATAAACTAAATTATTCCTCTCAGTATCGCCACACAGGGTATGCCAAATTTGTAGTAAAACTACTTATTTCTCACAAAGGATGAGCCAAATTTGTAGTATAATTGTTTAATTAAGTTATATTCTTTATTACCTTGTCCCTTGTTTCATTAAATAAACATCATTTCAGATTAAATCATTATAAGTTTTACTCAATTAACACATTTTCTTAATTACAGTTATTGTTATTGTTTTCATATATGTGTTATTGAAAAGCCACCTGATAATCAGTGTTATTGTAAAGTTTATAATTTGTGTCTCTTTTAAGAACATGAATATTATATTTAATTACTGTTTCTTTATATTTGCTATTTACTATATATTTATTACTATTAATTAAGACTGAATGAGGGACCCACTCGTTTGGTTTGGCCTCCAGTCCCCCATTAAAATATTTTACAATTCTCTTTTCTTCTTCTTAGTTGCCTAGTAACCATATTTTGTTAATGAAAATCAAATAATTTTTAAAGTATTTATTTTAATCAGCTGGAGATATCTATTTTTATTTCAATAGACTCAAAAATAAACAACTCCAGGTGTCCAGTAAATTTGTCATATTACATCTTTTTATTTAAAAAAAAATACAGAATAGAGAATTATATAGTCCAATATCAATCAGATGATTTGCATACACATGTATGTTCGAAAATATAGGCTACATAAGCTAGGATGTACGCATCAATTAAAAAAAACTTGAATTTATTGCCAACAACTCAATAATACAATAATTTTTCATGGGCATATAATTCTCAAAATTTAGCAAATATTAAAAAACAAAAAAATTTGTAGTATACTGAGGTTATACAGTTTATTAAAGTATTTTATTTTTTCAAAAACAAAATTGTATGAGTTGCATAAGTCTGATCGTTAAAGCACCTGTACATTATATTAGGAATTTATAATACTAAGGATAATATTTGTTTATACTCGTATTTTTATTTAATAATTTTATTTGAAATTGTATTACATATTTTATTGAATTTTTAGATGGAATGCGATGCAGAAAAGCTACCTACTGGCTTCAGTTTGAACAACGTCCACTTATCTACAATTTTAAAATGAAAGATTACTGCTACCGAGTAAAGAGTAGTTTATATAATAAAATTGATAAATTGATAAATTGTGGGATACAATTTCGCGCGAGATGGGCGCTGCATAATAATGTTGCAAATTTATGCATAAAATAAAAACAAATTATAAAATCAACATTTAACTTAACATTATTTTTATTGGTTTCATATACCTTAATGTCACAAGCAGCTTCTCATCTAGTTTAATACTATTCCGAAAATTAGAATCTACTTTTGTAATACTATGCTGAATGACACTTACTAAAATCAAAACTTGTAGGATTCATGCTAAAATTACAATACTTTTTACGGTACTGTTTTAATTCACTTAAAAGTGAACTAGTACCATTATTATTGTAATTTCTACATTGATTATAAGGGTGCACCCAATACTTCGGCCTTGATGATTTTGATTGTAGCCAAAAGCACTGCCATAAAACAGGTACACAATTTTCCACTTCTTCATCTGAAGAAGTAACTTAATAAAAAGAAAGTGAAGTATCTTAATATAGTACACGCGCGTCTATTAATTATCACGGTTCACCTTCACAACTGACTGACTGTGTTTGGCTGCAGTGTGGGTTGGAGCTGTTCGAGTCACGTTCAGTCGCAAACAAACATTGTGTTTCGATTTGCTTCAACCAAATTGACTGATGCAGTGTGTTTTCGGCCCAAAGTAACGTAAGAAACACAAGAGCGCTAGATGCGAACAAAACGTAAAGAACTAACATTTGTTATGTCATCGATTGGAACCTATAGATTTGAGCTATCACTGAAATTTTAGCACTTTTTTTGATGAAATGCATTCTAATTTACCTAAGAACGGATTTGTAAATAGTTAGTTTTTACCTAGTTTGGAGCAAATTAGAATACTAAATTTCTTTAATTGAAGAAACAGGCGTACCAACACTAATCATATCAAGTAAAAATATGGTATAGCAAGTAATGGTACCAACCTAAATCATATTTGTGTAATATAATGAAGTTTTAAGCTTGTTTCCTTGTCTATGATCAACAAAATATAAATTATATAGATATTTTTAATGACTGTTTAAATATTTATACATCTTTAAAACATGATGAACAGTAAATCCAAAGTGATAAAAAATAAAATAAAATAAATAGTGTAAATCAAACAGGTAACAAAAATAGTGTAATAAAAAGTTTAAGTAAAATAGTGCGGTTAAATTTCAACCAATGAGATTATAATTAAGAAATATAAATGCGCGAGTGGATGAACAATGGAACATCGAAGGTTAATGGAGTTGTTGAATATATAAATCAACGAAACCATTTTTTATTTGAGGATGGTCTCAGATCATCGAGAAGAGTACATGAACTAAGAACCTCCAACAAGACAACAATACTGACGATCAAAAGTGAACAGCATGGACAATCATTGTGGTAAAACCTTTTAATTTTAAAATAAACTATAAATAAACTTTAAGATCTATTAAATTAATACTACTTAAAAAAAGGAAAGGAATCAAACCATAAATCATTTAAAATATATATTCAATGTATTACTAAGTAAACTCTCATTTTTGTATCTTATTCTAAATTCTATGTGATTAAAGTTTGTTTTTCTCAGCATAACCTTAAAATTCTGTTTTTTTTATTTAAATTTATTTTTGGCTAGCTTAAATTTAGGGCAGTTAATTATTAGGTTCTAAGCCGTTTGAACAAAAATACAGAACTTCTTTTCAATATCAAAAGATGGAAACTCCAATATTTTGGCCATATAGTACGGAATAAAAAATAACACCTACTGCAGTGCATCATGGAAGGCAAAATTGAAGGTAAACGAAGACCGGGGAGAAGGAGAATTTCTTGGATGGGGAACCTGCGGGGGTGGTTTGGGACCACCTAAGTTCAACTCTTCAGAGCGGCTGGTTCCAGGGTTAGAATCATGATGATGATCGCCAATCTCCGACGCGGAGCAGGCATATAGAAGAAGAAGAAAAATTATTAGGAACCGTGGCACACTACATTTTGGCGCCCAACGTGGGGCACCTTACAAGTTGGAGGTGTAGAATGTACTTTATTAAATACATTTTCAGATCATAATATAATTTTTTTGTCTTTATTTAGTTAACAAGTACAACTGTATATTTATACAACCAGCAGTATTCATAATGTACGTGTTTAATGTTCAGTTTTCGTCTTGATCGAGGAAATTACCCAGTGGCGAACCCTCGTCGCTGTTTTATATAAGATCCCTTTTAAAAAATTTATAAAAAATGTAAAATATTATACTACATTAAATATTATACTTTATTAAAAGATTCCAGCATATTTTTAATCTCCTTTGTGGATTTTGTGGTAGGTGTGGTTGCGACGATGTTCATATCTCTGGATTCGTATGATTTATTAGTTTTGAATGGAACACGAGTGTATAATTTGTTAATGGTTGTTTATACTGTGTCTACTGAGTATACTGTGTAAAGTACCCAACGAGACAGTCTTGCGGAGAATTAAAACAGAAAAGCAGCTTGCTTACACCATCCAAAAAAGGAAATGGAATATCTGGGTCATATTATACGTGGACCAAGATGCGAATATTGCTTGGTATAACAAGGCAAGATTCAGGGAAAAGACATAAGTAGAAGAATAAGAATTTCTTGGTTGAAGTATATTTGCAACCTGTTTCGTTGTACCTCAGCGGAGCTGTTCAGAGCTGCGGTGTCCAATTTCCAAATCTAAGGGCACAATGAGAAGAAGATATACTGTGGACAATTCAAACTGGCAGAACTTTTACTCTACGTGTACACACAGTTCCGCATAAAGTATATCCATAACCTACTCTTTCAAAAAGGCCTACAAATATTAATATACGCAACCTTATTCACACCTACGTATACCTACAACCTTATTTCAATGTACAAACATACTAATAATTATTTAATTTTTCCCAGTAAAAATTTAAATTATAAATTACAAGAACTAAACTGCAAAAACTCACTAAATTATACTCTACATACGCACGCAACCAACTAAACAAATTTGTCTGAATATATTATAATGAACAGAAAATCATATATGAAAACAAATTAGTCACATCATTATGTTTGACGGATTATTAATAACAACAGTGAAAACAGTAAAGCGTAGTGACCGTGCGCGAGTCGCACATTACAGTAGCAATTGT
Source organism: Catonia carolina (assembly GCA_035578175.1). Classification (NCBI taxonomy): domain Eukaryota; kingdom Metazoa; phylum Arthropoda; class Insecta; order Hemiptera; family Achilidae; genus Catonia; species Catonia carolina. Next base: position 22,046,209 of record JAQMRL010000008.1, on the reverse strand, counting down.
ATACTTTTGTGACTGTACCGTCGTTGCATGGTGAGGGGCGAAGAGTGGAGTAGATGAACACCGAAGCTGCTTGTGCCAATTCAAATTGTCCAACGTATACTGTCTACGTTGAGGTCTCAGTTTATGATAGAGTTTCGTAGGTACGTAGTAGGAACTACATGTGATTAAACGTAAAGAATTTCTTTTAAAAAGTCTGTATTTTGTTTCCGTTCGATTTTTTTCGTAGAACCATAAATCCACATTTATAAAATTTATACATCCACATCGGACGAATTAGATAGTTGTAACATAATATGTTAAATTTTTATGTAATTTGTGGCGTTTCTTTATCATTTTTAGTATTGATGAATTTTAAATTTTCGAATATGACTTCGCTTTACAAATTCAAAAATGTCTATATCGTAATGGCTTTGTATGTCAAAAACTTATATTTTAATTTTACATTTGATTTTCTGTTCATGAAATTTTTGAGAGTACTTTTGTTGTACTTTACTTTTAAGATAAAACAAATTATTGAACCAAATTGAAACAAATTAATTGAAACAAATTGTCCTTTCCTTGTATATATTTTGTAACGTAGGCTTGCTCTATCTAAATTTATTATTCTAGGATATTTGCTTAAGTTATCACGTTCCACGCGACACAGTTTAAATAGAATTTAATGTACCATTGCAATCAATTACTGTATCGCCTCCTTTTCTTTCTGTACTGGATGTAATTGACTATTGTGTTAAATAAAACGACCTTTAACCTTCCTACTTGAAGTACTTCCTGTTTTAAGTGAAAGGATTTCATTGTTTCTTTTATGGCTATGTTCTGCTCAAATAATTATTTTGTAAACTGATTTTCCTTTGTTGAATTCTACGTATACTCTTAAAAATTTATTATTCTACAAAGGTTTATTTGAATCACGCACTATTTTGCGTTAAAATGCGTGAACATGTTTATATATTTTGTACACTTGTTATTTTTAGTAATCTACATTCTTTATGTATTCTAAAAACACGACTCGTTAGGTTTAAGCAGAGTTAATATTTTGTTTACACAATAAAAGATACATTTTAATATAAATATAATATATGAACTACAAAAAAAAACGCTGGTTGGAAAGCGTGAAAGGTGACCGTTTTAAAGTTTTATCATACCTTGATTCAGGCGGTTTTCATCCAGGCCTAAGATTTACTATGTAGGACCCTAACTGCTCAGCAAATATGAAGAATAGAGGCTGCTAAGAAGAAATTTTTCAGCTATTTAGCAGGGTATCGATTGCTGACCGTAAAAGATATGGACAGGAGTGATATGGTAATTTGTTGCGGATGCCAGATGTGATCATCTGACACCCAAACAGCTGTTTACTTACTAGCCGACTGGACAGCATTGTATTTGACGACCTTGAAAGAGATGAGCATCCCAACTTCTTTAAGAATTAGCAGATCACTAACTTTGAAGTTGAATCTGTCTAGGTGGACTAATCGTTATGGTTTATGATGATAATTAAAGATTTGTCCTAATATTTTTCCTCGTTCATGGCCATTATCAGAGCCAAGGCCCGTTCGAGATCTGGGTATGATAAATAATATACAGATTTACTTTAAACTTATAACAATTTATTATTTTTTACACGATTAATGATTAAACGTAGCTCACTTACAAATACAATTAGATTACTTAAATTAAATCAATTACAAAAATTAAGCTTAAAATAAACTTGACTAACAATAGAAAAATCTCCTTAAGAACGAAAAAAAATTTGTTACCTGTCCATAACCTCTTGCTCGTATTGACCGTACGCACACGTACTATGTACTATGTAACTTAATGCAGAACAGGTCTTGTAACGACATTATTTTGAACGGCCCGACAACAGTTTTTCTTCACAATTCAACTATTGACTTACCGACTACAAAAGGGCTAACTGTTTTTATACCTGCAATCTAATAGTTTTCCAAACATTAAAGATCCTTCTCCGCTATTCTGAAATATCGTAAAAGGAATAAAAATAAAAATAAACGTTTCTGCTACTTTCGATTTCCTAGATTCCTATTCAAAATGCCTGAGACTAATCACTGCAGCTCCAAGTTACGTAACCAATAAATATTACACAGCTATCTAAATCTGCCCTTCAACAAAGAAGAAATTAAGAATAAACATTTACAAAAACTAGCAGACCGTCAAAATCCATTAGCAATTAACCTCCTCGACACCAGCAAAGATACTCACAGACTGAATTGTTTTAAAACATTTGACTTATCTTTGCGATTGTGTTAATTATTTAATTTTTTTAACTCTACTTCTAATCGTCATCGTTATCATTTCTATCATCGTCATCGTCATCTTCAACTTCAATAAGTTTGTATTTTGAGATGTTGATTCACAGTGCAAGTTTATTTATATTTTTCCCTAATAGTTTAGACTTTTTTGAAATACACTAAGGTTTATATTTTTATTTTAAGGACATTACTCAGATTTTCTCATCTTTGCTTAAAGTTTAAAATTATATTTATAAAAAAACTGATTACAAAAGAAATACACTAATTAAAAAAAAGATTCCTTTTCGAAACATCTTATTCATGACAATTCACTATTCTTGTTCAATACACTTTACCCCATAGGCTACAATACACTGTTTCTTACAACTAACAATCTATCCCATAAACCATTTCTAGAATATCACAATGTTACAATATTTTAAAATAAGAATCTTTCGTATTTTCTGTACACATATTATTTTCATATTGTGTGAGTTCCTATTATGTGTTACAAATTATGACTGAAATTTTTATGGGTATTAACACTGAAAATGTTTAAAAAAGTTTGTGCAAGTCATTGAATATTAATGGGGCCTAATGCAACTCAAATTTTTTAAATGTATTGTAAACCTACGCATAATAAGACTGTAGATTTTTATTTAGCATACAGTGCAATTTTTGTTTTTTTTTAATTTGCATGATTTATGTTTCTTAAAATAAAATATAGTACTTTTATTATTGTTTTTAAGCACATAGGCTAATTAAAAAAATTAAATTTTGAATACGATAATTGAAATTTACAATAGATTAATCGGATATGACAAATTAAAAAATGTATAACTTATGGTATAAAGAGGAAAACTTAGTGACAGGTCGAATGTATTGCATTCAAATACTGTAAAACTTATCAAAAGAAGGATGGGTAACAGACTACCCACACATTAGAGTTCATCATTAAACGCTTTCAAAATGTGTAGGAATACAATAGAGAATTCAAAAAAAATATGTGAAGGAATCGTATTTTAATATTCAAGTACAGTCCGGATAAAAATTTAATACAATTGAACTAATTTAGTATACGTGATCTGGTAAATAATGAATGCATTCTAAAATGCATATAGTTTTTCATCTACTACTGCATTATTAACTGTCATAAAATTAATTTTATAAATTCTTTAGGAAATTCTATTTCATTATTATTAACTGGTATTTATATTATGAAATATCTGCATAACTTTCTTCTACATTTTTCGCCTGATAGTGAACATATTTTTATAAATGCACTGTTTTTTCAATTTACCGTTTTTATGTTTATACAAATTACCGTTTGCTCATAACAGGCAAGTGAAGTGTTAGATTATTTGCACTCGATCTACTAGTTCCTGGGCTACAAAAAAAATAGTTCTGTTTCGTATCACATGGTCAGCCAATTGTGATGCTAAACCATTTAAGAGCAGAAGAGGTAGAGGTGTTAAGACTACTGTAGTCAGAGTTATCTCCTCTGAGAGTAATGAATTTCATTATACAGCCAGACCCTGTGGTGAATTAAGTGAAGGTGTTAATTTGCAGGGTGGAAAGTAGATGATTTTCAGAGGGACTAGCATGTTGATAAGCATACGGGTCCACTCAGTGAGGAAGGCAATTGTAAACCACCACACTTTTCGCTTTACTTAGTAAAACTCAAGAAGTTCAAACCAGCCTTTCGACTTATGAACTAAACAACAACATAAATTACTGAATGCATTCTTTGTTCATTTGTTATTTAACATAGTACAGTAATATTCCAGAAATGGCTAAGAGAATTAATTGTTCGTAGTGTAATAATATTGTGTGTTGTGCGAAATGGTGTGTGTATTGAACATGAATAATGGATTTTAATGAATGGAATATTTTGAATAGGAATTCTCAGAAACTGAAGCTAGTAGAAATGTTTGTTTTTATTTTAATTCTTTCTACAATTTTCTCGATTGTTTGAAGAAAATATTAGACCCCAGATACAAAAAAGTCTTTATAGTGCATAGTAATTGAATTGTGAATGGAAAGTTTTGTCGGGTCGTTCGAAATAGCGTCGTTACAAGACCGTTCTAGAGTTATGTTAGTAGTGCGTGTGCGTAAGAAGTGGTTTTTAACAGGTAAATCTGTTTTTATCGTCAAGTGCCAGGATCGTATTTATAGTCGATTTTAAGTTTTGTAATTAATATAATTGAGGTAATCTAATGTAATTATTACATAATTTATTAATCTATGTAACTAAGTGTAGTTATTTTGTCAATAAATAATTTTTATAAGTTTAAAGCAAGTTTGTTTGCTATTTATTATACCCAGATCGTAAACGAACTTAGGCTTAGGTGTTACAATATTTTATTAGTATTTTTGAATTATCATCCATCTCTCCAATTTGGTGGGCGACTTCATATTTTTAATTAGCATCTCTTACTATTTATTGTGAAATTTAATCACAAATCAGTATACAAAATATAACTTGAATAAAATTACACAATGCAACTTAAATTAAAAACAATGTAATTAAATTAATTTAAACAAAACTGGAATTTTATATAATTTGATAGAAGATTAATTAAATTTTCCTTCAAACCTAACTTTTAAGAGTTACTACAGATACATAAACATCAATTTCGATATTGAAATAAAATAGGAATTGAAATAGTTGGTTGCTAATTTATTGAAATTCACGTTGGAGTGATTGTAACTCTGAAATGGTCGGGTTTCAAGGTAAATATAATTGAACAAAAATGCCTTAAAATTTTTTCTTCTATCAGAATCTACTATGAAAAATATGAATTGCTATTCAAAACTAGACGTTATCAGCTGTATTGAAAATAGCTGTTATTTAAAAAATGATCATACCGCATTTTTAATGAAGGGTAAATGTAGATCCCCTAAAATCCCCTAAATGTGGTTCCCTATTTAAAGTTTCTAGTAACTGATATTTTTTGAGATCTCATTTGTAACCTATAAAAAATATACATTTGAGTCGTAAGAATGATTGTAACCGTGGTCTTTTCTAATTCAGTTTATTTTAATGATTATTCAAGTTAATAAAAGAGCAATTTCTTGTATCTTAATAAACAAAGAGAGTTGTAATCGGGTAATAATTAAACAAGAACGTTGACTACTTAATGAGAATAAAAGAAATTACAAGACACGAAATGACTTTTAAGTTGTGAGAAGTAATTTGAAAGAAGAAAGGGGTTTTTGATGGGATGACAGTGGTTGTTTTCGGGAGACATTTTAACAAACAAAACATTAACATTAGACACAACTGGGCTATAACGCAAGAAGTAAAACTGACTGAGATTCAGCAATCAACAGCCTTATATAAGCCATAAAAGTAGCACTATTTGTCCTACAATAATCTCCTACACTCCTTTAAGTACTGTTTTCATTCCCCTTCTCCATATCATCCCTTGTTTGAAGGTATTTTCTAAGGGGTAATCTGAATTAAGATAGAGAGCGGTGAATGTTTGGGTTGGAATCGTGAAGAAGGGTAACTTTTGAAGAATAATTGTAATTAAAGTTTAAGACGTGCTCCTTGCTTTTTGGCTCTTTATGGCAAGAGTACTTCGTTATTCTCTAGCGTCTATAGAATCCTCTGCATGCGTACATGTTCATTTAATACACGGTCATGTTACAATATCATTACTTAAATTTCTACTCATTTTTTATTATTTACTTCCTGGTTTATCCAGTTCAGATTCAACAATAAGTAAACAAAATTATAGAAAAAATATTTGTTTATGATTTACTGGTTTTTTAAAGGTTCTTTTAATTATCCCTAAAAAAAATATGCTCGATTAAATCTTTTCACTCTGTCTTGTATTATTTTATATTTTAAACAATCTGGTTTGAAACATTCACACAACTTTCTCTTGCCAAATATAAATAATGAAACATAATAATCTTTGTTTATTCATTAGTAAACAATGTAAATAGAAAAACACGACATGATTTTAATCATGAGTGAATTATGCTAAATGAAAATTAACCTCTGTTCGAAAATACGGAATATCACCAATTGACGCTAAACTAAGCGTGGCAAAAATAAGATGTTATAGGTTTTTTTTAATTTCTATAATTTGTATATAGTGCCGACGCGTTTTGGTCTGGTTTTTCTTGGTTTGCTTGGCGCTTTTGCTCTTGGAGTTAGACCGCAATTCAAAAACAACTATTTTTTTACCATGCGAGCACAGCCTTCCAAGAATTTCAGCAGACTTGGCGCTTACGCTGTCTTGAAGAGCTAAACAAATTGTAAATTAAGCGATTATTAAAAAATTCGTATATGCCAATTTTAAAAAAATTGCACGAGTAAACTACTACTTCCGGTTAACCAATTTTAATGAAAATGTTCTTGTCGGGTTTCTTAGAGATATCTGACTTAATTTCCAAGTTCAAAGTTCGTACGGTATTCCATTCTTGAAATATTTTGTTCACAAACAGAACAATCGGTAAAATGATATTTTTTTTGTTCAGGATACCTGAAAATGTGTATTTCCAGTGAAAACTCAATTTCGAAAAATCGACTTAAAAATAATACTTTCCTTCTTTGTGCATGATACAAGACAAAAGAAAGTAAAAATGAGCGTTTAAATTCATTTGGATGATACAAAATTGGCTGTATCAACTCTTTAATCCTTTAGACCAAAAACTTTCATATTGTCATATGTTTTTTTGTGAAATTATTTTGTATGACAAAAATCATAGCTCTCTAATTTTGATAAAAGAGTTGAAAGTAACGTCAGAAAATTTGACATAATTTTGTGACCGATTTCGACTTCTTAACTTTATTATTTAATTTATTATCCATTATTATTAATATTATCGGTTCTAGCTAACTTCTTGGGTTTATAAATTAGATATCCTGTAATCAATTACTGGTAAAGAAGACTAATAAACGTTCCTTTTTATGCATTGGTTTCTTTTTTATCGTTATAGTAGATTCATAACAATATGGTAATGAATGGTCATGTACGAAATTCCAAAAATTAATTTCTAATTTATCCGAACTACAATTAGCGGTCTGTGTGTTGGAAATTTTGAAGAATGGCTGACATAAACTCATTAGTCTACTAAACAAGGCAAGTTAAGAAGCAACAATAAAATATAAAGGGTTAGATTCAGGGAGAGGATAATCGTGACATGAATTGTAATTCATTAGGTGCAGCTAATACCCGTATCGCCCGTTTACAACAACTGCTCCGTGTTCCAGCCTGGCGGAAGTTTATCAGGAAACAAACAAAAGCGAAGCCACGTCGTTCACTATGGTACTGTATAATGTTACTGTGAACTTTATAGAAAATATCTACAGCAGTCCAGACCAGAGAAATATTCCAACTAAACAAAAACTTGCTCGGTCACGTACATAGGTCGTTGTTTAAGCTAACAAATAGGTGTTGTATTAGACGAAAAATCGGTTTCGTTTCACAATAATTGGTAATTTTAACAGGTTTGTTCTCTGTTAGTAATTGTTAGAAAGTATACTGCAATTTTAGACACAAAACTGAGTTCTAAATTTTCACTTTTGTTAGTAAATCAACCTACGTAGTTACCAAATTTGAAGATTAACCGTGAAAGCCCTCACCCACTGGTTCATTCAATCACCCATCAATAGTTCTGTAACTTCCTGATGACTTAAAGAACTGAAATGTGACATATTTTTTCTTGAGAGTTTGAATCGTAAGATTTATACTCTTACTTGCTCTGTCTCATATACTATTAGGAAAGAAATTTCGAAATCGAGTTTTCACGGAAAATGCACGTTTTTAGATCCCCTGAACCCAAAACATCATGTTTTTACCGATTGGTCTGTCTACATGTGAACAAAATATCTCAAGAACAGAATATCTTACGAAGTTGAAACATGGAACTTAAGTTAGATTCCACAAGGGAGCCTGACGCGAACATTTTCAACAAAATCGGTCAACCGGAAGTAATTTAACACATAAACAACCAAATTTTAACACATAACAAAAAATGAGTAATTAAAAATATGTGTAATTTAACCCATATATGTTGTTATTCGTGCGTTTTTTTTCATTTTTTTGCGATTTTTTTTTCTCAAATGCTCCTACGAATTTTTCGTAGGTATGTTATTCCGTTCTTGAGATATTTTGTTGACAAACACACATGTACGCGCACAGATCCATCGCTAAAAGTATGTTCTTGTTTTTTTGGTTCAAGGGAGCTTTTGAAAACAATATTTCCTTCTCTATGTATGATTGATAAGAAATTAATATCTACAAGTTCTAGGAATAGTAGCGTATCAGTTCTAGGAAAAGTAAATATAAATAGGGTAATTACCGTTTGCCCATAACATGACAGGTGGAGTGTCAAATTATTAACACTTAGTCTGTTCGTTGCAGAGCTAAAATAAATAGTTCTGTTTCTAATCACATGGTCAGCCAATTAAATGACTGAATCATTTAAGAACAGAAGAGGTAGAGGTGTAAAAGACACTAATCAGAGTTATCTCCTCTGAAAGTAATGAATTTCATTATACAGCCAGACCCTGTGGTGAATGAAGTGAAGGTGTCAAAGTGGAAAATATGTGCTTTTCAGAGGGCCCGGATTGCTGATAAGTGGACTTTTCCACTCAGTGAGGAAGACGAATGTAAACCACCTCACGCCTCGTTTTGCTTAGTAAAACCTCTACAGGTTCAAACCACCCTTTCGGCTGATGACCTAAACAATGGTAATTACCATAAAGCAACGAATGTTATTCATATAGACCTACCTTCCCCATTAACTGGAATTATAAAAATCGGCATTTTTGTAAAACGGTACTTAGAAGAAGCAAAGTTTGAATTGAAATCCAGAAAATCAGATAAACCAATAAACAGTTGTAAATCAATGGATCCTTTTTTAATTTTCTTCTTTTAATATTCAGGATTTAGATACCTAAAGCTTTTTTAAATTTGATTTTTTTGCACTGCCTAACATGTATGAACAATCTTACATAAATTTTTATTTATGAATACTTTTTTCAACAATAGAATTTAAATCGTAATGATTGTGTGTAAAGTAAAATTATATGATGATGATGACCTTGAAATTTATTCTATAAACGAACATTATAATTTCGCCCACTTTTATCATATCCTATTGTATAATTTTATAATAAGATGGCATTTTATGTTGATGACAAGGTAAGCGCCACGCGTAGGAAGTAGACGGATCATCATTGGATCATTTGCATAATCCTCTTTTTATAATACTTATACGTATGTATATTATTTACATTTACCATAAAAGTTGTAATACATAATAACAGTTAAGAGTTTATGAACTCTTAAAATGTATACACTATTTCAAAATAAGTATAATTAGTATTTTGATTAAATCGTAAGTTATTTACATTATGATAGGATAAGGACTTCAGTAATAAATTTATCTTTACATTTTTATCCTTTTTAATTTTTTTTCTAGGAACAGTACAGCCGTCAAAAACAATGAAAAATCACAATTAGATGATGCCATAAGATTTGCAATATACAAATTTGGGAATACGTTTTTCCCAGTGGGAAGTCAAATTTATTGCTGTCAATAAAATAAATTTTATATATAAACCTAAATAAATGATGGAATTTTGCACTGATCACAGGAAGTCACTGTCAGTTATTCGTACGTTCACCTGGCCTATTAAATTATAGGAGGACTGATGGTTTTGACTGAAAATTTTTATTTTTAGATTTTTTTATGTTTTCCAATAGTTTAGATTTAGATCGGCCAGGAAAACATTAAATTATGTCAAAAAATTAAGTTTATATCAGGTTTACCGAGAAAGATCATGCCATCAAGAACGAATAGTTTTCATAATTATACTTTTTTATTTTTATACTGCTTGTTTTAGTACAAAGGGAATTTTAGTTTTTTTAAAATATCTGAATCTCTGTTTTTAATATTTTGAGCCGTTGGTTCAGCTTTCTAACTAACGTTGTTGGGAAATTTACTTGTTTGTGTACATTGTTTTGATTTCTGCCTTTTTGTTTTTTGCCTTTTTTGTGTAAATTTAGATTTTTGACACTTAGGTACATTTTGCTCAGAAACCATTGAACCTACCTGGCTGTACGTTTTAACTGTTATTTATCTTGTACATGCACATATACCGACATTTTTAAGACTTCTACAGGTGCTTCAAAAATTTCTAATATGCAAAAACGTAGAAAAAATTGTAAAAATTTTATGTTATTCGTTATTTTAAAAAAATATGGTCCAACAGATTAAATTGAAAAAATGTCAGTAACTACAGAAACCCGACAACTATAAGTGTGTAAAGTTCCATTTCCCTATCTTTTACCAATCCTATGAAAAATGTACTTAAAAATAGCAAATTTAGCATTAGCGGGATACAATGTACAGTCTTCCCTTAAGAGGATCTTTGGTTTATACAAGGTTTGAGTCTTTTCTCTTAGTCCACCGCCAGCATGGTTTTTTTACATTTCGTGAATATTTCGTATGTAATCTTATAGAATTTTGAACGATTAAAACGGGAAAAATATTTTTTAAATCCTACATTAATATTTTACAAATTAAATTAAGTTGTTAAATCTACCCACTACAATTATGTCTCAATCAATAGGTAACTCATTTACCACTTACTATTTCTACTGCACATTAGTTTCCAATGCGTAAAACGCCCCAATATCCGATTTCATTGTGGTATAATCTTTACACCAACAGTAACTGAACCAAACAAATTTTTCCAGGGATAACCTTTTACCTTCGAGCCTTGTACCTACTTAATACCACTTCAAAACGACACTCGTGGCTGTGACAACGCCATCGATCGTTTTATCTGTAAGCGACAAATTCATATCATGACCATTTCTACAGACGCGCTCCTTGAGCAGAATTATTGCGTTCTTGCAAATATTCCTCAGCCTTTACTTTAGAGTTTACCGTATGAGAACTAAATTAAACAAATTTATCGCCATAATAGCAGTGGCAGCTTGTTACCGTATTGTGAGGACAACAATAATTGAATACTAACTTATTTTCCATTCTGGTTTAATTAATGTAATTTAATATTTTATATTACGAGGATATACATTAAGAGAATATACAACAATTGAGTAGAACAATTCAGATAAGATAAAGATACTGAAATTCAGTAGTTCTACTGTGGCGGGGGAATAAGAGAAAAGACCCCAAGGTTTTTAAGTAAAGATGAAAATTGACACAGTGTTGAACATATTTTTAACCTAAAAGGAAAGTCGTGGTAGACTCTTCGTTTTACTCAATAAAATCTCTAAGGGCTTAATTATTTTCAGGTGGAATTTTCCAGTGTACGTATAGAAAATAGGCCTATTTGGTACACCATTACCAATGTATCTTATAATATAAGCATACAAATATTATGTATATTAATGTCCTGGCTTAATTTACTGAACAGGTAAAAAAAACACATTAATTAGGTGTATCTAAACTTAACTTTAAGCCATAATTTAGTAATATTATTCTAACGGCTACAATTAGCGCTGATTCATGTACATCCAAAATATGTTTCCTGGTATCAGCAAAAAAAAAAAAATGTTGGCTGACATTGTAAAAAAAGGAAATGCAAACATTAAGGATAATTTTACAGTCTGTTACATTATACGGCGAGATTCCCCTTTTGCCATCAATTATAAAAAAACGTAGCTTGGAATTTTAATGATAACACCGCACACACTTAACCATATTTTTTAAAATTGTTTCTTTTTTTATTATATAGGTCTTCCAACCACAGAACAGTGTGTTGAGAGACTTCCGTATTATATCCTTCCTAAATTATTGAACCTGTAGAAAAAAGTTATTGACCAGAATATTTTAATAACAGATTTCAAAGAAAAAATTTAACTTATTTGTTTAAAATTTTATCGACTGCTTTACGTTAGTGGTGGTATTTTGAGTGATTCGGTTCAAACATTTTCGAGTCCAAAGCAAAGATTCGAACCCGGTATTTTGTACTTCATATGTAAAATAACAAAGGATGGTAGAAACATAAGTGATATCAAAAGTAGGATTGCTCAAGCTAGAAAAGCCTTTGAAATGAAAAACAGCTTACTGACGATAAACGTTGATTTGCAGATTAGAATAATTTCTTAAATCTTTATGTTTGGAGAGTAGCATTATACGGGAGTGAAACGTGGGTGATATAGCTGTAGGGAAGGAAGAGGATAGAAGCTTTTGAAATGTGTTGTTATAGGAAAATGTTAAAGATTAGGTGGGTGGACAAAATAACTAATTTAGAGGTTCTTAGACGAATGGATGAAAAAAGAACTGTATGGACACATCTTACCAGAAGAAGGAATAGGCTAATGGGGCATATTTTAAGATATCCAGGTATTGGTCTATCAATAATGGAGGGTAATATTGAAGGCGTGAATTACAGGGAGAGGCAAATATCACAATATTTATAGAAAATTTAAAAAATGTGGGGTGTTACAGGTATGTAGATATGAAACGACTTCCGCAAGATAGAACAACTAGGAGAACTGCATCAAACCAGTCGAGAGACTGATGACAAAAAAGTAAAATCCTAAGCACTGGACTAGAACGGTGGTTTTTGTACTTTATGATTATTTAGTTAGCAGTTATAATAAGTAAAGTTATAAAAAAAAATTATTGATATTTTATACATAATCACTTTTTGTCACCTTCAATATACACTCCATCTCTATCCCTACAACGCTCCATGCGAATTTCCCATTGTTGGAAACAGTGCTGGAAGTCATCTTCTGACAGCTCCTGCTGAACACGTGCCGCTCTCTCTTTTACAGCTTCTACAGACTCAAATCTTGTCCCTTTTAATGCAGATTTCACTTTAGGGAACAGATCTTGGCAGATCTCGCGGAATGAGCTGGCGCATTGTCTTAGTGGAGAACCCGTGATTTGTCCTTCCACATTTCGGGGCGTTTTTTCCTTACTCTTTGCGGTAGTTTAGAAAGTATCTAAAGGTAGTTATATTAATTAATTGTTGACCTTCAGGAACCCAGTGAAGGTACACAATCCCGTGGATATAAAAAGAAAAAAAACAATCATCATTGCTTAAAATTTTGATTGCTCATTCGAGCTTTTTTGGCTCTCTGTGAAGTTCGGCTCGTCCAGTGAATGGAGTGGCGCTTCATTTCCGGAAGTAGTAAAAAACTACGTTTCATCACATTTTACTATCGTTTCCAAAATATTTGGGTCATTTTCAATCGCGTACAAAGTGTCAGTACAAACATTTTTGCAAGCTTCATTTCAAACATTTTTGAGCGGCTCTTGTCCTGAAGAAACTGACAGAAGATGACTTCCAGCACTGTTTCCAACAATGGAAAATTCACATGGAGCGTCGTGGGGATAGAGAAGGAGTGTATATTGAAGGTCACAAAGTGATTATGTGTAAAATTAAAATTAATTTTTTTACGTCAGTCTCTTTATTTAATAGCTACACCTCGTATTGTTGTAGCTTCTCCTGGTACTGTGAAACATGTCTATAATCTGATGTGAACACTCACACGACTGACTGTTGCTAACACACACACACACACACTCACACACACACACACACACACACACGCATGCACGCACGCACTTGCGCGCACACACACCTTTCAATTTTTATTAGATAATTATATATTTAGATTTATTTTGAGTGTACTATAATACACTTCATGTCAACACAGCTCAATAAATTTCATGAACCATGAAAAATATATACGTCTTCTAAATGAAGACATTGTTGATGATGCAACCATGCATTAAAAAAAGTAATTTATTTTAATACGATGACCAAAAATATATCTAATAATTGCGGTAAATAAATATTTATTTATCTTTCATGTATCCGTAAAACAGCATCGTGAGAATATTTTGTTTCATTGCAATTTCAAAGAATTTTATTTTCGCTTTTGAATGTATACAAGAAAATTTATATTCTAAATTTAGTTTTTATTATTTACCGTTTGTAATGAATAATGATAACCATTGGGTGGTAATACATCAGCGCAGCCTTGAAAAGGGCTAAGGGCGACAGTATTCAAAAGTATTTAATCAAACAGGATATCAGTTCACTAACATTGCTGACCGGTACCTTGGCAACCAGCATCTTGGTACCTTCTTACTGCGGGTCATAACGGTCATTCCATTCCCACTAAGTCACGAAGTATAAATACTTGGATGGGTTGGCCGAACTCATGTTTATAGATTGTTTAGTAGTTAGCAAAGTTTTATTAATATTTTTTTACAGAATGAACCTTCGCTATATTTACTATCAACGTATATTGTTCGAAGCACTGTATAAGAATCACTTACAACTTAAGTTATCGTTTTAACCATTATCATCTACTGCAACTGATTTTTACTTTCTCTTACTACCGTATAAGAAAGTATTGTGAACGTAAAAAATTTTATTTCTTAAAATTATATTTACGATTCACCAAATTCTATAAACCAAGGACCGAAAAAGTCGATTATAAAAATTATTTTTGCTTCTTCTCTCGCCAGGAGACCTACAATATAGGCTAATAAAACCTATTAACAAGTTTTTGGAGGATTTCATTTCATTTAAGATATCCTCTAGTTGTTTCTTTGTCTTGGCTAATATTACGATATCATCGGTGAATCTCAGCAGCATTTTTATTTTTTCTCCTAGAATTGTTATTTTTGTGTTAAATTTTTCCTTCACTTCATTTAGAGCCTCTTTCATACACAAGTTACAAAGTAGTGATGACAATGAAAATCTTTGTTGTAAACCTTTTCTTACAGCAGCTTCTTTTTGTGCCTCTCAATTCTCAAAACAGCCGGTTTTTTATTGCTTGTAGTATACAAATTGTGAAACTTTCTCATGAATTTTTAATTCTTGCTAATTAAATTGTAAAGGTGGCGGATAGGGGGATGCCTCCCAATATTGGGTGGTAGGAGGGAAATGAAATACCTCCCGCGGACCAACAGGTAACCGGGGCGTCTGTACTCGGATTGGGCGGCCCCAAACAGCGTCTGATCCCAGGGCGGCTGAAATGGAAAGGAATAAACCTCAAATTCTGGTCCTCCTAGTAAGGGGGTTGTGCGATAGGCTAGTACCCTATCCACGGAAAAATTACTTTACTTGCAGTACCCAAGATAGCCTCGAACAGGACAGGAACATTGGAAATATAAATAGGAAACGAAATAAATCACGAAATTGGATTGCGGAAAAGTTAAAAATAGCAACGTGGAATGTTAGAGGAATCAACAATAAAGAAACCGAATTAAAAACACTGAATGCTTTACCGTTGCTAGACAAAATCAAGCAGAACAGGAGCAGATGGTGCAGCCATTTGAATCGCATGCCAGGCGAGAGAATACCAAAAGCCGCCAGAAACTAAAAACCTACAGGAAGAAGAGATATAGGACGACCGAGGAACAGATGGGTACCGGAACAGGTTCAAGAAACCTAATCCTTGGAAGTGAAGAAGAAAAAGAATTATTGTCGTAACCGGGTTTTGGTATCTCAAGTCAGCAATGCATTTTATTTCTAAACCGAAAGTTCCGGGGTCAATTAACGGTTAGGTCTGTACAAGTTAACATAATTAAAATTTGAGTTTAACAATATTCCTATAAAAACATTATTGTGTTATCAATACATTTTAGTTGTTAAAAAGTGAATAAATATGAATACTACTTATAAACAAAACTAACAGTCAAGCTAATAATATTGACATTATTTATTGACTTAATAATTACAGTTAATGGTTATTGTCATAATTAATACAATTAGTGTCACATTTTAACGAGTAAATATTTGACTAATCATTACATTAATTACAAACAATTGTTAATTAATTACAAAAACAGTTATGTTTTAATTATAGAACAAATATACAACAGTTGAATAAACGATTGTAAACCTTTCACTTGTATGTTTATTCTGCTTGGCTTGCTTATGGTCTGAATTGTAAATATAATCAATTACAAAATGTTCTATTATTTGACATTGTAAAGTCTGCGTGTGGTCTACAACTTTTTAATAAAATTAGGTCGATTACTTTTAAAATATAAATCACTGTTTTAATTTTTAATAATTTGATTGCGCATGTAAAAATATAAATAGACGCTAAAGTGCCAGTTGGGAGCAAATTATGTTAAGAGAAAATTTACTGTATCTACTTTATAACATTTATGTTTTACCCTAATTGTGCAGACAGATTTCTTAAAATCTTTGCTTAACCAATTTAGAAACTAATTTAATCAATACCGTAAAATTTTACAATAGTAGTCGACACTTTCTAAAAAAATGTAAAATTATCAAAATATGAACTCTACTGTAACCGTTGCCAAAAAAATTATGGGTCTTTTCCGTTTTCTATATGCCACTATCAAAACCAATTAACTGATGGGCTATACACGTGTTCATTTCTCCCACTCCCTGCCTTACTGAATACTCATACTGAGATAGACACACTCACAAGTAATAGTTTAATATATTTGCGACGTAAGCGCTAAAAAAAATAAAAAGTAAAAGAAAAATTTCAAACTGTTTTATTTTCGTGTTTAAAAATTACCTGATAACATGCAATTCTTTTAAAATTGTAAACCTAATACCTAAATAAGTAAGTCTACATCAAAAATGAAATTAAAATGCGTATCAAAAGACACATTTGTAAAGATTGATGAAATTAAGTCAGTAACATGTTCCCGGAAAAGTT
The DNA here is from genome assembly GCA_035578175.1 of Catonia carolina. NCBI lineage: Eukaryota > Metazoa > Arthropoda > Insecta > Hemiptera > Achilidae > Catonia > Catonia carolina. The sequence continues at coordinate 22,029,294 of JAQMRL010000008.1, read as the reverse complement.
ACCGAGGGTATTGCTAACCCTTGCTTTTACGGCCTGGTAACACAAGGCATCAACACACTCAAGTGGTTTACCCTGAAACAAATAACAAATTTTACTAATCTCTTAAGAAAATTCTATTAAATCATGGTATTTTATAACAATTTGTTCATGTAAAAAATCATTTCTACTACAGATAACACATTCTTAACAGCAGGGTGGAAGGAAATATTATTGCCATCCTACCAACACGGGACAGCATTAAATGAGCGAGAATAACATGCACTTTTTTAAATTGTAAACCTAATACCTAATTATGTAAGTCTATATCAAAAACTAAATTAAAACGCATATTAAAAGACACATTTTACATATTATTTATTATAATTTTTAAAGACTCAAGAAATTAAATGTAAAATACCGGACAAGTGACCGGGAAGCCATTTTGTATCATGACCTGTGAACACGCCCTTACGCAAAATGGTTGATTCATCGAACCCTTTAAGGTTTTCAATAAAATATCGAATAGAAAATTTTATAAATCTATAAAGAAAATGTAATTTTAACGCGTATCTTGACAGACTTTTTTACCAAAAAAATATAATTTTTAAGACGAATAATATGAAATTAATATTGAGATCTCAATTAGGAAAACTGGAGGTAAATTAAAGCCACACCCTACCGAACGACGTATAACCGATTGATTGGGCCATAAAAACCTCAACATACTTTTAAAAAATAGCTAATGTTATAAATCTACTTCAAAAATATTATTTAAAAACGTATTTTCAGAAATTTTTTATTTAAGTAATATTTGTAAAGATTGATGAAAAATGTTAGTTAAAAATTAAATGTAGCTTATTCATGGAAAAGTTACCGAGAGGCCATCTTGCTTTTACGGCCTGCTAATACGAGGCATAAAACACTTAAGTGGTTTACTCGGAAACAAATAACAAATTTTACAAATCTCTTAAAAAAATTCTATTAAATCATGTATTTTACAACAATTTCTTACACTAATAATAAATCTCAGTCCTGCTAGAGAATTCTGGAACAACACTTTCCCTTTAGATATTGTCACAATATATATTCAACGGTATTTTTCTGAATTATAAGTATTCATAATAATATGATTATTTTCGTTTATTAAGTTACATAAAATATCGTAGTTACGAGGAAACTGTATTTATGTATCAGTTGTCATACAATATACATTTATACATGTTTTATTAGGTTTTATTACATTTATATCAGGTTATTTCCCAAAACTTTTCCGTTTAAGAGTAATAATTTATAAACTTTTGATTATATTTAATACATTGTCTAGTTTATTTTTCATTTACGCTTTGTTTTCTAATCAAAAATAAGAGTGAAGTTGTGAGTATTTATCATTATAACCATGTTAACGACCAATAATGGTCAGTTGTTTGAAACAGTGGATTCAGTAGGGAATGTATCTCTCTCGCTGTATATCAGTGTATTTATGGGCTGAATTAGACATTAGGGGGCCATACATAGGCCTCTGGCCCTACTATAATGACCTTCAGTATCCATAGGGCAACAGGGGTGAAAGTACGATCTGAAATAGGGATGTTCCTTTCACTCTTTCTTTTTTGCTCAGCATCTACTTTCTTTATCTCTCTTTCGGTAGCCCACTATCATCGGTCAAACTAAACGGGTAGATAGTTAGGGGTGCAAAAGGAAAGAACTTTATTGAAGCTAGAGGGTAAAAGCTCGAGTTTTCATACTACATCCATTTCGATCCTTAACCTTGACTCCTGAGCTATTTATCATTAGACCTAACTTTAAAAACGACGGTAATTTTCTTTAGATTGCTCTTGTAATTTTCTGTAATTTGAAATATATATTTCGTGCATTAGTTTTCAAGGGTAAATTACAGTACAGGTTACAATAAAAACACAGTAATTCTTACACAAAATATTTTATGATTAATATAACAGAAATATCTCTTTCTAAATTTATTTTTTATTAATATTTTGAACTTTATCATTTGTTTTTTTTTTAATTGTTAATCCCTAATATGTGTACAATGCAACCGCATGACAATGAAATGAGAATGCTATGTGCCCTATGACGTGTAGTCTTGTACAGACTCTAATCTAAAAACGACTATATCTACAAATTAGAAAATATAAAGAGCTTTCCACACATAATGCGATCTGCGTCCTCCGTTCCGAGTAAATGAACGCACTCCGATCTCAAGTTCAATCTTCCCTGTCTCACAGAATACGTTCAGTTCATGCGGTCAGTCGCGATCTTTATAAAATTCATGTACAATGTCTTATAAATAACGACAGCAACGAACTGCCTCAATGAACGATTCCGTTTTGAGTGACATAAATCACAACTTTGTGACAGACAGTACAAATTATATGACAAACATGTGTGGATCGCAACGCGTTCAGTTTTTGCCCGCAGCGTTCTACTGCCGCCCACACGGTCAGAACGCACTTTGTGAGCTACGCTTCATTGCTAACCATATCATACAAAAAACATTGCTCGCTACGATAACTTGCCCGGAACGCGGGACATAGATCGCATTCAGTGCGGCAGGTCCTTAAATACGGTATAAACAAAATTGTGTGGGTAACACTCAATGCCAGGGTATTGTTGCACAGCAATAATGTGCTGGCTTATGACTTTTACTATGAAATATTATTCGTTTCACTTAATTTAACCCTTTATAGGTTTTCGATAAGTATACTTACCACTGGCAATAAGGTCGATTTTATTTTAGAATAAGCTATGCAGTTCAACTTTTTTGGTATTTTATGGTGTTATAGACGTTCTCTGGTAAGTAGGCTATACACATTTTGAAATGAGCGCGCAGCGACCAGTCTTCGTGAGTGAACGAATGTGGTAAGGATTCATATCAGCATACGCTACCACTTTGTTTTGTTGTTACTTTTTTACAGTGCTCAGAAAATTCTAATTTTTCACGGGAAGCATGGTAATAAAGTTATTCTACATAATTTTTTGTTATATAGTACTGCAGGTTGTTTTAATAAGCATTCTAACCACTGAACATTTATGTGATTTCAATTTCAAAAAACGTTCCTTGGTAAGTATACTTACCAGAGCTTAACATCAAAACAAAGTAATATATAACTGTTCTGGCCCTAGAAATACATAATTTAAGTCCCTGTACTGCAAAATTTAAAGTTTCGCAACATATATTTTCCCCCGTAGTACTGCCCTATAAAGGGTTAAGAGCAACATCTTAGAGCAGTCTAAGGGCCGTGGGTTGTGCACCCACTTTGTGGAAGGAATCAGAATAAAAACAAATGTTTCTACTAATTTCGATTTCTGAGAATTCATATTCAAAACATTCCTTTCATCACAATCCATTAGTTCAATACACAACACTTCATAAAATATCACTGTGTAATGTTACAGGCTTACTCTTAGTACCGATTTATTTTATTGATTGTCAGAAAAGAAACAAACTATTTTATAGCTTTGGAATCAGTGTAGATCCAATGCAATTAGTTGAGTATTCAATCTGCATATTTATATTTAACAAAAAAAATTATAAAAGCATAAATTATCCATAAATAATTTATGTATATTATTTACTATAATTGTAATATATTTGCTACTGAATATTTTCATTTTAACGTCGAATAGTAGCGTATTAAATGACCTGGAAAACGAGTGGGAGTAAAAAACAAATTTATTTGAAAGATAAATCCGCTGTTTTATTGGTACAGTATTATCATATTTTAACGTAATTTCTGCTGACATTTTCACTGAAACTGGTTGAAATAAATGAGCTGATAATATCGTGTATTTTGTTTCCATAATATCCTTGCAGATCATTTGATTACTGACATTTTCCTATAATTTCACTGTAATAGAATACTGCGGTTACCGCTGGTAATCTCGCTTTTATTTTGAAAAATATGAGAACGACTTTGTATTATACTTCCGTTCTATTTATTGTTGTTATTATTAATATTATGTTATCCTCGTTTTATTATAAGCTGCGTAATGAAATTCTTAGTGTATTTTAACATTTGTTTGAAGGTTTCTTTTGAAAGACTTTATTTGTATTTTGTTGTTATGTGACCTTAATTTAATATTCTAAATTTAGTGGTACTTTTGCAGTCAACTTATATTTAAGACCACTTCTGTTTACGACTAATTTTTTGAAGAACTGATTTTAATTTGCCAATATTTTTAACTCCCTAACTGATTGCAAGTATCATGTTGATGAAATTATGAAACATGTAAGGTTAGGAAATTCATTGACTGACCATAATTTTTAAACAAAACATTCATTATTTTGTGAAGAAATATTCAGTACAGTAGAATGAATAAAATGAAATTAAATTACCACAATCAATACTAATACGATAAAGAAGTAACGTTTATGTGTTTGTTTGTACGAAATAATCTCAGAAACTATCCCAACCGATTTCAAAAAAATCTTTGAGAGAAACGAGCCACCACTGGATTTTATCCGCAGACATTTGAGGTTTCTGGTTTATAATATGTCCACAGCTCTGTAGAACTACGTCATAAACTGACCCTTACAAACACGCGCGCGCGCGCGCGTGCAGCACCCCTATACAACCTGCTAAAGCAGGTTGTATAGGGGGTACAACCTGCTTTGTACCTGCCTTAGCGGTGTAAATCATGCTTTTAAACGTAGATAAATTAAATTAAAAATAATTCATTTTAAATTTATTATAAGTTTGTTATAATTCTATAACAAAATATTAATAACTTAAAATCTGTGAAAGCTATGGAAAGCTTCTGAAAAAATGAGACAGTCCTTACTGACTCACTTATCACTATAGTATGTCCACAGCTCCGTAGAACCTGCATCATAAACTGACCCTTACACACACGCGCGCGCGCGTGCAGCACCTCTATACCTGCCTTAGCGGTGTTCTACAATACTCAGTAATGAGTCATTTACAAGACACTCGACTGCAATACTATCATTTTCAAAATGTACGTACTGTGTGGCAAAGATTTGATTGCCCTTTGCGAAAAGGAGTAGAATCGGCCCGCTACTAGCCTTCTCAATAACATTTCATTATGTACTACTACTAACTAGTACACTGGACTTTGTAAATAATGAAGTGTTATTAAAAAGGCTGGTAGCGGGCCGATTCTGCTTCTCTCCGCAAGGAACAATTAAATCTTAAGTCACACAGTATTACTCCTTGAAAAATGAGTCCTCACACACTGCCAATGTGATAATCGTAAGCATTTCCGATGTCGGATTTCATTTTGACTGCCATTGTTCAATAATATTAATAAATTTTACAATTATTACTATAAATGTAACAATGAATATTATTTTTTTATACATGTACAATTATTACACTTTATTCCTTTAATCTTATCATAACATAATATTTGATTAACACTGTTGTTTTTATAAAATTACTGAATTTTTTTTTTGTTTATTTTTTTTTTATGCTATTAATTGTTACGTTTATAATAATAATAATTGTTAAATTTATTAATTTATTCTAATATTATTGAACAACGGCAGTCAGAATTAAATCCAACATCGGAAAACCTTAGGATTATCACAATGACACCGTGTTTGGACTAATTTTTTAAGGAATAATAAGTAGATTTTGAATACTAAATAATTTTGATAAAAATAATTACAACTAAAATGGTAGTATTACAGACAAGCGCCTAGTAGATGACTCACTACTGAAGTTGGTAGAACGCAGGTAAGGCAGGTGAGGGGTTGCTGCGCGCGCGTGATTGTGTGTGTAAGGGACGTTTATGATCTAGGTTCCACAGAGCTGTGGACATACTGTAGTGATGAGTGAGTCAGTAAGATGGTCTCATTTTTCCAGAGGCTTTCCATAGCTTTCACAGATTATAAGTTAATATTTTGTTATCAAATTATAACAAACTTATAATACATTTAAAATGAATTATTTTTAATTAAATTTACCTACGTTTAAAAGCATTTTTTTTTTTTTGTATTTTCTAGTCTTAATTTAATATTCTAAATTTAGAAGGTCATGTTTTTATTTAGTTATCAGTCTTCAAGAAACTTGATAATCGATTCTTGTTGATTGGTTCAGTATTAACACGCTTCGTAAAATTGATTTTTAATTAGGTTATGTAAGTTTATGCAATTTAATGTCAGTAACTTGCATTTTAATTAAATAAACAGGCGCAGTACTCATTTAACCTTGTTTTAAACTTTATAAACTTTAATATAAACTTATGAGCTTAATTACTTTATTATTTACTTGTTGTGACCAACTTCATTAACATACTAATGTGTAATGGTAAATGCTCTTAGTTAGCAGATACTCTATTTAATTGGCACAGGCCGTTAATGATAAAGCATTTTACATTTCTTTTCTGACTACACATTTTTAATTTATCTTCAGGTTATTCCTAAAATCCCTGTTATTCTTATGACACTGCAATTTGTAGTTTCTTCTGAAATTAATAATCCTTTTTTCCCTAATATGTGTGTGTTGCAATGTGTTGAATTTTAAGAACAGTACGAAACCCCATGACCCAAGGACATAAGGATGATATATATGATGGGTAAATGAGGTGTAATCTTTTATAGACTCGGGGAATGTGGTTAACTGAACCCCAACATCAAAGTACACCAGTAACCATTATTTTATTCAAATCCATATAAAAGTAACTACCTTTACTAGGATTTGAAGCATGCAACCTTTGTTTTCGAATATCAGATGTTAATCAGCTGACGTGTGGTGATGACCTTACCACTAGATCAACCCGGTAGGTCTGTAATATAAAATATTATTGTGATGTTTTTATCCACTTATCAATTGTGTACCTATTTCTGATTAAACAAGAAAATTATGATTTGTTTCATTTTTTGGTTAGATTTTTAACATTATTTCCACAACTGTGACTAACTAGTGAAGCAGTAACAAAATTTAAAAAATAAACAATTACTTTAAATTACTTACAGGAGAGCACCAGCCAAAGGTAGTGTTCCAAATGAAAGTACATTTTATTAGGATGAATATTGACATAACAGGCAGGTGGAGTGTTTAATTATTTGCACTAGATCTGCTAGTTCCAGGGCTACAAGAAATAGTTCTGTTTCTTATCACTTGATCAGCCAATTATATGACTGAAGGATTTAAGAACAGAAGAGGTGTAAAAGACGCTAAGTACAGTTATCTCCTCTGAGAGTAATGAATTTCATTATACAGCCAGGGCCTGTGGTGAATGAAGTGAAGGTGTCATTTTCAAGGTGGAAATAAGATGCTTTTCAGAAGCCTGGCATGCTGATAAGCATACTTTTCCACTCAGTGTGGGAGGCAATTGTAAACTACCTCACTTCTTATTTTACTTGGTAAAGCCTTTAGAGGTTCGAACCAGTCTTTGGTCTGATGACCTAAACAATAACAGGATGAATAATTTATTTTAATTTATTAATTTCAATTTTTACGTGATTAAAATTTGAAATTAATGATTTAAGGACCATAGCAAGTCCCTATTCTAGCTTCGTATTGTTTAAGGGCAGTTACTCCATATTACTTCATAATTGCAAAAGGTCGAAATGCTTTAATTCATCGTTTAACGAAAAAATGTTTAAACGTTATTGCAAAGCAAATTTGTTATTGAAAATTATTGATGAGTCAGTCACACAATAAAGGCTTTCCCATTAGGCTCTAATATAATTTTTTTCCAGAAAAATTTATATTAGATTTACAAAAAATTATAAATCACCTCATTTACTAAATTTTTTATGTTGTTGGGTAGGCACCATGTCTGCTGAAATTTTTCGGGAAGCTGTTCTCTCATAAAAAATTGTGTTTTAAGATTGCTGCCTTAGAAATGTGTTTAAGATTGCATTTAGCATTTAGCGCAAAAATATATGTAATAAAAGTTGTAGAAAATTTGAAAACCAACAACTTTTTTTTCAAACATTTATTTGTATAACGCTTAGTTTAGCGGTAATTAGAGATCTCCTGTTTTTTTAATGAAAATCTGTAAAAAAATTGTGTATTTAAGATTTCGGCTTTAGTATGCATTTTACGACAAAAGTGTACATAATAAAATTTATAGTAGAAGATCTACAAATTTTATTTAGCGCATTTTTCTCTACAGGGCCTAGTTTAGCATGAAAGAGTGATTTTTCGTATAACTAAGCCAAACTGAGGTTGATTTTCATTTTGCATCATTCACTCATGATCAAAGTTAAGTTATGTTTTTTGAGATTAAGTTTTATTTCTAATGTTTTGTTACTAATATTAGGTTATATTTTTCATTATTTGCATTGGTAAAAGAAAGTCGTGTGAGTGTTTTAAACCAGAATTTTTAATTTTTATTGATAATTTCTCTTTGTTGATCATTTTGCATCATTTACTCATGATCAAAATGAGGTTGTGTTGTTTGAGAATTATTTTTGTTTATTTCTAATTTTTGTTACTAATATTAGGTTTATCGTTCATTATTTGCATTGGAAAGAGAAAGTCGTGTGAGTATTTCACACGAGATTTTTTTAACTTTTATTGACTATTTGTCTTTGTTGATCAATATTATCTTTAAATTACCATTTCAACATTTTTAAAATATATATTTTTATCTTTTATTTGTTGTTGTTGTTTAGGTCATCAGCCGAAAGGCTGGTTTGAACCTTTAGAGGTTTTACTAAGTAAAACGAGGAGTGAGGTGGTTCACCATTGCCTTCCTCACCGAGTGGAAAAGTACGCTTATCAGCATGCCGGGCCCTCTGAAAAGCACATATCTTCCACTCTGCAAATGACACCTTCACTTCATTCACCACAGGGTCTGGCTGTATAATGAAATTCATTACTTTCAGAGGAAATAACTCTGATTAGTGTCTTTTACACCTCTACCTCTTCTGTTCTTAAATGATTCAGTCATTTAATTGGCTGACCATTTGTTAAGAAACAGAATTATTTATTTTAGCCCTGCAACGAACAGATTGAGTGTAAAAAATTTGACACTCCACCTGTCTGTTATGGGCAGATCTTTTATTTATTATCGGGAATTGTTAACTTTGTTGACAACCAACCTATTTATAGTTGCATTATGCTGTATGTTTGAGAAGAATAATTTGAACACTCCCAAAAGAGTTTGTTCGTATCTGGCTGTGCCAGCTGTTCATCAAAATTTGCTCGTTAAACCTGAGTAACTAAATAAATAATAGCACTTCCTATCGATTGACCGACAGGGCTGTCCTGAAGGCCGTTTATTGTATTGTCCTTCGAATTACCATTTTCGGACTTGATCTACTTGCATATTGATCACCTTTACTTGTTTCAAAAATATGTTGTCTGTACATATTTAAATAAAACTTAAGAAATAATTTGAATAAAGTTTTAATTCAACAGGTGTGTTTTGAGATGATAAAAGTTTTGCTTGATTTTTTTCAATTTAAATAAGCTATTAAGTTATATGGGTCTTTCAAAACTTAACTCGTAACTTAAAAGAAGTCTGTTAACTTTTCAGTAAGTAGGACAATCAAGGTCTCTGGATCAAGGTATCTTCGGTTGTTATAAAGATGATTGGTTCTTGTTTGTGGGAGAGGGATGGGTGCTCTTGAAGAGGGAGATAAACCGATAGGGGGTGGAGAAGTGGAAGAGTAAACTACAGTTACCTCAAGAGTTCACGCTGAGTGAGAATCCGTGACGTCATGACCAGTAAGCTGTGATGTAATGGGTACCTTTTGCTTTGCTTGTTTGTTTGGTCGTACCTCTTTCTCTCTTTCTCTAGTTTAGTCTTTCCTTTTCCTTTACAACTACTTCTACACTGCACTCGAGTTTAGTCTCGGTCGCTCTGTTGAGCGTCGAACATCTCTTTTGGTGGTGTGTTGAGTGTGTTGTGAAAGAATCCCAAGTTCGTTTTTTACGAGTTCGATTAAAAACATAGTGTGTGCTACGTTAAACTGATCTAATCAAACCGCGCTTTTTTCTATTCTACCGAAACAACTAAGAACACCTGTTGATTCTAGTTTTCACACCCAATTTTACTGGTAACTTATTATACACTCTTATCTATTATAAAAGCAGTAGTATTATATTAAACTAAAATTAATTTTCCTCTTAATTAGGCGTACAGGGCATTTTAAATAAATGTTTTATCTGTTGTAATTAATTTCCAGTAAATAAATCAAAAATTATTTTTTACCAAAGTAAATTTTTATTTTTTTTATATTCTTTTTGTATTAAGAACACCCCACTCCCTTCGTTTTACATTCTGAAATGTGTTATTATTACAGATTCAACGGGCTTTTCTGTTATCCCCCAACCCCAGCATAATTGTCATATTTTGTGGATATTTCTTGTATGTAGGTAACCTTACAGTATTTTTAACGATAAAAAAGGGAAAAATATTTTTTTAAATGTGTCAATATTTTTCAAGTTAACGTTAAAGTATTTTTTCTTTTTCAAGTTAACGTTTAACTATTTATTTAAAGTGATTAAATTATTTAATTTAATTTAATTCTGTTTAAATAATTAATTTAATGATTTGATGTACTCAATGAGTTTATATTTCATTATTACATACAGTAGCCTCACAATATTGAGAAAGAACAATCTATTTACCCTACCTATGTTATTTAACTTTTACTTGAACAATATTGATGTAGGATTTTTTTTAAATATTTCCCTCGTTTTTTTCTTTAAAAGTACTGTAAGACTGTTACGAAATACCCACAAAATGTGAGAAATTATGCTAAGGGGGAAACTTAAAAGACCCGATTAAGCAATACGTACTAGTTTTGAAATAATTTTTAAAAGCTTACATTTTTTTAAAGCTTTAGTTTAAGTCGCATCAACATCTTTGCTATTAGCGACTATGTTGGGTTAAGAAACGGTCGTTTTGAACTTGTAATAATTTTCTAGACCCTAGCCAGGAATAGAACCGGAACCTCCACTCTTCAGCGTAGCACTTTAACCACTGCGCCACGGAGGGGGCCAGCTTACATTTTAATTTATAGTATTTTTTTTTTTTTGGGGGGTACGTAAACCCGCATTATTAGACTATATTGATGCAATTCATAATAAAAATATCAAGGCTCTAATATTGGAAAATTAATTTTATAGAAAAACTAATTTTTTCAGAAAATGGAAAATCACCTGAATTATGCGAGTTGGGTGAAAACCATTATTACAAAAAGTTGTAGCTTTTTTACTTTAACGTGATTTATAACTATACATCTGTAGTACTAAGTCAGTAAATTATATGACTAAAGTATGCGATGTGTGAAATGATGACGTAAATGACTTAAGGGAGAACAAACAGTACCTATTCAGTAATAAGATGGGTAAATTTTTTTTTCGGTGCAAAATATCTCTACTCTGTCTGCTGGGGATCGTAAGTTGAGGGTTGTAACATTTTAAATTTGTGTAATTTTTTTGTATACAGTTTTAAACTCTTTAAATAACCGATTTTAGTTTGGGTTTTTCAGAAAATCTTCTTTTAGTACTCCCGCTAAACTAAGCGTCAGATAAAACAGCATTGAATACAAAAGTACTGAGCACGTCTAATTTATTGGATTCTTATCATACTTAGACTTAAAACTAATTATACTTTACAGCGGTAATTTTTATTAACAGAATTCCACAATTTTCTCATTTAAAATAAATTTTTTAAATGTTTCTTAGCAAGCAAGATACAACCCAAATTGAATCTACTTATCAATTTTTGGCAGGTCTTTAGGCATTTTAGTTTCGAATATTTTATGATGAGTGATTCAATTTTTGTTTTATACACGTGTACATAACTTTTTTTTTACTTTAATGTGTGTACGTCGGAAACTGTTCAATCTGATAATATATCTTTAACTTTATTACAGAAATCTTATTTTATTTAAAATTTTTTAAAAGTTTTAATATTCATTTAATCTGTGGCATTTTATTATTGATGGATTATAATGTTTTATTTTGTGTTTTCTGCGTTATCTGTATTACTTATTGGTCTTGTTTGTTAATGTAAGAGCAGATTGTAATTTCGCTGTATAAATACTAAAAAAACAATAAACGTATAAATTTACTTTTTTTATACAGGAACAAAAAATTGCTTTTATATTAATGTATGATAAACCGTTGTTACTAAAAAACATGTATCACCATAAATATTCTTTACAAAAAATTACAATAGAAAGTTCTTTTCTACATATCTGTAATTTGAAACTTTATGGTCTTAAACCTAAGTATGATTAAAATAAAAATAGCTAACCGATTTTATCACATTTTAATTCTTGTATGGATCTTTTTATATTGCTGCAGTAACTGCATTGATACATACTGTTTTATCAGACACATTATTTTTATTGGTATCGTTCCAACACCCAAGATTTTGTATCTCCGTAAAAATTATAACATTCAATTAAGTTGAATTTACCGGATTTGATTATATAATTTTTTCTTAACTTTATTAATGTTATTTACAAACTTTATGTACGCCTTACATAGAACTAGTAAATTTTAGGATTGCTTTTGCGATGATCGATGAAAATATGACGAAAATTACTTAAGGGAGAACAGTACTCAGTAGTAAGACTCTCTCGGGTTATATTTAAAATGTTTTGCAAGATGTCTCTTGTAAAAGATTACTAACTAGTGTAATAAGACAAATTTAATGGACATCTGGAGTTGTTTATGTTTGAGTCTATTGAAATAAATATAAATAATTCCAGCTGATTACGATAAAATATTTAAAAATTATTTAATTTTCATAAACAAAATATGGTTACTAGGCAACTAAGAAGAAGAAATAAAAATTGTAAATTTTTTTAGTGTGGGGCTGAATATCAAGCCAGCTAGTAGGTCCCACATTCGTTCTTAAAAAATATATTAATATCAGAAGAGAAATTACTTAAAGTTAAAAAAATACATACTTATATTTGAAGGACGTTAAATGTTAATACATATAAATTGTTGTTGTTAGATTTTTTTAACATTCAAATCAAATAAAACCAGTAAGTTGATTTAACAGTATTAAGAACAGGAGCATTATTTTAGAATTGCATTTAAATAATGAAACTTGTGATGGTAATTATGAAAATATATTAACTAAGTAAAAACCATAATGTATAAATGTGAATGATGTTTTATTGAATGAAATAGAGGACAAGGTAAAATGGAAAAATAATAAAATCAAACTTGAAAGCTGATACAACACCAATAACGAATACAATATTAATTAATTATATAACAAATTTGACTAATCCCTCGTGGGGATAATATAATATATTACACTAGGACTTGAACAATTTTAACCCGTTAAAAGCTTATTTTTCTACTGTAGGAGGATACCATTTTCCACGGTTTATTAATAATAAACTTGCTGTTGACGCGACTTCACACTATTAAAAAGCTATAAACGTTGTTTAATATCACGAAATAGGTTAAAATCTTTAAATAAGTATTTGAATATGAAAACCTTGTTAAAATTAGACTTCTCTAAATTCATCAAAATAACTGACCACGTAAATTTATATCTGTTAATAACAGACTACTTTTTATAAAACATTTTGGTAATCTATTTTGTTACGGATTCAGATATCGTTTACTAGGTAATGGATTTTAAAGGTTTATTTAGTAAAGTATACCGCTGTTTCTTGTGTCTCTCTGAGGAATGTAAGGAATGCGTATGTAGTGTTCTCAGCACTGGGGAGGGAGTTGTAGCTGGCATATTATTATTAGAACTAAGAGCATCGTTTGACAAGTTACGTGCTTGTCAAAGAGAACCCGGTAACTTAACTTTGAGAGTGGCAGACGAAACAATGTTTTAATTATGAACAGTAGTAGCTACTGATTTTATTTAGTTACTTTTATTTATTTATTCGGCTGTTGACTTATTTTATTGGGATTTGGGTGTAATTAGTACAATTACTATTCTGCAGTTTACAATTGCCTTAAATATAAATTAATTACATACCAAATATAACTTTAACTTAACTTTATAACTACCATAACTAGTCAATGTTTAACATTAATTCTTAAGATTAAAAATTAATAATAATATACGAGTATATCTATCATACGAGTTTATATGACTGATTGTAATTTTGAACAGAAAAAGGAAAAAACCAAAATACAATATAATATTATTATTTATACTGTCTAATAACCAATGCTAAATACGATTAACATAAAGTAATTACTCGTAATTAAATAGGTTCAACAACTGTTTCACGGTTAACATAATATAGCCTATGGCAGGTTTATTCTGCAATAATTATGGAAAACGATAATGCAATAAAATTTAACAGAAAATCATTACTTTTTAAGTTAACGAGGACAGTTTTTTCAAAAACAAAACTTTTACTAAATTATACATTATCTCAATAAGCGTGCGTTTTTCGAAATAATTTTATAGAACAAAAACATACGAAATACTTTTTTTACAAAAATACGTTATTTCCGTTTAGTTTCAGTTCCTTAAAAAAATTAGGTATGTGTTTTAAAATGGTTTTACAATCCGCATATTGCTCCCCTCTGCCGGAGGACATCAAGTTATAGACAGGCAGTACATAAGAAGTAAACTCAATTTCTAAATTACGATTGAGGAAGTAAGAATAAATTAATAAAATAATATATTTTTATATGTCTGACACTGTAAAACAGTATCATTGTATATTTTGTTATGACCCGTACAAATAATTAAATTAAATGCATTAAACGTATGGTAAATAAAACCTCACTAGTACTAAACAATAAAAGATTGCTTTTTCAATCCCTTGTGTCTCTTGCAATGTAGAATATATTCCCCTAAGTATAATTTAATTATTCAAACAAATCTTTTACTCAAGTTTTGGAAGGGATTGTGTCATTACAAAATAAACCTTAACAAAGCTTTCGTACCTTTCTAAATTAAAATCAGATTGTCCTTTGTAAATTTTTAAATAATGAAGACAAATTTTTTACACAAGGACTTACAAATACCTTACGTAACTGAAGTCACGAAACAACTTTACAAGACGATGCACGACAAATTTTAATTAGACTACATAACAACCCCCTCACACAAAATATGTACACTTGGGCGATACCGGGTACTCGAGCATAGATGTTTAAAACGCCTCTAAGGGATCTTGTTGGCCAATTATATAACTGTAGTGATGACTGCAAGATCAAGCGGGTAATTCAAACTTTGGAACCTTTAGCGTCATATTTAGAGATTGTTATATAAAAACAACAGATGAATTTTTAATAAAATAATGTTGCAAGCGTTTTTCTGCTTTAAAGGAAAACGTACGTTTGATAACTTAAAAACCTCATTTTGTCTTATTGTTAATCCTATGTTTGTCCTATTATTAAGTTAGTGTACAATGAGCTGCACAACTCCGTTTATGATATTTTAATGCGGGGAATACGAAATATTCACAAAATGTGAAAAATTATGCTTGGGTGGGGATAACAGAAAAGACCCAATAAGTTATAGCTGGTTCAACGTGAAAATTAGTTGACAAACAATAGAAAATAATTTAAAATTTTGCGAATAAGTTAATAGAATTTTTCGTTTGTTGTTAGTACGCGTAAAAATGATATTTCAGTCAATTTAAAAATTTTCAAAATTATGTTCATTAGCGAGCGAATGTAATCATACTAATTAACTGCGAAGTTATAATTTAGTAAAAGAACGATGCAATTAAAGTCTTTCTCAGCGAGATAAATAGTTAATTTCAAAATGAACTTCATAAAAGTCAAAAAGTTTAGTCGCGTTATAAATCATGAGACAAGCAGTCTCCATTAGTAGGAAAGCAAAGAGGACCTTATTACGCTACACCTCCTGTCTCTTTGCTTACACGTTGGGCATAGTTAAGATTCATATTATATTATGAGTAAAGGGGTAGTATCCGAGTTTACTTACAAATTATAATTACTACACCTAAGGGGATGAACAGTACTACAATAACAAGGGTAGAAACGTAAAATGGAGTGTAAGGGTTAAAATGAATGAGTGTTGGGAGTTACATTGTTACGTGAATTACTCAAACTATATACTTCATAAAAACTCCATCTCTGTTGTTCTAAAAGTTTACACTCCATACTTTTATTTAAAGGTAAATGATTTTCTATTTAACGATGTTAATCTGTGTATGTACAGGCGAGAACCCTCACTTACTCACTCTTCACTAGTTCTCTTAACTTCCTGATCACATACAGAGCTGGTATTCTTCTTCTTTGTCTCCTCCTCCTCCTCTTTTTCTTCTCCTTTTCCTTCTTCGTTTTCTTCTAGTTCCATCCCTTCAAGTAGTTTGGCAATCATCTTCCCAACCATGACTTTAGATGCTGAAGCTCTAAAAAAAACGTGGAGCTGCATCTGAACCATGTTCTCAAATTGTTTAGCCGGGATATGTGTTTTCTATCTCATAATTTTCAATGAACAGCTTACTGTACAAACATTGATTTACAAATTATAAAAAAATTCTTAAAATGCTATGTTTGGAGTGTAGTATTATCATTAGCGGGAGTGAAACGTTAGTTATAGGGGCTGTAGAAAGGAAGAGGATAAAAGCTTTTGAAATTTGGTGTTATAGGAATATGTTAAAGATTAGGTGGGTGGACAAAATAAGTAATTTAGAGATTCTTAAACGAGTAAAACAAAACAAAAAGTAGACAAGTGGATGAAAAAAGAAGTATATGGAAATATTGTTCCAGAAGGGGTAGGCTAGTGGGGCATATCTTAAGGCTTCCAGGTATTGGGCTATCAATAATGAAAAATAATATTGAGGGAGTGAATTGTAGAGGGAGGCAAATGTCATAATATTTAAAGCAAATTACAAAAGACGTAGACTGTTACAGGTATGTAGATATGAAACGGCTTGCGCAAGATAGAACAGCTTGAAGAACTGCATCTAACCAGTCGAAAGACTGATGACAAAAAATTCCATGAATTATTAAGTGGAATAAGTTGTACATTTCCTCTCCCATCACATATCCTGATTAGACCTATTACAATTTTCGGATTTTTGTTGTTCTTCAACCTCTTTCTCCTTCTTTTTCATTCTGATAACACTCGTTCGTGGCACTATCTTCCCAGTTCAATCCTTCGATATGATATTATTTTGAAAGCCTTCAATTTGTCGGTAATTTTTTCTTCAATATCTAGGCTTTCGTCCTGTAAAACAACACTGGACAAAAAAAAAATTTGGAAGTTTTAAAGATTGTGGCCTTAATATGCATTTCACGACAAAAGTGTATCCTATACTTAGTCAAAATTATAGGAAAGTAAAAAACTAAACTTTTATTTCAAGCGTTTTTTCTACACACCCTAGTTTTGCGTCAATTAATGTATTTCCCGTTGATTTTCATTTAGCATCATTCATTCATGATTGAAATTAGGCTAAGTCTTTAATTTTACTTTGTTAACTGATTATTAAACATAGGTTATAATTATAAATATATTTAGTTCGTTATTTACATTGGCACGAGAAAGTCGTGTGATTGTTTCTAACCAGATTTTTTTATAAACATTTAATCATTCGACAATGATTCCAAGAAGAATTTACTCTTACGAGAAGCTCATGTTGATTTGGTAATTTTGTAGATGTTTACAAGTGTAACCTTGGCGATAGCTTTTCGGGATGAAATAAAAATATTATTGGTTCTTTAGGGTTGTCATCACTGTTTTACCTCTTAGGTGCAAATAATCACAATGAAAATTCTTTAGTTTTTTATTCAGACCCTTAACAACGAATTGACAGATTTTCAGCTCTTTAAGTGACCGTCAAGTTATAAAATAGTGAATCAGTCCGTGCGGGCTTTCGCATTTACAAATTGACCTAGATATAAAAAGTTTAAATTTTAAACATTGTTGACAGAATTAAAAAATTGAATTACTGTATATATTTGTACAAAATTTTGATTAATGGGAGCTTTCCGTAAAATAGATAAATAAAATGAATATGGTTGAAAACCAGACAGGTAGAGAAACTAATTTAGGTAACCATTAAATATACTAACAAGTAAATACTGTGTTAGTGTTAAGCATTAGATTATATACACTAACACAACTTGAAACAACTACAGTATAAATTCTGTTCAAAGTCTAGTTTCATAATACACGGATGACAACACAGAGTAGACGTTACACGAAATGTAAGATAGAGAAATACATAGCTGAAAATTTAGTTGTCAGTTACTTGTCAAGTTGTTTGTTTACAAATTAAGTTTCAGAATGTCGGACTAACTGCATAACACAAAATGTCACTAAAGGAAAACTAGATATCTTATCTAAAATTTAACTTGCAGTGTTTAACAACTTTGCCATATTCAAAATATTAATTTCTATAAATATATTCTGTATATTATCTCAATAGAAACAGAACTATCTTTTTCGTATTTTTCTGCTGTTATATAAATGTTAAGGCAAATTGTACAGATTTTCTTGCAAATCTTTACATAATCTATAAATTATTTATTTTGATGTTTTACGGATTATTTATGGTAAACCATTGATAAAGTTTAGTTTTCTTTGTTTACTTTGTTTTTTGTTTACACACTGATCAACATCTTACCTGAAATACTTGTGTGTGTGTGTGTGTGTGTGTGTGTGTGTGTGTGTGTGTGTGTGTGTGTGTGTGTGTGTGTGTGTGTGTGTGTGTGTGTGTGTGTGTGTGTGCGTGTGTGTGTGTGTGTGTGTGTGTGTGTGTGTGTGTGTGTGCGTACGCACGCGCGAGATTATGGGTGGTAGGGGGCTGATGCTTGTTACAGTTACTTTTCTTTTGTATACTTTTCCAGAAATAATATTATTCGATGTCGTATTTAAATTTAACGACTTCAAAAAAAGTTTCGTGTTTAATTTAATTGTAATTTCCAGGTGTTTTTTTTAAGTTTATACTTATAAAATTTAAAAAAAATTTCAAAATGTTTGGGAAACATTAAGTCAGCATTAGGACACTTATTTAAAAATTATACCCGCAGTAACAAAAAGGGATATATGTAACTGAATATACAAATATAAGGAACATATAGGATATATTTTTATTAAGGGATATAACTGTGTACTTTATATCCGCAGCTAACCAATTTTATTTGTAACTTTTTAAATAATTATTCTGCCACTTTTGTAATTTTGTTTAAGTAATCGAAGTTTTTTTTGCTCGAGATTGATTCACTGCAAGGATAATTGTGTAGTCACCTTTTTAAATAACAAAATAATTAAGGGTAGTTTTGAGGACGTATATAATAAATAAGCAGTTTCGGATCACGGAACACAAAAATCGGTAATTTTTGGCAGAAAGGTGGGAATGTTAGACAGGTGTTACCTGCAATGACTCATGTTTCTAGAAACAGGTTACAACTATATCTTTGTATAGCTAGCTTATTATTTTATGTAATTGCAGCTTAGAAGTTAATACTTTTTGTTGCAAAGAGTAGACAACTTACACTTCATTGTAATTATCATTTAAATACTTTTTCCATACGTCTAATAAGATTAATACTTGCAAAAGAATTTATAAATTTTTATGAACCATCTAACATAATTAAAGCACATGTGTGGTCCGTGTGCTAAAGAAGGTTATTTAGGAATAGGAAATGGAATTTGCCAAAAAAAAGGGTTGTTAAACCATGTAACAGGAGTGGCTATTCAGGTGAAGCAAGTAAAGAACCTCTTCACCTATTTTCTGGATAGTAGGCCTATAGATATTTATTTCTCTCATAAAATAATATAATAAAAAATGTTCTAATTATTTTTTGTATTGTAATAAATAAAGAAGCGTCGTGTTATAAATTACATAATATAATTCTATCTGCTTAGAGCGCTTTCTAATGTTTTGAATAGCCCTTGTAATGATGGCCTTAATATACGTAATAAATGCCTAAGTGAAGAGTTGGAGGGGTGGCCGCCACTTCTCTTTCAGCGCGAGCGGGTTGCTGTGACAACGAAGAGTCAGTGGCAAATATGCACGCCTAGCTTTCCCCAGCCATCCCCGAATAGTGAAGAGATTGCGACGGGTCGACCAGCCTACTGCATCTAAATTTTCTATGTTTGTGTACCTTAGTTGTTTTGTATTTTCAGTGTCTCACAGTTGTTTTGTATGTGTGTGTACAAGGTGTGGCTATTAAATAACGAGACTGACGTTGTAAAAAATTTTATTTTAATTTTATACATAATCACGTATTCTCACCGTCAATATACATTCCTTCTCTATCCCTACAACGCTTCATGCAAACTTTCCATCGTTGGGAACAGTGCTGGAAGTCATCTTCTGTCAGCTCCTTCAGGACACAAGCCGCTCAAAAATGTTTGAAATGAAACTCGCAAAAATGTTTGTACTGACACTTGTACGCGATTGAAAATGACCCAAATTTTTTGGAAACGATAATAACATGTGATGAAACGTGGTTTTTTATTTATGATCCGGAAATGAAGCGCCAATCCATGCACTGGAAGAGCCGAACTTCACCGAGAGCCAAAAAATCTTGAATGAGCAAGTCAAAATTTAAAGCAATGATGATTGTTTTTTTTATATATCCATGGGATTGTGTACCTTCACTGGGTTCCTGAAGGTCAAACAATTAATTAAGGTACTTTCTAAACCACGTCAAAAACGCCCCGCAATGTGGAAGGACAAATCATGGGTTCGCCACCAAGACAATGCGCCAGCTCATTCCGCGTTATCTGTCAAGAGGTTCCTAGCTAAGTACAGCACCTCAGTGTTAGAACATCCACATTATTCCCCAGATCTTGCACCATGTGACTTCTACCTGTTCCCTAAAGTGAAATCTGCATTAAAAGGGACAAGATTTGAGTATGTGGAAGCTGTAAAAGAGAAAGCGGCACGTGTCCTGAAGGAGCTGACGGAAGATGACTTCCAGCACTGTTTCCAACAATGGAAAATTCGCATGGAGCGTTGTAGGGATAGAGAAGGAGTGTATATTGAAGGTAACAAAGAAGTGATTATGTATAAAATAAAAATAAAATGTTTTACAACGTCAGTCTCGTTATTTAATAGCCACACCCCGTATATGTATATTTTACAGTTTTTCACTCATGGGAGTCTCGCGGATACTTATTAGAATACTAATCGTACTTTGCCTTGGTGTTTTGCAACTCTTCACCTATTTTTGAAGGCACGAGCCGCCACTACCATGTATGCATACATTTAGAATACCAAAGAACGGCGTAAAGATCACTGTCTTGCTTTTCCAGACGATCTGGTTTTTAGGAACACTACAACAGCAGTGGAATAAATAAAGGTGTTAACGAAACTGCAAATTCCCTTCTAAAAACTAAATACATAACGAACACCAAAACAGCATCGTGTCAATTGAAGAATTTAAAAACTTGATACTTTAAATTCTCCAGGGAAAAATACTTCCCAACATCAGTAAAAAGGTCGGCCCATTGGCGTAGTGGTTAGCGCAACTGGTTATACGGCTTGGTCCCGGTTTCGATTCCCGGTGAGGTCTGGCATTTTTTAATCATTTTTTTTCATCTATCATCCTTTTCGCCGTCTGCATTAGCAGAAAATGTAGAACAGTTAGACGTAAAACAAAAAAGGAATTGAATAATAGCAAACGAAGAAAAAGCAAACGAAGCCGAGAAGTACTGTAAAGAAATGAAAGGTTGATGAATACGATGACTAAAATTCTACGAACACCTGTATACAGTGGATGACAAAAAAAATTTATGGTACTAAACATTAGACCTAAGGTGTTGAAAAGAATGTTTAAAGTAGTTGGAAAATGTATAGAGAAATCTGAAGAAAACATAAAATTGACCGAACCAAATTTAGACTACTGATTACTGACTTCAAAGGATTCCACGAAGAGCAAAAGCAGAACAACGGATGAACGGAAAAGAGAAAATCGTTAAAGAATTCTGAGAATGTTGCTGCAAAAAGAGCTTCCATAGTTTACATGTTCTGAAGTGGCTCCGTACGAAAACAATAACTAGACCACAATTTTTTACGTGTGTCTCCATCTGCTAAGTTAAACGTCGCATCCGTATAGCAATTTTACAATCTTACCTTTCAGTTTCAGAGCTTATTAGAGAAATATTCTTAGTAAAATAATTTCATTTCCGATCATTAAAATAAGAATTTTATGGTAATTTGAAATATAAAAAAACAGATATGGAAAATTATTTGCGTTTTATGATGATAAACCGCATTCTTTGAAATAGTTTTCTTGTATAAAATAAACAAAATTGTACGTGTAAAATAAAACACCTATTAGAATTTTATAGGTTATGTGATTAGTTTATTTTTTATTATTATTTTCAGTTCACCATTGGAACTTGTTGGTCATAATAAATTTTATCTTATTTGTCAGAATCCGGTTTTTTATACTAATCGGTAATAGGTCGGAATTTTATTGTAGTTTGCTATTTCTTTTTTTAGAGTGATATAAACGTGTAAATTTGTTGTCTGTTTTATTATATATGTTGTTTTTTGTAACATTTGCACTAGGGTGGTCGTGTGACAATCTATGAATTCCTAGAAGTAATAAATATAGCTGTGAATTAATTCATTGACTTTCAAGTATGACGTAATCGATTGCTCAGCAACTAAAATATTGAATCATTGAATTGTATTTCAACGTATTGTTCGTAGAATAAAACTAACAATTCGAATTTGTGCTTAAGATATTGTAACTTAAAGGACACTCGGTGAATAAAAAGTTTGTTTTAATAATATAAATTCAAAAACTCTGTTACAGGACTTATTTCTTTTTGAAATAGAAATTCCTATTTTTACTTTCTCTTTCCGTACGTATAATACGTATCTAAGGCAAGGACAGTATTGTTTTCATATTGGTTTTTCGAAACCTAGTTTTTACATGAAATACACGATTCAGGCCCCCTGAATCCAAAAAAAACATGTTTTTAGCGATTGTTCTGTGTGTGAACAAAATTTTAAGGAAAGAATATCGTACGAAATGAAAACTTGTACCATAATTTAGATACCTACGATTAAGAAATCCGACATTTTTATCAAAATCGGTCAAATGGAAGTAGTAGTGTTAATTCGTGCAATTTTTTGGATTTTTAATCTTCTTCTTCAGGTGCCATCTCCGCTTCGAAGGTTGGCAATCATCAGAGCGATTTTTATCTTTGATGTCACAGCCCTAAACAATTCGTTGTTGCTGCAACCATACCAATCTCTTAGGTTTTTCAGCCAGGATTTTCGTCTTCTTTCCAAGGATCTCTTTCCTTGGATTTTCCCCTGGACAATCACTTGTAATATTTTATATTTTTCTCCCCTCATGACATGTCCCATATACAATAATTTTCTTTTCTTCACTGTTAATAGTACTTCTCTTTCTTTATGCATACGAAACGAATTTTAATAAACGTGCTTAATCCTAAAACTTAATAAATGTCCAAAAAAAATCCGCTCGATCCAATTATTTTGAATTTGCTGTTGCTGTTTAGGTCATCAGCCGAAAGGCTGGTTTGAACCTCTAGAGGCTTTACTAAGCAAAACGATGAGTGAGGTAGTTTACAATTGCCTTCCTCACTGAGTGGAAAAGTAAGCTTATCAGCATTCCAGGCCCTCCGAAAAGCATATACCTTCAACCCTGGAAATGACATCTTCACTTCATTCACCACAGGGTCTGGCTGTATAATGAAATTCATTACTCTCAGAGGAGACAGATATTACTATTTTTTTATAGTGTCTTTTACCCCTTTACCTCTTCTGTTCTTAAATGTTTCAGTCATATAATTGGCTGACCATGTGATAAGAAACAGAACTATATTTTGTAGCCCGGGAACTATCAGATCGAGTTAAAAAATATATATCATAAGAATACATAATTATAATATATAGTACATTATAATTGTGTTATTATAAAATAATTGTAATTATGAATGGAAAAAGAGAAAAAAATCAAAATACAATACAGTAAGATTATTTTACACTAATAAACAATTATATTAAAACAGTATAAAATAAATTAAAAAAAGTGGAACTAATGTTAAGTGTGCTTACACATTATTTCCAGATTTTATTTTTTTCGTAATATAATTTTTTTGTAATTTAATGATCGTTATATAGATATTTTTTTACGTTTTACTGCTTGTTTCGACCTGATATTAAGAACGCTCCATTTAAACACAGATCGACCATTTTGTAAACAACGTGTATGAATCTAAATAATTGAAACTTGTTTCAAAAAGTATTATGTAAATATATAAGTATTTGGATGTCAAGACCGCACCCTTATTTGGTTGTCATTATAAAACCTGAGAGCTTTGACTTAACAATTGTAATTCGCAACCATAATCAATCTGTTTCAGACTGTTCATGTTACAGTCTATAATCATCTCCCATGATACAACTAGTATTAAAAGAAATGTAATCCGTTCTAGCAGATTATTACCTGTACATGTCCTTGATTCATGTTGCTACGAATTTCTCATTAAACTATATACTCTTACGTAGTGATTATCTAACTTTTGTTTCAGTTCCCAAGGTTTATATTTAGTTTTACTTAAAAATGAGAACTAGTTACATTTTCAATGTATTTCTTTAAAAAATAATGACGATTCTAAATTTGACCTTGCGTGCTTCAATTCGGTTTTTCGTGAGTGGCATTTAACGATGTTTAATTGCACAATTTAAGAAATTTAAAGCTGATTGTAGTATCTTTTAGATTACCAGATTAATTAAAGGTAATACATCCAAAATAAAGGAAACTTTTCAGTTTCTATTATGTTAACATACCTAAACAAAAATCCGGTGTGAAACACTCACACGACTTTCTCGCGCCAATGTAAATAATGTAAAATGAAATCAACCTCTCGTCACTAATCATTAACTTGTTGTTGTTTAGGTCAACAGCCGAAAGGCTGGTTTGAACCTCTAGAGGTTTTACTAAGTAAAAAACGAGGAGTAAGGTGGTTTACCATGCCTTCCTCACTGAGTTGAAAGAGTATGCTTATCAGCATGCCAGGCCCTCCGAAAAGCACTCACTTTCCACCCTGCAAATGACACCTTCACTTCATTCACCACAGGGTCTGGCTGCATAGTGAAATTCATTACTCTCAGAGGAGATAACTCTGACTAGTGTCTTTTACACCTCTACCTCTTCTGTTCTTAAATAGTTCAGTCATATAAGTGGCTGACTATGTGATAAGAAACAGAACTATTTTTTTAGCCCTGGACCAAACAGATAGAGTGCAATTAAAATAACACTCCACCTGCCCGTTTTGGGCATAATCACTAACTTATGACTAATGAAATCACTAATTCACGCTAAACTAAGCTCTGCATAAAAATGCTTGATACAAAAAAATTATAGATTTTTTATTTTCTAATCTTTAATTTTTTACACTTTTCCCCTTAAATGTTCTTTAATGTTGTGGTCATATTACGACCGTAATATTAGAAAAAAATTACGGGAGCTAAGTACTACGAATTTCAGTAGACATACTGCTTACTCTATCTTGTATCGTTTAGGTCATCAGCCTAAAGGCTGGTTTGAACCCCTAGAGGTTCAAAGTAAAAATGAGATTCGAAGTAAAACTAGGTGTTAGATGGTTTAAAATTGCCTTCCTCACTGAGTTAAAAACATGCTTATCAGTATGCCAGATGCTCTGAAAAGCATCTACTTTCCACCCTTAAAATTACAACTTCATTTCGTTCACCACAGGGTCTGGTTGTGTAATGAAATTCAATACTCTCAGAGGAGATAACTCTGACTAGTATTTTCTACATCTCTACCTCGTCTGTTCTTAAATGCTTCAGTCGTATAAATTGGCTGTCCATGTGAAGAGAAACAGGACTATTTTTTGTAGTCCTGGAACTAATAGATCGAGTGCAAATAATTTAACACCTGTTTGTTACGGGAAGAATTATCTGTAATTTTCTGAAGTCAATATCCAGTTTTCTAAACGTCTCAATTACTCTTTGTAGTAAATGCACATTTTTTCAATAAATACCTTTCTCAATTCTCTGAAGATTAAACATTTATAAATAATTATCACATACCCTATTAAATTTGGATTAAACTGAACTAATTATTTAAACTATTCATGATAAATTAGAGCTGTTAAAGAATTTAATAAATAATTAAGATACAAAACATTTTGAAGATAGGCAATAATTGTTTCAAAGGGTTGAAACATTCTATTATTATTGGATGTGACGTTCCCTCAAGAATCTTCAGTTAATGTATGAAGCAATTATTTCTTAAGTGTTTGTCAACTCACAAAATGTGTTTCTATTTACAAGATTCTCCCTTTCCGAACTTTCTGAACGCTTACTCTCTATCTCTTCAAAGTAAACATGCACGTAGTTATTGTTCTCTCTAGATATTGTATTTTATAATTTCGAATTAACTTTTTGTTTTAATTTATAATTCATAATTATATTTTTGCATAAATCAATTCTGAATTTTTCTTTAAATTAAAGATATAAACTTCATTTAATACTTTCGGGGAATTGTATTTTATAAAGAAGGGGAAAGTTCAGCAGGTTAATACAAAGAAGAAATGTTTAGGGGAAGATTTCTCCCTAATCAAACCTAACAACGCTTTTCTCTTTTCTTTCTTGTGATTAAACTGAAATTCAATGTTTCTTATTCTTGTTCTTCTATCTTTAAACCATACAGTACAATTTATCTTCTATTTAATTAAATGTAAAGCTATGTGTTAAGGGATTACGCATCTTTAGTCTAATCTTTTCTCTTGTTTTCCTTATTTACGATATTTAAAAAAACAACTTGTATGTATTTATTTTAGTAAATTAATTTATTTTCTTTTTGTAATTAACATTTATACCCGCGTCTCGTGCGGTAACATTAGCAGCCACGATATTTTTCTTTGTCATAGACCATTGGTTCCCAACCTGGGGTACGCGATGCCGACCGCATTGGCGTAGTTGGTAACGTGCTTGCCTCTCATGCGGTCTTGGGTTCGAATCCCATTTAGGCACGGCATATTTTCATACGTAACAAAAATCATTTCATCCTTCACCGTCTGCATTAGCAGTTATTGCAGAACAGTCTGACGTTAAACCAAAAAAAAAAAAAAAAAAAATGGAGTACGCGAACCCGGGTTTGCAATGAGACGCTAGGGGTTTCGTAGAAAGGAAATGTGTAATGGCGGATTTTTAAAACGAATAATTTTTAACAAAGAGCACCCGCACTTATGTATTAGGTTGTGATACTAGTTTGTAAGATTTTAATTGTGTTGTCAATGTCGTTATTGTTATTTATTCTAACTGTGATATTAGGTTTAAGTTTATGTTTGTATGTTTTTTATATTTATGGCTCTTTTACAGCCTTTTTTTAGCCTTTTTTGTCTGTGGTATTACTTTTTATGTAAATTTTATTTTCATGCCTGTGACACGAGTTAGTAAGATTTTAAATAATAAATGAAAAATGCGTTCTGCACTCGGGGTTTTCTACACCCTTGTGTGAAATAACTTGCGATGATAACCGCCATGGTTTTTCACCTTTAAAAAAATTAACAGAATTGAATTCGGTACCTTTGGTTTAACAGTTCAAAATCTTATCAAATAAGTTATTACGGCAACCCTAGTTATTATTAATATTGTTAGAGTAAACAATTTTTTTTAACATTTATGAAAATTCAAGATTCTTTAGTAAATAGAATAACAGAAAAGGGAAAATGGGAAGCCGGTGATGAATCACGAAATATGAAATCTTTCTAGTAATAAAAGAAATAAATTGAAAAAGTATATCAGTGTTATGAATTCAAAATACATTATTTACATAAATAATTCAAGAATATTTCAATCAGAAGAGCCGTTGAACTTTTTTGTACCATGAATATTATAAAATATTGGATTCCGTTCCCTTTTATTCTATTTACTTTCCGTTTCTCTAATTTTTTGTCGTTATTTTCATTACCTACTTTTCAAGAAAATATTTCTTTGTACAATATGTATATATAGGCTATATATAAACTACTGTTTTTCTAAAGTTTTATAAAACTTAAAATTGTTTTGTATACTGTTTCATAATGTAGGTAACAATTATTTTTAAATTTTAAGACTTAACCGATAAGATGATTGAATTAAATGATAGATGTAATAATTAACCTATAAACTTTTATTACAGAAATGTTATTTTATTTGAAATTTACTTTATTCTCATTTGAATACAGAAATCTTTTTAATTTATTATTATTAAATCATTTAAAATTCTTTAAAAAATTTTTTTTTAATTTGATCTGTAGTAACATGTATTATAATTATTTTTATTACCAAATCAGAAAAATTACAATCAGATTCTTTAAACAGCAACAAGAACAATAAGTAATAAAGTTAACATAGCATTAAAACATAATAATAAATTTTACAGAACACTTTTTTAGTTCTATTTAGACTTAAAAATAAATTAATTATGAAATGTATTTTTTCTCATGATGAAAATAGAATTTTTTGATGTCTTCATCAGTGGTAGCGGTGGCTTCTTGTGCATTAGTAGTATGCGTATGAGGGTTGTACATAGGTATATAAGGGTGATAATAACCGGGAATCGTATTCGGGACTCCGGAATAGAAGCCAGTTGCAATGACCACTACACCAACTGGTTGATTTTTTTTACATAGATATTTTCATAGATAATACATATTATGTTAATCATAAATATCGTCTTCATATCATTGGGTCATTAGGTTCCAATTATTTTCAATTGAACAGATTGCAACCTACACAGATAAGGGATTAAATTTTAAAAAAATGTGTAATATTGTAGTTAAGTAGTTTATGTAAACCAAATTATTATTCGGTTAATAACACATTTAATCAGATTAGGATGCTATATAAATGATTTTATGTAATAATCATACGGAATAGAATATGCGGTGTAAAAATTATGTGTGTTAATTATGACCTACTATACTCACTAAATTTTAAAGCAGTCTGCACGCTGAAAAAAATACTTTTTTATCCTGAAATGTTACAGTAAACAAATAAATCTTCATTAGCTTTATCATACATTTTTTAAGTCTCTACGACATTTTTACAATTATAAATGAGTTGATGCCGATAATAATAGCATACACAGACCACCCAACGATTGAGTTACACTAAGTTTATTTTTTCTGATTTAATTTGGCTTTAGTGTTTGTTTATATTTTCATTTATCTGAATTTTAAAGGGAGCAGCAATTCTGTCCAAACTACGATTACGATACGCTATTTGTACTAAACGATTACGCTAGTAACTTGTACTTTACTATTAATATAATCTACTCGTTTCTTTAGTAGGTACCTGTATAGGGGGTGCCGTCAATTCAGAGCACATCTAATTTGTGCTCTGAATTGACGGCACTACCTACAATCAACTATAATACTCGGTTTAAGGGATCCGTAAATTTGGGAACAAATGTCCAGATTGGTTTCAGATTTTTTTACCCTAACGTGTGTACGTTGCTATCTGTTCAATTTAAGAACAATAAGCAACCCAATGACCGAATTAGATTAGGATATATGTATGACGTGTAAATGAGGTGTAATCTCGTACAGACTCAGGCCGGCCATTCCTGAGATGTATGGCTAATTGAAACCCAGCCATTAAAGTACCGGTAACCACTGTCTAGTATTCAAATCCGTACAAAGAAACTATCTTTTCTAGGGTTTGAACCCTATTATTATTGGGTTTCAACCCACCGGGCTGGTCTAGAGGTAAAGTCTTTGCTCCGAGTCAGCTGTCTAACAGCTGAGATGGTGGTTCCTGGTTGAAACCCTAGTTACTTTTATACGGATTTGAATACTAGAACAGTGGTTACCGGTAGTACTTTGATGGTTGGGGTTCATTAATTAACAGTACTCTCTCAGGAATGATCAACCTGGGTCTGCACATTAGGGTAAAAAATACATATATTTACCTCTTTTTATTGAACGTTAAGGAATTCATTATGATTATATCCGGATAAATTAGGTTTCGATTAACCAACATTCGGATAATTGACGTTTTAATGAATTTAGTGATGATGTTTTTAAACTGAATTAAGCGAAGTAATACTATTCCTAAACTAGATATTATTTTTATTACTCTACATTATGCCGACTCATCCATGGATAAATTAAACTGAATGCCAGAAAGGCTAGACATATATTTAAAAAAAAGAACTGGACCAGTCATATTTTCATGCTAAATAATGACTTAAGACATAATAATTCTTGAAACATTAGAACAATGAAAAGATATTTTTAGATTAATTGTTTCCTGGAGTTTAAATTTGTTCAAGTTTAGATGATTTCATGGTTTCTGAAGAGATGTCATTAGTTCACTAGTGAAACTGACATGAGCAAAGGTTTTGGAGTTGTATACTAAATGAATGTGTGAGATGTTGTGGCTTGTCATTTAATTATTGTTAAATGAATAATGGAGTAAGGTTGAGACTTATGTGTTTGTGTTTACTCCTCTATTGGATGACTGACTTATATCTCTGATTTAATTAATCCACTAATATAAGGAGTGGGTGGGTGTCTTGTCTGTCTGTTCCGTCTTGAAAATGTTTTTATACTCTTCATATTGCGTCAGTAATAGACCCGTTTCAAGTAGTATCATTTGTGTAACCTCACTCTTCCTGATTTACTTCTTCAATTTACTTCTTTAGTTGCTTACGTATTTTCATTCGGAGTTCTTTTTGAAGGATCCTTTTCAAGTGCTTTTATGTTTGAGAAATTTTTTTTAAGTTAAGATGATTTCTCTCATAATTACAGTTTTTTAACGACCTGTCATTCATTTTTATTATCTAATTGGTTGGTGTTAAAGAATAAAGTTTTGGTTAGCTGGAGTACTTTCTCTCCAGTTGTAATAATCTTTATACGGAACATTGTTTTATAATTTAATAACTACCGAATGGAGTGATACGGTGGATTTTTTTTTAAATACAGCAAAATCTACAATCTATTTTATAAGTAGAATGTTCGTGTTTACGTCAGCCGAAAGACTGGTATGAACCTGTAGAGGTTTTATTAAGTAAAACGAGGAGTGAGGTGGTTTCTTTGCCTTCCTCATTGAGTGGAAAAGTATGCTGATTAGCATGCTTGACTCTCTGAAGAGCACATATTTTCCACTTTACAAATGACACTTTCACTTCATTCACCACAGGGAATAATGAAATTTATTACTTTCAGAGGAGATAACTCTAACTAGTGTATTTTACACCTTTACCTCTTCTGTTATTAAATATTTCAGTCATTTATTGGCTGACCTTGTGGTAAGAAACAGAACTAGGTTTTTTTAGTTTTGCAACGAACAGATGAGTGCAAAAACTTTAACACTCCACGTGCCTGTTTGGACATATAAGTAGAATATTGAGAAGATAAGTTTCTTTGTTTTATGTTATAATTGAAGAAAACCTCCCAATGGAGGAACTTGCAATGCAATGCAAACTGTAGTTGCTCGGAAGAAAGTTGCTAATCACTGGTGACTGGTTTACAATTTCAGTATAACATCAACTTGATGTCGGTGTGTCATTATCAGAAGAAGAGGTTGTTCTTGCGTATGTATTCCGGAAGAAGCTTGGCATATACAATCGCCATTCGGTAACAGTAATAATTTAAGCTCACTTTTAAACCCGTTGATCAGTTTATCACTTTTTTCAGTTTCGGGATCATTTTCTTTTATGTATCACAAAAATTTTCTAAATGTTCGAAAGCTTCACGTAAACCTTTCACATCCACATCTGGCGGCAATTTGGGCACAGAACAGTACGCCCACGTTGCCGCCAGTTATGAATCCATTGGTTGGCTGTATTTTACAAATTCCTTTTCTGCCTACATAATTTTAGTGAGAAATCATATAAGAATCAAATCTTCCGCTATGAGATCTGCATTATCCAGTGGCGGTTTATCACTTTCAGTTACCTCTTCGTTGTCTTTTTCTTTATTACCGTCTTCAATTATGAATTTTATCGCGTAACTTTGAAACCGGAGCCACGTATTTAAGAAAGAGTGCTAAAAAGACGACCGCGTGCGTTACTTCAAAATCTTCTTCTTATTCTGCCTTCCAAGGATTAAGCATCTCTGCCTGTTCCGAACCTCTCAAACTGCTTATCTCTTTTCGGGCGTCCTCGTTCTCTCCTGCCCTCCGGCTTATAGCCCAGTGTCTGCTTCGGTATCCTATCCTCCCTCATTCTATTCACGTGCTCTAACCACTGCATTCTTTTCTGAGAAACCTTGTCGTTTAAAGAGAAGATGTTGAGTTCTTTCCATATCTCGGTATTCCTTTAACGATATTCTCTACTACACCCATACATATGTCGAAGAAATTTTATTTCAGATTCTTGCAATCTACTCTCCTCTCGCTTTGATAGCACCCAAGTTTCACTGCCATAGAGCAGGGTCGGTACTGCTAATATTTTATAAAATATCACTCTCTGGTTTTTGCTGGTGCTATTTTTTACGGTGCGGTCGATAGTTCCGCATATTTCCTGAAATCGGTGCATCTTATTGTAAGCATCTTTATTTTGTAACTTCAAAATTCATGGAAAATATAACTGACGCCAGATAATGTTCTTCATGTTAAACTCTTTTGTTTACGATTACGTACCATAATTTACAGTTTCACATAAAACTACAGCACTGTTTTATTAACACTTTGTAGAATCATAATTCACTTTACAATAACATTATATTTCATATCTGTCGTACTTACTTTGTTGTATTCTATAATGTTTAGTTACAAAATTATATACTCATAATTCTCCTGGTTATTATAAACAGCTTGTTGAAAATAAAAATTACTTCATAGTAAATAAACCAATAGAGTGTAACTGCAAATGTACTAGTAACTTGAATGTAATTACTGAGCAGAAATGTACATTGAACAATCATTGTATAAAAAAGTCACACGTTCGACTCGTTACGTCAAAGATGTCACATCGCATGTCATATGAGTTATGATTTAATCGCTCCATTACATACAGTGTGATTATTTACTTCATGTATGCTTATAATAATGTTTATATGTACATAATTCTTCATGAATTATTTACTTTACGTTTGCACTAATTGACTTATTAATGCGCTTATTGAACGATTAATGTCACGAATGGTTTTAAGTCATAAACAACAAAATCTGGTTTGAAACATTCATATGACTCTCACTTGCCAATATAGAAATAAAAAACCCGCTGTTTAATAATGAGTAAAAATTATAAAATTAAAAGTATGATTTAATTTTAAATATGAGTGAAAGAGCCGTAATGAAAATCAATCTCTGACAAAGTTGTCGGTTGTTTTTAGTTTTTTATAACTTTGTGTTATTGTTATTATTATTATTATTATTAATATTATTATTATTTTTATTTTCTATAACAAACAAATGTGTTGTGGAGCAGCAGCAAAAGTGGTTTAGAAGAATGGGAAATTTAAAAGTAGGTGACGAAAACGTAAAGGAAGTTGAGGAATTCTGCTATCTAGGGAGTAAATAACAAAGGATGGTAGAAGCACAAGTGATATCAAAAGTAGGATTGCTTAAGCTAGAAAAGCCTTTGAAATGAAAAATAACTTACTGATTACAATTATTGATTTACAGATTAGGAAAAATTTCTTAAAATACTATTTTTGGAATGTAGCATTTTACGGAAGCGAAACGTAGGGCTGAAGAAAGGAAGAGGATAGAAGCTTTTGAAATGTAGTGTTAAAGATTAGGTGGGAGGACAAAATAAGTAATTTAGAGTTTTTAGGCGAGTGGTCGAAAATAGAAAAACTACCTATATGGAAACATCTTACCAGAAGAAGGGATAGGCTAATAAGTTATATTTTAAGACATCCAGGTAGGTATTGGTCTATCAATAATGGAAGCTAATATTGAGGGAGTGAATTATAGGGGGAGGCAAAGGTTAGAATATTTAAGCAAATTACAAACGATGTAGGGTGTTACAGTTATGTAGATATGAAACGACTTGCGCAAGATAAAACAACTTGGAGAACTGCATCAAACTAGTCGAGAGACAGATGACACAAAAATAATTTTGTATAATTGTACGCTTTTTCTTTAAATGGCATTAAGGCCGCAATCTTAAAAAAAACTTTTTGCAATGAGAGCACATCCTCCCACAAATTTTTGCAAACATCCCACGTATTTTATTTTGTAGAGTACTAAAATTCAGTAAATGCGATACTAAAGAAAATCCTACGACCATTTTTGAGAAAATTGCACGAAAACAACGAGTTCCGGTTGACCGATTTTAATATAAATATTCGTGTCCGTTCCCCTCATAGTATTACCTTTAGGTTTCAACTTCAAACGGTTTCAACTTTAGGTTTCAACTTCGTACGTATTTGTTCACTTCGTATTTGTTCACATACAGATTAATCGGTAAAAACATTATTCTTTTAGTTCAAGGAGCCTGAACACGGGTTTTCCGTGTTTTTAGGGTGTAATGACAAAAAAAATTAGTAGGCCTACATTGAAACACCATACATTTATTTTTTTTATGACTTACAAGTTGCAATTTAAATTACGCAAGAAACAAAATTATTCAGTGAGCTGGATGACCTTGCATTTTTTGCAAGACTCCCTATTCTTAGGAAATCTTATCCCAATTCTTAGAAAGTGTACGACGTAAATCATTAGCAACATCAAGTTTGCCCCGATATTTTAGCTTTATTGCAACAAGGACTGGGCTTGCTGTGATATACTGGGATACAATGTAATAGATGCTTAAACTCGACTCGTGAATCGCAACAGATCTTGACGTGCGGACGGCAAAGCTATCTAGATGTAGCATGACATTGACCTATATTTGGATTATTGGTCACGGTCGCACAGATCAGTTTAACCACTACATTTTTAATAACAAGTAAAACTATTATCAAGATATACTTG
Source organism: Catonia carolina (assembly GCA_035578175.1). Classification (NCBI taxonomy): domain Eukaryota; kingdom Metazoa; phylum Arthropoda; class Insecta; order Hemiptera; family Achilidae; genus Catonia; species Catonia carolina. The sequence goes on along the minus strand of JAQMRL010000008.1, from coordinate 21,994,568 downwards.
GTATATATTTATAATGTTTCTTTTAATAATATGAATAAATTTTGTAAATTAATAATACTGGCATAATCTAAATTATATTCTATGTTTAATTATTCATACCAGTTAATCATCGATATTGATAAAATTTATATGATTATATTTAAACAACAGCGAGATTCAAATCAAGATTTGCGTGAGTCAAAAGTGTAACTAAATTGTGTATTGTTAAAATAATTAAAGAATCAAAAAACGGAGATGAACAATTAAATAAGTGATGTGAATAATTATAATAAAATAAATAACGTCGTTTAAAACAATAATTTGAATTTTTACGAACAATAAAAAAATTATTAATCAAATTTTAAAATCTAAAGTGATGAAAGTAAGATCCGGCCAAAGCGTCGGTGCGGGACGAGACGATCGATGAGATGACCACACTGTAACGAGCTCCGATTAAAAATTAGAAATATCAAGTAAAATTTTAAAGAAGACTAACATATTATATCCAAATGAATAGAGTAACAAGTAAGAAATCATAATTATTATTTATTTAACACGAACTTTCAAAATTTATTTAAAGTCAATGTAAAATTTCAAGAATTCAAATACTATTAGGACGCCATATTCATAAACTCAACAATACAATTATTTCAGCAAACTTCGTAAATTAAACAACCGATATGATCGATAAACAATATGCATAAATCATCTATAAATTTTTAATAATTAATCAATAAAAGACCAGTATTCAATTTAATTAAAATTTAAAGATCTATTTGTAATTTTTGTTTAGGTTAAGATTTTCATTGTTGCAGTAAAATAAAATTTTTATACTCAAATAATAATAAATTAAAATCCCTGAGATATTATATTAAATAAAATAGTAGAGTCAATTTATTGTTAAATTCAATATTCATAGAATCATTTATCAAGTAAAAATTAAAAGCATTTAAAACTAAAATATATTTGTGTTAATTTATTTCTAACCTAATTTATCGTAGCTGTAGTGAACGCTACATAAATTTTTTTATCCATCCTTTCATTAAAATCTTTTCCTAAACAAAAATTACAAATAGATCTTTAAATTTTAATTAAATTGAATACTGGTCTTTTATTGATTAATTATTAAAAATTTATAGATGATTTATGCATATTGTTTATCGATCATATCGGTTGTTTAATTTACGAAGTTTGCTGAAATAATTGTATTGTTGAGTTTATGAATATGGCGTCCTAATAGTATTTGAATTCTTGAAATTTTACATTGACTTCTTTAAATAAATTTTGAAAGTTCGTGTTAAATAAATAATAATTATGATTTCTTACTTGTTACTCTATTCATTTGGATATAATATGTTAGTCTTCTTTAAAATTTTACTTGATATTTCTAATTTTTAATCGGAGCTCGTTACAGTGTGGTCATCTCATCGATCGTCTCGTCCCGCACCGACGCTTTGGCCGGATCTTACTTTCATCACTTTAGATTTTAAAATTTGATTAATAATTTTTTATTGTTCGTAAAAATTCAAATTATTGTTTTAAACGACGTTATTTATTTTATTATAATTATTCACATCACTTATTTAATTGTTCATCTCCGTTTTTTGATTCTTTAATTATTTTAACAATACACAATTTAGTTACACTTTTGACTCACGCAAATCTTGTCTTGAATCTCGCTGTTGTTTAAATATAATCATATAAATTTTATCAATATCGATGATTAACTGGTATGAATAATTAAACATAGAATATAATTTAGATTATGCCAGTATTATTAATTTACAAAATTTATTCATATTATTAAAAGAAACATTATAAATATATACCAAGTATATCTTGATAATAGTTTTACTTGTTATTAAAAATGTAGTGGTTAAACTGATCTGTGCGACCGTGACCAATAATCCAAATATAGGTCAATGTCATGCTACATTTATTCCCCTACTATATATATAAAAAAAAAAAATTAGTTTTATTTTAATTAAAAATTTTTTTTTTTTAAAAATAGAACAGGAATGTTTAGCTTTAGTTTGGTGTTTAGAGAAGGTTAGATGTTATGTGATAGGCTATAAAGTAAATGTTTTTGTAGATAATTTTGCTTTAACACATTTGAACACATGTAAATTTTTAAACTCAAGATTAACTAAATGGACCCTTAAATTACAAAATTATGATTTGAATATACAACATTGTAAAGGAACAGACAATAAGATAGCTGATATTCTAAGCAGAAATTTTCAAAGCAAACAGGTAGAAAAGATACAAACATTTAGGTTAGCTTCATTTAAATTCATTGTAGATAAAAAGTTAATTAATATGTTTAAAAATATTGGTAAATTACAAACAGAAGATCCTAAATTAAAAGAAATTATCGATAAACTCACTAATAAATCAGAAAATAATAATGTTATTCAAAATTTAAAATCAGTTTATTATATTCATGATAATGTTTTATATAAATTAGTTCATAATGATTATAAAATAATGATACCTAATTCAATGTACAAGATCTTAATTTGGCAAACACACTTAAGATATTCACATTTAGGTAGTAGAAAATTATTTAAAATGTTATTTGAAAGTTTTATTTTTAAGGGAATGCACAAGATTATTAAAAGCTTAATTAGAACTTGTGAAGTGTGTCAAAAATGCAAGTATGATAATTTTATAAATCTAGCACCATTAGGCCATATAACTGTAGATAAATGCAATGAGTTAATTAGTATAGATTTTATTGGTCCGATACCTAGGTCTAAAGGTAATTTTACCTACATACTAGTTATTGTAGATTGTTTTAGTAAATTAGTAACTGTTTATCCTTTAAGAAAAGCTAATACCTTAAGTACTATTAGGAAATTGGGTATGTATTTAGAAAAACATGGTAATGTTAACAGAATTTTGACAGATCATGGAACACAATTTATTAGTAAGAATTGGAAAGAATTTTTAATTAATCGTGGTATTAAACATGTGTTATCTTCAATACGACATCCTAATTCTAACCCAGTTGAACGATACAATAAAAGAATTATAGAATTACTTAGAACTTGTATCTTTGACAAACACACCCACTGGATTAAATATCTTGATTTTGTTGTAGAAGCAATTAATAACTCAGAAAATGATGTGACTAATTTCACACCATATTATTTATATTTTGGTCAGAAAAGTGATAGATTTTGGAACAAGTATATTTCACAAATAACAGATAAATCTGTTCATGAAAACAAAGAATTACAGTATCAAATAAACTTGAAAATAGCTTCTGAAAAAATAATTAAACGAGCAGAGCAGAATAGGAAATGTTTTGATAAAAAACATACAAAATTTGTGTATTTTGAGATTAATGATCTAGTGTATTTAAGATTAGATCATAAGTCATCATTGATTGATAAAGTGATCAGTAAATTTTATATTTTAAAGGCAGGACCTTATAGAATTCTGAAAAAATTTGGGAACAGTACTTATGAAATTGGAGATACCAAATCAAATAAAATAATTGGACATTTTCATGTTAGTAAGCTGACTAAGTATATTAAACCTGAATTTGAGGTAAATGAAGACAAGTAATTAACCTGAAACAATAAATAGAAGTATTAAATTATACATAGATTGTATATTTAGAAATAAGTTAATATGTTGAGCAGAATAATGTAACCAATAAACTGCAAAGATAATTTATTTAATTTATAACCTAAGCTGACAAGTATGTATCAGAAATAGATTTTATTTTATTTTTGTATATTATGAATTTAAAAGGTATAATTTATTAACATTGAGTAATTATCTTCATTTATTTATTTTAAAAGTTTAATATTATGTATAGTAGAAGTGTAAATTTATAAACATACTATTAAAATTAAGATATTTTACATGTTTATCATAAATCGTCAAATTCTCTGATTTTGTACAATAATAATGAGTATAAATCATTATAAGTTGAATTGAAATTAAGTTTAATATTAAAACACTCTTTAATTTAGCTATTTAAAGTATATTAAATTGAAAATTATAACAGAATAGGTGTTTGATTGTTTGTTCACTATGACAGGAACATGTTACATAATGTAGGCCAAATTAATTTGGAAAATTTCACTTCATATTAATATAAGTCAACAGAATGAGTTGAAATTCATAGAACTTAAGTAAAATAATGTAATTATGTTAGTCTATAAGTAAAATTACAAAAGAAGGTTTATTATTTTAAATATTAGGGAAATACTAATATGTCAAGATGTGACATAACCTAATTTTATATGTTTATTTACAAAGTGATTATTTTTGTTTCTTAGGTAGTATTAAGTATTTATATGTTATGTTTGTTCATTTAAATGTTTATATTTATAATTAAATTAAAAATTCCAAGGAGGAATGGTAATATAAAGTATTTATTTTTGTTATTTTTAAGTATCAGCTGATTAAGAAAACAATCAGTGTGTTACAGTTTATTTTCTAAGTATTTGTATATCTATAGGTACTTTATCAATTATTTCTATTAAACCAAAACCAATAGACACTAATAGATCTTCACATAACAACACTTAAATAAAATTTCATGTTCACAATTTATAGTTTTCGTAAGTAATCTTAAGAGTTAGTTTATAAACAATAAATGATACTCAATAAACAAAATTGTAGATATTAAGTACGTAATTTGAATTCAATGTATATTTTTTATGGTTTATTAATTTAAAATTAAAAAAAAAATTTTTTTATTTAAAAATAAAACTAATTTTTTTTAATATAGTGGGGGAATAAATGTAGCATGACATTGACCTATATTTGGATTATTGGTCACGGTCGCACAGATCAGTTTAACCACTACATTTTTAATAACAAGTAAAACTATTATCAAGATATACTTGGTATATATTTATAATGTTTCTTTTAATAATATGAATAAATTTTGTAAATTAATAATACTGGCATAATCTAAATTATATTCTATGTTTAATTATTCATACCAGTTAATCATCGATATTGATAAAATTTATATGATTATATTTAAACAACAGCGAGATTCAAATCAAGATTTGCGTGAGTCAAAAGTGTAACTAAATTGTGTATTGTTAAAATAATTAAAGAATCAAAAAACGGAGATGAACAATTAAATAAGTGATGTGAATAATTATAATAAAATAAATAACGTCGTTTAAAACAATAATTTGAATTTTTACGAACAATAAAAAATTATTAATCAAATTTTAAAATCTAAAGTGATGAAAGTAAGATCCGGCCAAAGCGTCGGTGCGGGACGAGACGATCGATGAGATGACCACACTGTAACGAGCTCCGATTAAAAATTAGAAATATCAAGTAAAATTTTAAAGAAGACTAACATATTATATCCAAATGAATAGAGTAACAAGTAAGAAATCATAATTATTATTTATTTAACACGAACTTTCAAAATTTATTTAAAGAAGTCAATGTAAAATTTCAAAAATTCAAATACTATTAGGACGCCATATTCATAAACTCAACAATACAATTATTTCAGCAAACTTCGTAAATTAAACAACCGATATGATCGATAAACAATATGCATAAATCATCTATAAATTTTTAATAATTAATCAATAAAAGACCAGTATTCAATTTAATTAAAATTTAAAGATCTATTTGTAATTTTTGTTTAGGTTAAGATTTTCATTGTTGCAGTAAAATAAAATTTTTATACTCAAATAATAATAAATTAAAATCCCTGAGATATTATATTAAATAAAATAGTAGAGTCAATTTATTGTTAAATTCAATATTCATAGAATCATTTATCAAGTAAAAATTAAAAGCATTTAAAACTAAAATATATTTGTGTTAATTTATTTCTAACCTAATTTATCGTAGCTGTAGTGAACGCTACATAGAGGTCCTGCGCCCCCTTGACTTGTCTTCACGCCTTCCTTGAGGGGGTGCCCACCAATTTGGGAACCATTGCTCTTAAGGTTCAAACCAGCCTACATAAACTCAACCCTTCAAGTTGAGCCTTGCAAGTTCAAGCCTTTCGGCTTATGACCTAAACAACTGAGTTGTTTAAATGGCATACCCATGCCACTGGATTGATCAAGAGAAAATTTTAGTGAAAAAGAAATTAGGTAAGCTTAAATTTTCTTTTGAAATACATAGTGAGAACTGAGAAGGATGGTTCTAGATAGGAGACAGTTTAGAACTTGGCTGTATACGCTGACGCTGCAAGGGATCGTTAAAAGAAAAAAGAAAAAAATTAAATTAGTCTCAAAGTTCTTAAAAGTTTCTTATCATTCTTTTTCTTTCAAATTGCATCTGTTGTGGGGTGATCAGCTGTTACAATTAGACAATGATATAGTACTCTTATATAGTACGGTATAAATTTTTTTTGGAGCCTACTTGAATTTTCTGCCCCGGGGTCCTGGATTTGATTCCCCGGTCAGGTCTGGCACTCATCTTCATCGATCATCTTTCTCTTCATCTGCATTAACAGTAATTGCAAAACAATCGGACGTAAAACAAAAAACAAAAAATGGAGCTTACTGAGGTAGTGAAATGGTGTGCGAAAATACTGAAATATTTGGAATTTGACTTGGAAAATGAAAAAAAATTAGATTTTAAGATTTAACACTCGTATAGGCCTACAGTTAGTGATGCGTGTTTCAGTGGTACCAAAATTACGTGTCTGTGACAAGAAATAGTAATTTTAATTTTTAAAAAATGTTACCTATTATTTTAAAAACCTGTATGAGATACACACGCGACTTTCTCTGGCCATTGTAGATGTTGAACAATGTAACCTAGGTTAGGTGATCTCTGGAACTTGAATATTTAGTTTTTCAAAGGTAATCTGTAGTTTCACTGTTTTCACTTTTTTCGTTAAATTGTTCCATCGCTGTTTCCGTGTTCCTAGAAATGAGGGCCTGATCATCAGCAAAAACATGACGGTCCTGATACCATTTTCTTTAATCATCCGATGTGTTTTGGTTTAACAATTCTTTCTTGGCAAGTTCCATTTCCCATTCGCGAATAACCTACTCCAGTACAAATTTAATTAGCGAGAATTAAACCATGATAATATTATTTGTATTTCTTATAGAAAGAAATTATGAACTAGGTATTTCCGTAATTTACATTAAAATACTTTAAAATTTTCATTATTTTGTAACCATGGTTACTCGTATATGTTATATTAAATTTTAACATTCTGAACTTTTTATTATATCATAACTCACTTATTATTTCTAAAATAAAATCTAGATAAAGTTACGTTTTATTTAATAAATATTACAACACCCTTTTATGTTTGAAAGGGGTCATGGACTGTAACTCCAGTATCCGGTTACAATTGCATACTATACATAATGTTCAGTACAATACAGTACGTACTTAATGTAGAAATGGACAATTTATGACTCTCTCGAGTTGTACAAATAAACCCCTCTAGCAACTAGCCGTCGTCTATCTAAGTTCCTATATTTGTTGAGCTGAAAAAAATACATTACCGTTCGGGTTAATGAACTATCGGAAAATAATTTCTATTATTTTATGAGTATTGCTTTATATTTCGAATTTTTGTTATCTCTTTTATAATAGGATGAAATTGTTTGGGGATATTTTGTTCAAATCCTAATGCTTGTAAACCTATAAAGCTAATGAATTCTTTGTAAAAAAAGGAATAAAAGATGTCCATTCGGTTTACGTCCCCTTTACTTTATACTCAAACATACTATGTACAGAAAGTCGTATATTCTGGTAGAACATATAAGGGATGGAAATATGTTTTTTTTTTTTACTTTTCTTTGTGTGATGCTGAATAACATTCACATCCCCCAGGCGAGAGTGGTGTGGTGTCTTGACTTGTGACTTGACAGACTACTAACTTGGAAGCATCATCTACGTGCAATACGTATAGAACTTTACCGCCGCCTGAAGCTACTCTTCTGCTTAATTAACCCTCGATAAAAATTGAATCCACATTCCAAAATTTCAGTTTACAAAACCCTTTTGAGACCAATCTGGATTCATCGTGTCCAACTCTTTGGAGCATTAGCGTACTTAAAATCGTTCTTGGGACTTGCTTCTGGTACTTCTTTTTTATATAACAATAACACCCTCCACGATTTCAAAATTCTAACAGTAAAGGAACTAACCGTGTTCTTCTATAGTAAATTTCGCGAACGACTAGATAACCATCCCTTACGACTAGGCTGTGACCTAACTACAAGGAACATTCCAACTGTACGACGTTTAATGTGAAAATGCAGCAGAGATCTCTTGATCTGAATAACGTACACCATCTATAGTTCTAAACGGAGTATGTTCCACTGGGTACCTCTGTTCCTGAAAAAAAATTCCCTACCGCCCGTTTAATTAAATATCATTTACGGACATTGTACGGCTCACTGTTCAGCACGGTCATAAAAATTAAAGACCAAAAACTTTTGTTTGTTATCTGGATTATATGCTGTCGATAACTACAGTAATTGAGCTAATAGACCTGATTATTTCATTGATAAAATTATTGATAGAATACTTTCAACGTATGTATTATTTTGGCGAATACGTAAGCAACATTTAGGTTGATAGAATACTTTCAACGTGTGTATTATTTTGGCGAATACGTAAGCAACATTTAGGTTATTACGAATAATCTCGTTTCGTACGTAGGCTACCTAAGAGAGTCTGTTGTGGAACAGTGATCTCGATTGGCAGGACTATATTCGTGCGATATTACTCGGATCTCGAATCCAATTCGGATTATCTCCAGATCGGTTTTAGAAAGTATTTGATGGAGATTCAAATAATATTATTTAGTCAAATATAATAAAATTCCTTTCATGAGACCACACGACTCATGGCTGGTGGCAATTTTTAAAAAAGCTTATCATTGACTTATGGCAAAAACCATTCGTAATTTCTGTATATACTCGTTAGAGGAATCAAGTAACACTATTTTTGATTCCAAATTGAAATTTTGGTTTCTTGTCTTCCGGTTTACGGCCACTTCCGTTCGAAATCGAAACTTCAAACCTAATCCAGGCCCACTAACTTTTTGTTTAGATTACGAATCCGAAAACTGTTTTGCTATCTCCTGTAGTGTCTGATTTTGATTTCTTGACTTCCGGTCAAAATCGGAACTTCAGATTCATTGATTTCTGTATTTAGGCCCTACTCTTTAGAGGAATCGAATAAAACTATTTTTGTTTCCAAATTCCGATTTTTATTACCGGTTTTGACCACTTCCGGTCGAAACCGACAATTCAGACTCAATTTAGGGTCCACTAACTTTTTGTGTAGATTACGAATCCAAAAATCGTTTGTTGTTACCTCTTGCACTTTCAGACATCTTTGTGTGATAGACGGACGGAAAAAACAAAATGATAGCTGACAATTTAAAGAATTGCCACCAAATATATGAAATAATCCTTTTCTGAACATTTGATGGAAACACCAGGAGATAGATTGACGTGACAGATAATATAAAACTACAGAAACAGAAGTACCCATTTGGATTAGGGAAGTCAAAGAATACACGACAGTATTGAATGCGACACTAGGGGATTTATCAGAGAAAAGCAAGATTTGATTGGAAGAAAAATATTGGGAGTGAAAAAAATCGAAAAATCCCAAATTTAAGAAAGGAATTAAAGGCCAAAATAAGATGACTAAAGTAGAAAAATGAGGCTGTAAAAAAAGAAAAAAGGTTTAATAAATATAATTAGAAAATAAAGCATGTAAATAACTGTAGTAAGTAAATTTTAATAAGCTAAGTAAGTAAATGAATAAAACAAGAAAATATAGGCCTAAATATTATGAGCATTCTGATACCAAGCTAGAAATTTAAAAAAGTGACTTATGTAAATTGTCTTTTACAACAGTAATAGCTAATTTTTTATAATCTGTTAAGCGGAACTTAGCTCTGAAACGAAAAAAACCGATTTTAATATGAATTTTATTTCGAAATCGTGTAAAGTGTATAATTTTTTATTTTTCATTAGAAATAAATTGAATTATTAGTTTAAAGCGAATTCCAAATTGCAAAACACTCAACTGTAAATCAAATTCAAATGTTTATCACGTGTAAAAATATATGATTGAAAATCTAAATTGAAATGGAAGGAGTTTCTGTCTTCTATGTAACGCTATTATATTTCCAATTGTGATAGAGTTTGGCCACCCTAACTGCGAAGCCAGCAAGCAATTTCATTGAATTTAGTGCGAAAGAGTGAACATGTTAATACATTTAAATTTAAGTGTTAATTTCTAGTATTTATTTTTACTTTCTCTTGCCTATATGAATATATAGGAAGGAAAGTATTGTTTTCATTTAGATTTTTGAAAATCGAGTTTTCACCGGATAAACACGTTTTCAGGCCCCCCCTGAACCACAAAATACATGTTTTTAGCGATTGGTCTACGTTTGTGTGTGTGTGTGTGTGTGTGGTGTGTGTGTGTGCGTGTGCGTGTGTGTGTGTGTGTGTGCACAATATCTGAGAGCAGAACATCGTACAAAGTTCAAACTTGAAACTTAAGTTAGGACCTACTAAAGGACCCAAAACGTACATTTTCATCAAAATCGGTCTACCGGAAGTAGTAGTTTATTCGTGCAATTTTTCATTTTTGGGGATTTTCTCAAAATCGGCTCCTACAATTTTTATTTATCGCCTTATTTACTTCATTTTTTATGCTCTAAAAGAAAGAGTAGGCGCTATGTCTGCTAAAATTCTTGGGAAGGCTGTTTTCCCGTAGAAAAAAATGTTTTTTTTTTTAAGATTGCGGCCTTAATATGCATTTTAGGGGAAAAGTGTATTATCAAAGTGGTAGAAAATTTAAAAACCTACAACTTTTATTCTAAACATTTCTTTTTACAACGCTTAGTTTACCGGTAATTAGTGATTTTCAGTTGTTTTTTTTTAATGAAAATCTGTCACAGATTTCAACTTTAGTATGCATTTAACGACAAAAGCATAAATACAGGTATAATCAAATTTATAGGAAATTGAAAGATCAACAACTTTTATTTTAAGCATTTTTCTCTGCAGAGCCTAGTTCAGCCTAAGAGTGATGTTTCGTATTATTAAGCCACACTAAGGTTGGTTTTCATTTTACACCATTCACTCACGATTAAAATTAGGTTATGAATTTTGAGGTTAGTTTTTTGTTTATTTCTAATACTTTATTACTAATTTTAGCTTATATTTTTCGTTATTTCCATTGGCAAGAGAAAGTCGTGTGAGTGTTTCACACCAGATTTTATTTAATATATATTTTATATTCAATAAGGAGATGAAAATGTCTTTAAAACACATTTTATTGTCTGTGTGCAGTTATTGAACCTCTGATATCATAAATTAGTTTCTTCCTCTTGAAGAAACTGACTTCTTTCACATAATTTTTGTATGTTAATGCTTCCTTTAACTTAGTATATGCTAGGGGAAACATTAATTTTTCTCTTCAATAAATGTTCTGCAGTTGAAGTAAACTTAGAGTCTGAACACTATTTTAAAATTTAGACTCACTTTCGAAGAATTTTTAAAATTTTTGATAAACTTTGTTTTCTCGTACTCCAAAACAGGATCGTTTACTATTTCTAATATTAGGCTACAAACCGTTCGGAAATCATATTTTCCGCAAATTTATTTTTGAAAATCTGTGTGGGTTTGTCAATGAGAGATAAACATCTCTCGTAGCACTCAACCTGTTACAATAAGGAATTCATGTTCGTTTTTCAAGTACTTTGATAATACCTTTCATACTTTTATTACATCAACAGTTTCTACTTAGTGATTACTTATTACCTAACGGAGACCCAAGTAATGAACAAAGACTGAAATTCAGTCCTAACAGACTAACATGATATATTTTAATCATGAAGTTACCTGTGCAGAGAAAAATAACAAACCAGGAACCCCTAAATCTATTTTACTTCTGAAATTAAATACAACGTTGAAACTAATTCGTTATACATAACACAAGAAAGTGTTACTGAAAAGTTAGCAATTTCAGTAATTCCCAATGACTAGTCTTTTTATGTAACGTATATAGGTTATGTGTGGAATTCTCAAACAGCTTTTCTCTCTTCCATACTGTGTAGCATACTGTACATTAATCGATATAAAGAACATTGGGATGCGTGACGTCATCCTAATACATTATTCAAAACGGTTTTTATGCTTATATACACAATTTTCCTTCGTAATGACATTTTTCTTTCATTTTATTGTATTTCGTATTCTTCAAGCTAACTTCGTATTACACTTATGTGTAATGTATTGCATGTAGTGTGGACTATATTTTTAAGATTCCTCCGTCTTTTCTTAGCAAGTAAAGATTTATTTTTTATTTACTTATTTATTAATTATGACAGTTTTATAATTTGTTTTATTACTTTAACTTTTTCATTAATCTAATATTTGCATGTAAATTGTGTACTGTATCAACACAATAAAATTGTGGAGTGGGTGTATTTATAGTAGGCCTATATATTATTAGCAACCCCTACTCTCTTTGCTTCGAATTCATAAATATTCTATTGTATTTTTGAACCGCACAATATTGTGGTTTGAAATATTTTATTGTTTTATTTCGTACGGTTTTGACTTGTGCCTAGATAAATGATGTGAAATGATAAATACAAAAAATGCCAGATCTAATCGGAATCTAACCCTAATCCCCCAGGACCTCTGACATAGAATCCATTGGTGTTCAGCCGGTTTAGAACCTTTATTTTCTTTAATAACGCACATTATTGTATAATTTGACACATATTGAACGGCACCATTGCCCGGTTACCGGAATTTGTCGGATTATTAAACTTGACCTAATTTAATTAAACAATTTAAGAGAAAAATTTAGTATAGTATTTATTCTAGTATAATGGCATAACTGATAAATTTTATATTTTTCAACGATTTTTGGCCAACATAATCTGATGATATTTAGATTGTTTATCTTGAAAATTTTGCCATACGGGCAGGTGAAGTGTTAAATTAATTGCACTCAATCTGTTGGTTCCTGAGCTACAAAAAATAGTTCTGTTTCTTATAATATAGTCAGCTGATTATACAACTGAACTATTTAAGAACAGAGGAGGTAGAGGTGTAAAAAACACTAGTCAAAGTTATCTTCTCTGAGAGTAGTGAATTTCACTATACAGCCAGACCCTGTGGTGAATGAAGTAATGGTGTCATTTGCAGGGTGGAAAGTGGGTGTTTTTTTTTTGGAGGGCCTGGCATGCTGATAAGCATACTTTTCCACTCAGTGAGAAAGACCATAGTAAACCACCTCATTTCTCGTTTTTACGTAGTTAAACCTCTAGAGAGTCAAACCAGCTTTTCAGCTGTTGACCTAAACAATAATACATCTTGAAAATGTTATTAGAAGCTATCTTGCCCATTTTCTTGTGTATTACATGTATAATATTTTTTGTCCGGTTGATATTAATTTATTTGTGCCTTGTTAATCGCCATTGAACGTATACTTATTTTCAATATTCAGCTTCCGTATTCAAATTCGCTTTGTAGAACTTTATTCGTTAATATTTTTTTATAGATGCATAATACTTCTCTTATAAATTATTTTGTCATAAACACCTTACTTATCAAAATTCTAGATTAATAAAGATTTTCTACGTAATCGTAAAAATGTAAAGTCTTTCTGTCAGGTTCTGGATGTTTGCATGTAAATAACGAAACAAGGGTCACCATAACAAGAGCTAATCACACCATCACACCATAACAAGAGCTTATTATCTAAATAGATAAACCGACCCGATTTAGGTACCCGTCACAACAATAGGCGTATACTATACACATAACCATTTCTCAGAAATAACCCGATTTATTAACTATCATTATTTACATTAAAACTTCTAAATACTCAGTCCTGCTAGAGAATTTTTGAACAAACACTTAGATATTGTCTCGGTATGGTACTAGTTCAAAATTTGTCATATAGAGCAGAATAAGAAAAAACTTATTAAACTCTAAAAACCTTGAGTAGATTTTTTTTGTGAACATGCCAGTAATATTTTGGGTGTATTTACCTGATGCCTAAGAAATTTTGATTACGTATTCCAGATTGAAGAAAACACCAGAAAAGTGGAAACATTTCTAAAGGTATTTTATCGTATGTAGAAAGAAGTGTTCAGATAATTTTACCACCCGGAGCGTGGGCTTAACTGATAGTTTTATATTATTATAACCTGAGTGCATTAATGGTATATGATAATCTACATAAATTTTGTTTTAATGTATGATTTAATACCATGTAATCACAGCCTATCATTATAAACATTAAATAAACCTATAAAAAATGTTATGTAAGATTTTCGTTTAAGTTTTTATGACCAAGATAACTTCCAGTTCAATTAAACAGCAATAGCTATAAGAAATTTTGCAATATGTTAGCTAATGTAACTACTTCCGACGTTTCTGTTCACCCCCGTTAAAGCGCAGATGAAACCCGCTCCCTCTCCTATCACAAGGCCTTAAGCCAAAAGTGGCTCTCCAGAGGCCACTTACTTTAATGGCATCCTGTCCAAAGTAGAGCTTGATAAGTTAGATCAACTTACTTCGCCAGGTAGAAGCACGTTTATATTACAGTACTACCCTAGTACTGATTACTTATACCGCTAAATTATTGTGACGTTGATATATATATTAAATTCCATTCAAGATATTGCAATCACTAGAAACCGTCTTCCTAAATCACTATAGACTTTGAAAGTTTCTAACTTAAGCAATTTGTCGAATGCACCTACAATATATATACAAAAGTTCGACTTACTGTAAAATATTGATCTAAAATTCTCTAAGTTGATAAACTAACAAACTAACGAAGTATTTTGTGTATTTCTACACAAACTGGTTCATTGTTACTGACAATTGTTAATAACAACGTATGTAAATATAAAGTAATATAGCCAGTCGTGCTTACTTGCTTATCATTTTTACTTTCTCTTGCCTATTTGAATATAATATAGGAAGGAATTAGCTATTGTTTCCATGTCGATTTTTCGAAATCGAGTTTTCACCAGATCTACACGTTTTTAGACCCCCTGAACCCAAAAACCATGTTTTTAGCGATTGTTCTGTGTGTGTGTGAACAGAATATCTCAAGAACGGAACATCCTACGATCTTGAAACTTGAAAACGTGTGAAAAATTTTCCACACGAAAACGTGTGAAAAATAGATTTTTTTAGATTTCGGCCTTGGTATGCATTTTACGACAAAAGTGTATAAATTTATAATCAAATCAGCCTCCCCAACAATTTCAGCAGACATGGCGACTACCCTGTCTTAAGTAGAGCATAAAAAATTTAGTAAATGCGGCGATTTTTAAAAAATCGTAGGAGTCGTTTTTGAAAAATCGCAAAAAAGTGTGAAAGACACGAATAAACTACTACTTCAAATTGACCGATATTGATGAAAATGTTCGTGTCGGGTCTAATAGCACTATCTAACTTAAGTTTCAAATTCGTACGAAGTTTCGTTCTTGAGATATTATGTTCACACACAGACCAATCGCTAAAAACATGTTTTTTGGGTTCAGGGGGTCTGAAAATGTGTAGATCCGGTGAAAACTCGATTTCGAAAAATCGACATGAAAACAATACTTTCCTTCCTATATATATTTATGTAGGCAAGAGAAAGTAAAAATGCTTCAAACGAGTAATAATTACTCGTTTGAAGTATCACTTATATATAAGTATATTATAAGTATCACTTATATCACAATAGCAATCACTTGCTATTGCTGAACGATAAATTTGACTTACGTATATCCAAATTGTTTTGGAAAGATATCTATTTACTGTTTGTTTATCTGTTGCAGGTAGAGAACGTGAAAGCGTGCCTAATTCACGTGGAGCGATTAGGAGTGCCATTAGATGGAATATCATCTAAGGATGTTCGTGATGGCAACTTAAAAGCAATACTTGGGCTGTTTTTTGCCCTTTCAAAACACAAACAGCAACAAAAACAACTTGCAGCTGAAAGAGATAAAATCCAACGACTTAACGACATGCATTCCAGGTTAGAATAATTTAATTAGCAATATTGTCGTAAAATTTACAATTAAATTTCAGATTGATTTATCAGCGGATATATTAATGTGAAGTACGTTTATAAAGTAATACGTTGGATTTATGTATGGGAAGTTTATTATAAAGTCATCTTAATTATTAAATACGACTAATAATTAATACTTAATAGTAATACTTAATAGCTATGGGTTACAGCTAGTTTATCAAATATAGAAATACTGCTGCAGAATCGCTGCAGCCCCGTGGTACGTAACCAATGAAATATTACACAATGACCTACGCCTGCCCTTCATAAAAGAAGAAATTAAACAACATAGCGAAAGAACATTTACAAAAACTAGAAGACCATCAGAATTCATTAGCGATTAACCTCCTAGACAACAGCGAAGACACTCACAGACTGAAACGTTTTAAACCATTAGACTTACCTTTACGATTTTGTTAATCATTTTTTTTCTTTTCTACTTTAACTCCTAAACATCGTCATCTCATAATCGGCGTAGTTTTCATCTCTATCATCGTCATCGTCATCTCCCACTTCAACAACTTGGTGTTTTAAGATGTTGATTCATATTTCATCAAGTTTGATTTTGTGTATATATTTTTTCTTCACAGTTTAGTCTTTTTGAAATACACTACTGAGTGTAGTTTATACGTATTTTAATTCAAAAGGACATTAGTCAGATTTTATCATATTTGCTTAAAGTGATTGTATTTATTAACTTATTGTAAAATAAATACTACAATGTTACAAAAAAAGAAAGTTATACAGTTTTACTGATTGTCAGAACACTTAGTGTTTGTGCAGCACTAGGGAACATTGTAGATCAACTATATCAGAAACTTTGCAAGAACATTCAATTCTATGAAGTATTAGGTTATCTCAATAAACTAACTTCAAATTTAACCAATGAATTTTCTTTAGAATTCTACAGTAGGTATCTCGTTTAACCGAACTTGACAGAACTGGGTCCGGATAACCGAAAATACGGACGAACGAGAAAATATGATTCAGGTATTATGTATGTTAAATCACAACATCAGGTATTTTTAACCAGCAAACATACGAAAAACTTTGTAATGAAAAATAACCAATACTTTATAAAAATCTGCAATATAAACCAGTACCAATAGGCCTACTCTGTTTAATTTGCCCAGTTTAAGTTACAAGCTTCTCCCCGTACGCTAATGTACTACTAAAATCATGCAAGTCGAAATATTTTAGCGTATTGATATAAAAATAGATATGGAATATATCTATTATTAATTTCAATATTTGGTTCCAAAACTCCTTACTTAGGTTGATAATTTTATAAGAAATTTCCTCATAAAAACAATATTTTCTAATTTTATTGTAAGAACCAATTTTTGCTTCTAAATTTTCTCTCAGACTTTTGTAATTAATTAAATTGTGCCTTGATATATTTAGGATTTTTCCCTTCAATCTTTACTTGCCATCTCTTCCAAGATGGTTGGTAACAATGACTTTCGAAGCTGTAACTCTTAACAGATTTCCAAATTTTTCCTGATCCTCGTTCTTAAGTTGTTCAGCTAGGATATAAGTCTTATAGAGCGAACGCCAAATAAGCTGGCCGGTTTTCTGAAGTGCGCAGAAGGCTTATTTTGGTAATGGCACGCTCGGTTGCCTCAGCAAGTAGTGGGGTTCAGTGCTGTACTAGCTGTGATCAGTCACGTCGCTATCGCAACGTTATTATATTAGCTAACCTGAAAACATTAGTCTGTAATGTCGTGATGGGCGTTAATTGTTGTATACAATGTTTACAAGTGAATATTTTTAACGTCGCTAATAGATGATATTTTACATTGTTTAGAACATGTGATTTAATAGGCAGTTCGGTACTAAGACACGAAATCTTCCCACTGAATTCGAACTGTTCGCGCAGCTACACCGGCAAGCTTATTTGGCGTCCACTCTACTACATCTCATTTGCCCATAATTTTCTCCTGAACCATTATACAAAGTAAGCTGTATATATTCCCTCTCATTATATGTGCCAAATTATTGAAATCTGTACTGTAATTTATGTATTTTTGTAGTTTGTATAACATTTTAGACGCCGTCTATTTGTCAGTAATATTCTTCAAGGTTCAGGCCTTCATCTTAATTCTGAGAACACACATATGAGCAATCTTGGTCTTAACTTCAATGTAAGGTATCAACTGCACATTACCTTCTCATTTTATTGAAAGCAGTTCTTGCTTGTTCGATTCTACCTTTAATTTCTTCAGTGCCATAACCTCACTCTGAAAATCATACAATAACATAATATGAATAACAGCTGATGTTGCGACGAGAGAGCATTGCAACCAACATAGGTTTTTGGCATTATTTATGTGGCAATTGGCCGTTAAAGTAGTTAAAATAATATCAAGCTGTGATGTTATATATATGTGTCGATGTAAACCATTATCTTCACCAAGTTCCACTTCTCGGTCCACCAGTCGCTGTAGGTCCTTCTAAGATTTTGCTATGATTATCTTGTAATCTGCAAATCTCAAGTTACAGTGTGTGGAACTTTAGCTTGGGGAAGTCATGCATTTCTGAAAACATACTTCGCACTTCATTGGTCATTTAAAAACTGTCAACATTCGCTTGCTTTCGCGTTCCAATAAAGTATAAACTGATTGTGTCTTATGTCTCACATAGAAATATAAACAAAACAAGAATTGATAAAAACATGGAACGTTCATATTAAGTGATTTTATTAATTTGAGTAATATTTAATTATACTTTAACATCAGTTGTAGTGTCGATATCGTAGGTTTATAATTCCTTTCTCCAGCATTTTCATAGTAGTGTTTCTTAAAGTAAATGTTTACGTGTGTTTTGTGTTCCTATACTTCGGGTACTTACGTACAAGTATTAAGTGTCAATTGCGTGGTCCGGTTTTTAATTCACTTTTTCAAACAAAATGTCGGAAAATAAAATATTTATCGCAAGTTCGGAATTATTATAATTAGAGCGCCGACCTGATCAATTTTCAAGTTTTTTCAGTTAATATAGACCTAAATCACATTTAAACAGTAGAGCTACTTTATGTAAATATTTAATTTCATTTGTTTGCAATTGACCACACTTATAAATCAATTTATTGTAACAAAAAATAACTGAGCGTAAGTATTAAATTAAATGAAACAAATAAATGCATTAGTTGAAAGTGATATGTTTGAGTAAAAGCTTAGGCGTTCTTGGAGTCAGTATTTTCGGAAAGGCTAGTGTGGCGTCGGCCGCCGTTCGCGAAGCTGCAGTCGAAGTAGTAGGCGAAGTTGTACTGTACTACTTTACAATTTACCTAATTTATAAAAAATATATCTGCCTTGTTAATATTTAAGTTGACATGTTAAATATAATAAAGTATTTACACAATGGAAATCTCTAAGTAAATTAATTTTTTGTAATATCGTGCAAATTTAATTATATTTTAGCGCGTTTAATCTCAAAAGTTTTGTTTTAATAAATATTTTTCATACCTGTTTAATAAAATAATACACCGTTTATTCCTGCAATGTATTTCACCGATGACTAAAATTTATGAAATTTAATAATCCAGTTTAAACAGGTGTACATACTTCGGTGCTCTGTTTTCATATAGATTTATTTCGTTAATTAATTATTTAATTTTACCCTAGCTGAAAATTCACGCTTATTTTAAAATCACATCTCGTTTTAATTTAAATTACAAAATTAATGACAGTACTAATGGCATGTATCTAAACAGTACCAATACAAACGATTTGCCTAAATTTGAAATCTGCAATCTGAATTTTATATAATATTAATATTTATTAACATGTACATTAGGTATTTTCATTGTTTGTTCCATGACTTGTATTGTCACACGTTTGGTGTTAGTTGAGTTACTTTATACAAGATCCTGAAAGTATTACGATTATACAGATTCGGAAAAATTTCCTAAAACACTATGTTTGGAGTGTAGCATAATACGGGGAGTGTCACGTGGGTGATAGGGGCTGTAGAAAGGAAGAGAATAGAAGAAGCTTTTTAAATGTGGTGTTATAGGAAAATGTTAAAGATTAGGTCGTTGGATAATTTAAGTATTTTAGAGGTTCTGTTAGGCGAGTGGATGAAAATAGAAATATATGGAAACATCTTACCAGAAGGAGGGATAAGCCAGTGGGGAATATCTTAGGACATCCAGGTATTGATCTATCAATAATGGAAGGTAACATTGAAGGGGTGATTTGTAAGGGGAGGCAAAGGTTAGAATATATGAAGTAAATTACAAAAGTTGTAGGGTGTTACACGTAAGTAGATACGAAAGTACTTGTACATGATAGAAAACCTTGGAGAACTGCATCAAACCAGTCGAGATACTGATGAAAAAAAATAAAGAAATTATGATAAAATCTTTCATAAAAGATCTATGTTAAATAAATCTGCTATAGTGTAATACAGACCTTAGTTACAGGTAGGTAGATGTGAAACGACTTGCACAAGATAGAAAACCTTGGAGAACTACATCAAACCAGTCGAGATACTGATGACAAAAAAATAAAATAAAGAAATAATGATAAAATCTTTCATAAAAAAATCTTTATCTAATATCTTTTATAGTGTAATACATACCTTAGAATCCTTTAGCCTGAGAATCTAGCATTACATTTTTAGCCTCGAGCAGAGGTCCGGTTTACGTCGCATCTTTCAGCACAGATCCAAACAAAAATAACCGGGGTATAGACTTATTATAATCGCTATTTGGTTACATGGTGCAAATTAATAATGGAGTTGTAGAATTTACTTTACATTAATGTAATTGTAAGTTAATAGAAACTGTTACTTTTGGTTTTAATCTAATAACACCTCATACGCTGAAAATAAGAATTAAATAACTTTACTATAAAGTTTATTCTTCCTGTGGGACATATTACAGGAGAAGCTTTAAAACTAAGTTGTGTTCCATTAGGAACAAATATCTGTATCACGCAGTGAGTAACCTCTTTTCGCCTTAGCCTTCCTAAAGTAAGCACCCGCCGACCTCAAATTTATAGCACTTTGTAAACACATCCTCCACCAAAACTAACTTTCTCTTTCGGGCTAACATAACTTTTTTCACCAGTACAACTTTGAAAACTAGTTACGAAAACGTTAAACCAATGAAAAAAAGAAGTGAAAATAAAAGTTCGAATTATAGGAAGGCATTTTTAGATATACCGACGTATAGGCCTATTATTTTCTCATATCTAAAATGATTTATTACAAATGGTCAAAAATATTTTACTCCTGTTTAATTATAAAAAAATACAACCAACATATCATAAATTATAAAATTCTAAGGACGTTTATAAAGAAATTGATATAAACATTGTTCAGGAACTAAATAACTTGAAAGACTAAGGGAATATGATAAAATTTGAGTTAAAGAAAATTCTAAATACAGAACAAAACAAAGAAATACAGTTAATTTGTAGGTAATAAATAAAAAAATAGGCTTACATTTGGAAATTAGATCACTTTTTCAAGCGAATGTTCTGTCACGTAAACATTTAAAAAATAATCGTGTTTCAACGGCATTAAAAAAATCTTCGCGCTGCAACTTCTGACAACTTCTGATTCGGTGAGGTAAAATTGATCGCTTATAATTTTAGCAGTCTTCATTAGAAACTACAACAGCTTTATCACAAATAATCTTCTGAACGATTAGAAAAACCTTCTGAATGAAAATTATTAGAAAAAGAAGACTAAAATTTTACGGGCACCTATGTAGAATAGATGACAACCGTTTGACATTTTTATGGCACTTTTTATTACAAATTTTTATGACACTTAACAATAAACCTAAGGTGTTGGATAAATGATTCAAAGAAGTCGGAAAAGGTATTGAGAAAACCGGAATAAACCGAGGAAACTTACTGAACCGTACCAAATTCATAAACTAATTTCTGACTAAAGGATTCCATGAAGAGCGATACCAGAACGCCGGGTGGAAGGAGAAGTGCCTTCAATGAATAAATACTAAGAATTTGGGTTTCAAAAAGAGCTCCCAGAAACGTTTAAAGTCACCTCAAGTGGTCTAAAATTGGCCCTTTACGGAAGGAAAAATAAGTCTAAATATTTCCCATAGGTAATCTAACTTATAAAAGAAAATTGTATGAAGAAGATGGTTTTGTCTTTAAATTGCACTAAATTTTAAATAAATGAATTCCTGTTGCGAATATAAAAGTTTTGTGTTTTTGATTTAGATTCACAGCGACTTCCTGAATAAAAATTGTGAGTGAAATTGTTGATAAGCAATGCTAAGTTTCTTTTTGCGAATTTTAAAATTTCGAAAATGTTCAACATAACAAAAGAGGTAGAAGTGTAGAAGACATTAACCAGAATCATCTTCTTTGAGATTAATGAATTTCATTATACAGATCCTGTGGTGAATGAAATGGAGGTGTCTTTTTGCAGAGTGGAAAGTAGATGCTTTTTAGAGGGCCTGGTATGCTGATAAACATACCGTTCAATACAGTGAGGAAGGCGCATGTAAACCACGTCACTCCTCGTTTTATAGTAAAGCCTCTAGCTAGAGATTCAAACCAGCTTTTCGGCTGATGACCTAAACAAGATGTACACCTGGATCCAGAACGTTTTTTCTTTATTTGCTGAACAAAAATCATTGTTGTTTCATATCGTATATATTATTTTTGGTTTTACGTCTAACTTGTATTCATGAAGGGCTTATAATATATTCAACGATTTGATGATTTGGAATACTGGATAAATATATTAAGTACCTGTATCTTTTATTTATTCTAATAATCCTAGATAGTTGTGTAGCTATATCCTTTATCTGAAGAAATTATTTGTTACAATTGCAAAAAAATCATTTTTCAGTGATATTAACTATTTTCTTTTAAAAATAATTTGTATTCCTAATACCATCACATCATGAAATATACGAGATGAAATTTAAAATAATTTTATTCAAATAATTTGATTATAAATTGCTGATAACAAAGACGTTGTAGACAACGACCTCTCTTTCTCTAGATTGATTCAATTTAATTTCTATCAACTCAGGTTCTTAAAGCAGTTTTTTTTAGCTATAGAAAAATAATAATAAAAATTGTCGATACGCAAATTTTTTAATTTTCATAGTAATGCTTAGAAACCCCTTTTAAATTTTAATAAAAATTATTAAATTTGTCTTTTCATTTTAGATTTCATTTTGTAATAATGAAATAATATAAAGTACACATTAATTTAAATTAGTTACTTAATTTAATTTCCCTTTTTTATCTTAGAGATTTTCTTTTGTTTTTTGTTTTAGTTTCATCTATCGAATAGATTTTTTTAATTAATTCAAAATTTTTTGCATTTAATACATTTTACTTTTATTAGTAAAAAATATCTTAAATCTTTATTTGAATAATGTTTCTAACCGTACAGAAATTCCGTGTTCCCTAAAATTTTTCAATTCTTTAACAATGTAAACATAAAAACTTAAAAATAATCGTCGAAGATTACATGATATAGAATTTCCGTATACTTAAGAAAAAATGGTACATTAAAATTTAATATTTATTCTCCTAAACTGAAAGGAATACTAAATTATCGTATGTAATTATTTATAGATAATTTCGTTCGTACAATTTATTATACAGAATTAACTAAGTTTACAAATAAATAAAAAAAGATATTGAATTCCAGTTGGTGAATAGATCAAACAGCAAGTCTAAAGCTTGATTTGAAGTTGAAGATTTTTGGAATTACCGAGTCGACCAGTCATTCTTATAGTGAACATTTTACTAACACAAACGAGGTCGCTAAATGAAGTCACAATAAATTCTTGAGGAAAAGAAGTTTATTACTTTACATTTAACACTTCAACCAGGAAATCTGTTTTTTACAATCATAAAATACTAGGGAAAAATAACTACCAGATTTGTAAGACTGGAGGAGAATCATTTTTACTGTTAACTATGGCTTTAACTTTTACTGTTAACTTATCTAAAACCGTACCGTAGGTTCAGAGACAAACTTCACAATCATAGCAATCCCTTAATATGTAATATAAATTCTGCAGACCTACCAGAAATCGCACAAAGACGACTGAAACGCCGATGGAGTAGAGACATGATACATTAATACAGCTCTAATATTATTAAGTGTACAAAAATCTGATTTAAAAATTAATACATTTATCGTTATATGGGGAGCTATCGCTGGGTGGTGTCCTCCTCAAAGCCATTTTCGCGGTTAGCTTTTTTTGTTAATTTAATTGTGAAAATTTTTGGTAGTTGTTCTTATACAGTTGTAAAATAAATAAAGTAATAAAATACTATGGCTTTAAGATGAGATAAAAATTGAATACCTTTGCTTTCCCGAATGTTTCGAATTCTTGTAATGCAGGTGTACGATTACAGAAATTTAATATGATATGGTATTACGTGGGATATGAATAATAGGTCTGTTAATTTTTTTCATATTTATTTAGATATGTGATGTAAATTTTTGCAAAAGAAATATTTCAAGTTATTTTCTTGAAGGCAGACTCTGTATTTAATAAATTAAAAATATTGTTCGCTTGATGAGAAATATAAATACTTTTAATTGTGCCTGGCGTACTGATCAGCAGTTATATTTTACAAATTAGTGAAGAAAGCATTGGTAAATCATTTTACTTTTATTTACTCAGTAAAACTTCTGGGATTCAAACCAAATATTTGGCTGTTAAACTAAATAAAAAGCGTACGTGGATGGAAGTAAGTGGATGAAATTATATTTTTTTCGGTAAAATGTTTTAGCAACGTAACAAAAGTTTATTTAAGTTGAAAGGCTTGAAGTGTTTAAATGTTATTGAAGTGGTTATTTAAGGTACGTTCGCAACATAAATTAAAATCATAAGAAAAGAACTTGAAGTTTATGAAAAAGAACACTAATTTATTGGGCTCACTCATAAAGCCTAGATTGTAAGATCTTTTTTCACTCCTGTAAATCTTTACTTAGCTCGCCTCTATCTGAACCCCCTTACGTAACGGCCACGTCTCCCGGATCCTGACAAGCTGCTTTTCGGTTCTTCCACCCTTCAACAGGCTGATGGAAACCCGTCTTCCAATCTGTCTATTTCTCTCAATTCGTCTCCTCTCCCTTACTATTTTTAACGTCATCCTATACATTCTCCTACTTCCAACCTTAATCAATCTCCGACTTCTGAAGTGAAACCGCCTATCTTCCACGTCCTATCCACACAGTTAAGCATCCCTTTCACCCTGTATTTTACTTTGTAGAAAATCAATTTCTTAAATATATTGGGCTATATGAAGAACCCTATCGGTGCGCGAGGACTGATTTTTGTAGATGGTTTGGTTTCAATAACTCACAAAATGTATGATTGAGCAATATTTATCATACTTAAGACTCCAACACAGTTTGAGTTATTATTAAATATTACCGTCTTCCTACAAAATATGATGATATCTTTGTAATAATATGTATTAAATTTTGAGAGTTCGGATGCCCTGTATAATATTTTGAATGAATTTGTCATTAATTAAATTAATTTTATCCAACGTCGTTAGATTCAAAATTTTCTTAGTGAAAGAAGGCTGATTTCAAACAAAAAACACAAATTTATGATGATAACATAACACATATTTTTAATAAGTAAGAATAATATTAAAGAAAAAAAATCCTAATACAAAAATTAACATTACTACACAACTAACAGATTCTATATAACATGGCCATGAATACTAAATACAGTTTTTTAAATACCTGAGCTCATTGTATTTATGTACTGACTCGGGTTTTCCGTATTATCGTAGTTTCGATGACACCTTGTACTTGTCATATAGTCCCCTCTCCCCAAAGAGACGTCTTGATACAACTTAACAGCCGAATTGAGTGTCCCTTATCATATTAACGTATCATATTATGTGTTAGTTTTCCCACAGTATAAAACTTTATTTTATTTTATTTATTTGTTTTATTTAGTTACACATCATAATAAAATTATTACTATACTAAGCTATAAATAATATTTTTAACTAAATATACTTATACGCAAAAACTCTTCTTCACAAAGAGTTCTGACTGCGCATAGGAGTAAATAAAAGTTATTTAAACAAATTTATAAACAATAATAACTACTATAAAAAAATAATATTATAAAATCTTAAAAGGGTACAAGAAATACATTAAACAGTTTTTGTTAAAAGCATTAAAAATAAATGATAAATACCATTAAATTTATATAAAAAATATTTATAATAATAATTTTAATAACAATAACATTTTTTTAAATTACCTTAGATTATGTAAAATTGTATTAATAGAGATAAAACTTATTTTTTGTAATAACTAAAACTACTTTACAATATATTTTAGGAAATACAATGTGGATATTATTATTTAATGAGAATTATCAATTGATGAGCACAGAAACTAACAAAAACTAATGCAATGAGGAAAGCAAAAAATAATCAGAGAACAGTTATTTTAAAACTTGGAAAAGTTTCTCAAGTTCTTGTTCGTATATCGATAGGTTATGATATTTAAGTTTATGTTTCATAAGATGTGATGATATAATACTGTGTGTATACAATGGTAGTACGTTGACGAACCGCCGCTCTAGATAGAGAAATGATTTTTGAAAAAATGTACTATTTGGTTTTCTTGTCCCTTATTTTTCCAAAATTCCTTGTATCTTGTAGTAACTTGTACTCATTTATAAGTTCTTTACGGATTGTCTACATATTTATGATATTTTTGCACGTTCCGGATTTTTACCACCACACGTTCTCATTTACTCTCACCCACTACCATCTTAGTCCTTTCTCCCCGGTCACTTTATTTAACTTACTACGTCACAAATGGACCAACCAATGACAGTTTTCATTAAAATTCCTTCTAGAAGGACTCTCTCTCTCCCTCCTCCCCCTCTCTGTCTCTCTTCAAATTTGCGGTGGTTCTATCAAATTTTAGTGTTTATAACGTATCCTTTACTCGTGTGTGTAACCAATGATTTATTTTCCGCACCCAGGATGGCTCGCTACAGAATTTTTTAATTTTACCTATCCTAGAGTTACCTGTGCACATGTACCGAATTTCAGCTCTCTAAGTGATCGGGAAGTTAAACAGTTAATGATGAATGAGTCAATAATATCTTTTGCATTTTTATACTCATAGATACTCATAGTTACCTGTGCACATGTACCGAATTTCAGCTCTCTAAGTGATCGGGAAGTTAAACAGTTAATGATGAATGAGTCAATAATATCTTTTGCATTTTTATACTCATAGATTATTATACACATTATTTTTTTCGTAATTTACAAATAACGTTTTACTTTTTTCATGTTAAATTTCAGTCACGAAAATGATTTGGTATAGCGTACGATGTTTACGGTTATTCTATGTAACTAGTATAATGATTAATGACGTAATATCTTGTTTTACTTAGTATATTAAGTACACAAAATACAATGGTCTTGTTCTATTACTTTTTCTAAATCGTTATAATTTGAAATGTCAATGTTTTAAAATAATCACGATAGTAAATCGTGGCCATGCTGTAGTTAGATAAGACTTTTTTCAAGTTATTAAAATATGTTTTTTTTTAATAATAATTGTTGAAGATGTGTTGTTTCAATAATATTTCAGGTATTAAATTTTCTGAATATATTATTGTTAGAAATAATTTTCATTTTAACATAATTTTTCATCTGGTTAATCATACCTATATATTTCTGTGCAGAGTGAAGGAATAATGACAAAGGGTTAAAACTCGTTTAGCTAAAGAATAATCTTTCAGCTTCTTCCTTAAATCCAACCCAGGATGTTCAGCTTCTTGTTGAGTGCTTTACCAATATTTTCATTGAAGTTTCACAATTTTTCAGATTGAAATGTTGCGTAAAATGAGTTAGTTGGGCTGATCAGGGGGAAACACTGCGCATCGTTGTAATCCCGTCCTAACACCTTTCTCACTTGACGCTACATAATTTGGTCTAAACCTAAACATAACTTCAAAAGGAGTGAAACGGCTACTTTCATGTTTTCAAGCCAAATTGAAACCTAACGGAAGAAGCCACTCCAAAGAAGCATCCCACTTGTTTTTAGAATTGGTGTGAAAAGAAGTTAAGATGGATCTCAAATTTCTATTTACTCTCCCAGCTTGCAATCCTTTTAGAAAATAGGGAGTCTGAAAAACATGAGAGATTCCATGTTCGAAACAAAAATTTTTAAACATACGTAAGGTAAAATGAGAACTATTGTTAGAATGGATAATTTTAGGAAGCCCAAAATTTATAAAAATAATTTTCAATTTAGGAATCACTACCGAGGAAGTGGCGTTCCTACAAGGTAATAGCCACACATATTTCGTAAAAGAATCGACAAACGATAAAATATAAGAGTTTCCATTTGAGGTACGAGGCAAGTTATCTAAATATTTAGACGATATTGAACTCTCAATTATTTTTCTAGAATCCAATTGTTCTTATCGGGACTTTTCGATGGCTGAATGGTACATCGAGTCGGCCCTCTGAAATCAGGACGAATGACTAGAATTCTTAAAACTAACAATTCGTGTCATTAGATGAACACTTCAATGCATGCGATGGGCGTAGATTCCGTAGAACTATTAAACTGTTTAACTTATTAAATTTATGTATACTTTTATGGTTTTTTATACTATAGAATTTAAACAAAAATCAAGACTGTTTTTTTTGTTTTTTTTTCTTGTTAAACCCCGGCTACAAATTTTCTCAGTCTGCCTCAACGGTATTCTGTTTACTATAACCATCTATAATGTAGAAACGATTTGACTGCACATTTCTAAACAAAATAATATTTATACAAACTTGTAATTTCGCACGTAACCTATTATATATTTTTTTACCACTACTTTTCATGAGTTTAGTAACGTTTCTTTTGAACACTTGATTGATTCCGAGTTGCTTAACATGTTCCTGTAAAGAATACAACATATTATTTATATACTTTAAAAGTCTCCTGTTTACTCCTTAGTTACAGAATTACTGAACCGTTTTCTTCAGAAGTACACGAGAAATTTATGGGAAAGTACTTTTTTAAATACGTCTGTTTTAAAACACGTTTGAAATGTAAAACGGATTTAAACATGTTTTATTGTACTGTGCACGGCATATATTTTCCACGGTTAAGTCCATAAAATACAAATAATAAGTTTCGCAAAAGTTATGTTCAAGTAAAAGTGACTATAAAGTAAAATTATTTGAACAAATTTTATGATAGATATGTTTTGACTTGAGTTAATCTTGCTTGAGGTTTTATGGATGTACGTTACTTGTGTATCAGGTAGTTTCTGTAATGTTCTTCTTAGAGTTTGTTTACAAAAATTTTATTACTTGTTCAAAGCAACTTGAAGCTCTGCAATAACGAATATTCCTTATGTATATGAACTTTTCGAAGGAAATTTTTAATGGCGCTTTTTGTGCTCGTTTCTTTAACAAGTACCTTCTCTGTTTCTGAGTTTCTGCAAAAGCAAGACTGTTGATCCTGTTTCCTTTTCTTTGATTCTCGCATTTGTACTTGTTTTAACAATAATTCTGTTGTAACTTTCTTCAACAGTTAGCTAAAGAGAACAGGTGACCGTCCATTAGCCTGTCTAACACCAGTTTTAATTTCAAATTCTTCGGAGACTTAGATGTTTTTTTTTTGTTGAACTTTAAATATACAGAGTGAGTTTTTAGTCCTGTTACCCAATTGTTAATGTCTTGTATTTTTTTCTAAGAAAGGGAAATTGTGTTTGTGACACGAAGTTGGTAGCCCTACTCAACCGGTATAGATACGGTAGTGTGAGTTGATTCTCCTTGAGCTGTGTAAAATTTTGTACCGTTTTTGGTCGTGTTACGAACAGAATGTCTTTTACTGTAGAACAATCGCTTGTTTTAATCTGCAGTCTGAAGCTCTTGGACTAATCGTACGCGATACGGATGAAATTTCTATTTTGTAGCAGCTTTTCAAACATCAAATATGACAAACCAACTTGCGAGGAAAGTTTACGTAAACTTTTCTGTGGAAAATTGAGCAATCTTGTTTTCACATTCTCAAAACGTCATCTGTCAAGAGAGTTGGTCGACCACTACGTTTTCTGTCGTAAACACTACCTGACTCTCGAGATCGGTATGTTAGTTTAGAAATTGACATTTTTCTGGTGGAGGAACACCATCAAATTTAATTTGAAATGATTCTTTTACACTCACGCACGATTTCGTAGCAAAACATTGTTCGAGAATGAAATCCCGTTGTTCTAGGGTAAAAAACATACTGTTCGTAACGCGACCAGAAACGGCACAAAATTTTACACAGCTGAAGGAGATTAAATCACACTACCGTATCTATACCGGTTGAGCAGGGCTACCAACTTTGTGTCACAAAACAAAATTTCCCTTTCTTAGAAAAAATTATAAGTTAAATAATATTTTTTTAAAACAATGTTTTGCGAATGTTTTTGTTCTATAAAATTATTTCGAAAACACACGCTTAATGAGATAATATATAATTTAGTAAAAGTTTTGTTTTTGAAGGAATTCCCGTATTTATCAAATACATCGTCATTTTTAACAACTATTTTGCAGATTAACGTAATATTTGGCAGGTTTGATCTGAAATTGTTACGGAAATCGGTGATTCAATAAAATTTAATAGAACATTCCTATTTAAGTTACGAGGACCGTTTTTTCTTCAAAAACAAAACTTTTACTATATTATACATTTATCTCATTATGTGTGTTTTTTAAATAATTTTATAGAACAAAAATGTGCAAAATACTTCGTTTTTAAAAAAATACGTCATTTTCGACAAGTTTTAGTTACTTAAAATTAGAAATGTTTTCTGAAATGGTTTTACATTCTGCATATCGCTCCTCTCTGCGGGAGGCCATCAAGTTATAGACAGACAATAATTTAAAGTTTCTTAGAAAAATGGATAAAAAAGTATATTGAAACATCTTACCAGAAGAAGGGATAGGCTAGTGGGGCATATCTTAAGACATCCAGGTATTGGGCTATCAATAATGGAAGGTAATATTGAGGGAGTGAATTGTTGGATGAGGCAAAGGTTAGAATATTTAAAACAAATTAAAAAAGATGTAGGGTGTTAAGTATGTAGATATGAAACGACTCGCGCAAGATAGACAGCTTGGAGAACTGCATGAAACCAGTCGAGAGACTGATGACAATAAAATTGTATTATTTGTAAATATTGTATTTTAAAAAAACAGTTAAGTATTGAATGAAACCGGATGTAGGTACATAAACTCTCTCATAGCACGGGTGATAAAGCTGGTAAATAATAAAATTAAAATTACAAATGGATAAGAAAGCTTTTGTAATATGTATGTTCGAAATCGATAGTTGAATGATTCGTAAGAAAATGTGTACGGTTTGCCATAAACATCTTAGAAGATGCTTCTTGTTATTTTAAAAGAGTTACAGAATCGGCTAAACGTGGTAAATTTTTATTGTTTTGTTTTTACAACCAAGTTAGACTTTTTAACAAAAGAAACCGACATCATGTGCTGGTTACTTACTACTTTGAAAAGCATGACCACGGAAAGTTGGTTCACTGAATGAGATGGAAATAGAATGAGTAAGAGATACTCCAGACTGAAAAGACCTACTCAGTCCTCAACCCGTTTTTTCCTCGTTTTTTTATTCTTGTCCGTTTTTTCTTCTGATTTTTTTTAGAACAGCGTTGCAAGTACCATTTTGAGACTTCTCTTATCAGTGCTTTGTAAAATAGGGGAGGTTTGCTGTGTTATCTCATTCTTTAGTGTTCCTTGCATAATGATATACTTGAATGAAATAACCTCATATAAGGATAACAACTGGCTGTTAAACTGACAACTTTCATCTCGTTTTACTAAATAATGAAATAATTTTTCACCAAAACTTTTGTTTGAATTAATAGTCTTAATATTTAAAAAGATTAGGATTTAGGTTTTTCATCCTTTTATTAACACACTACCTCTTCCTCCCGTTTCATTCGCGTTACCATTCCTCTTCCGTCTTCCCACCACTACCTCTTCCAAAATCACTGCTTGTTTGCTTCCAGTTAAGTTAGCACATTATTTGAGGAAGTCTAGACCAAAATTGCCCAGCGGTACGATTGATTTTTTTATAATTGATCAGGCACGTACGTATACAGAAGGGGGTAAACGAGGCATTTGCCCCTCCCCCTCCGATATATATATATATATATATATATATATATATATATATATATATTAACATTTTTTTCTTTGTTTTCATGTAATAAATAATAGAATGAACAGGGAACAAAAATTATCTATAATACTCACCTCAGAGTATTACATTATCAAGACATCTTTCGTCTCACACGAAGACATCATCAGGATGAACATCTCACAAAACACATAAAACAAATAAAACATATAAGGTTGAAGACCACGTCAATAAATTTAATGTAACCGTTGCAACCATATTACGCGCGACTATACTTACTTGTTCACAATCATTTTTATTTTTCTTATTAGTTTATATTTTATTTTACTTAAGAAACTAGATAATTAAATAAACAATATGAAGTTGTATTTTTCATTTCTGTTTTTATTCACAACTAATGAAAAAAGTAATGTTTAATTATTAAGAAATCAAGAACTGTAACGTCCTGAAAAGAAAATAATTTGTGTTGAAAACTTGATAACGGTAATGTATTAATTATATCTTAAGTCCTTCAAATGACGAAACAGTTTGAAAATAGATTCTCTTCATAATTGTGTTGGAGGGTTGTTTCATTAAATAAACTTGTGTACGCCTTCAACGAATTTTGAGTATTATCTTGAATATAAGCTTAAGCAAAGGAAATCTTGTTCATAAACTTTCTGTGAAACTATCGTCGCGCGTGTTTCTCCATCGAGTTACAACACCCAGCCAACAACGTTACAAGTATTGTTTCTGATGAGAAAAGGGGCTCTTAACTGAGGAAATCTGTTCTCTAGAACGGGGAAATCTGAAAATTGAAGGAAGGGGTATGCCAATTTGCATGGTTTAATAATGGTTCCTCTCAAAGCTTTGCTAAGGCATGATATCTGTACTATCACTTGAAAATACACCCCTTCCTGTACGCCTATATTACGAACCAATATTCTTACATAGATATGCGAATCGTTTTCAATTGGAAATTCAATGGTTAGTTATTTGTAAAGAAAATTGACTAGGTTATTTAATCTGATAGATTTTTTTAAAATTCATGAAATCATTCCAGTTACTTCATTAAAATTATTGAAAAATGAAATTCAATTATCTAAATTTCTTATCATATATATAAACAGATAAATTTTTGTTTGCTGTCCTCTTTAAAAAAAAATAACGGGTAGATCTACTACAATCAGTCCAGTGAAAACTGATACATTTTATAACATAAAGCCTTTAATATGTAAGAAAATAAAATAGATACCTACGTCTTATTGAAGAGTTATACATTAACTTAAGTTTAAAATTGGTTTAACATTCTTAATTAATTACAAACACCCACCCCAATATCACCATTTCTTCAATAATTAGAATCTCTACCATTATAAATTTGGGTATTTTTTTATCCGAGGCGGCAAGAAAAACTCATGTTCACTCCTTCATGATGGGGTAAGTAGTGTTGGACTCAATTGAGGCGTCCTCGTACAGCCCCAACGAGGCCGGAACTGTCTTACCAACCAAAAACCCGCCGCCTGGCCACTTGATCCGATATCAGCAAACAACCCTCCACCTTCCTCGGAACTGTTTATATAATACTACAAGGGAATGTCGGGTTAAAAAAAATTGAAATACTGTCAGCGGGGCGTGGAAGGGAAATTAGTGTGCCTACCTTATCTACTAAGATCGGGAGAGGACTGATTCACTGTGGGAATGGGTAATAGATTCACAAATTATTATATAATTTACAGAATGGTTCATATATAATGAGAAAGTTCTTACTGACTGACTGACTCACGTACTCGTCACTGATCTTCTACTTGCACGATCGATAGAAAACTGAAATTTGGAGAAAATACTCCCTTTAGGATAAATAGAAAAGTTAAATATAAACGATTTCGAGATTCCACCGTTAAGGGATTGAAAAGCTGTTCAACCCTTAACTGATATATAAAGTTTACTAAGTTCCGGACTAGCTAGATAGTTAATATTTGGTGGAGATGTTACTTATACTAGTTCAATCAAAAAAGTTTTATAACCATTTCCAAAATGTTCCCCTAAAGGCATACAAATTGTGTTTAACCCTTAAACCATTATTTATTGTTTATTAAATTCCAAACAAGTTAAATGGCTAAATTTCTGTGATGTTATTTATAGTACAGCTAAATTAATTACCCCTTAATGATTATAAAAATGTACCGTAAAAGGTTGAAAACGGTGTTCAGTCCTTAAACCAATATTCTTTTATTAAGTTCCGGACGAGGTAGATGGCTGTAACTCGGTGGAGATGTTCCAAATATATCTATATCAGATTTTTCCAAATCAGAAAATCGAATTTTTGATTTATCTATAACTCTAACTTAAAAATTATTTAAATAAAATAATACACGGATGACTCTGGGACGGGCAGCTAGTGAATAAATATGAAAATATTGTTTGTTTGGGAAAAAATAAATAATTAAGTATTGTGCGCTACGGAGGCGACCATTATTTATTTTAAACTTACTGAAATAATTGCTTTGGAAATGACCAAGAATTCAGTTTTCTTGGTGTTGAATTTTAAGCCATATTCTTGATCATTTGTATTCAAACTTTATTTTATTCCTAAAAATCTGAAAGATTATAACCTTAATTGTTGTTGTTGTTTAGGTCAACAGCCAAAAGGCTGGTTTGAACCTCTAGAGGTTTTACTAAGTTAAAAGAGAAGTGAGGTGGTTTACCATTGCTTTCGTCACTAATTTGAAAGAGTATGCTTATCAGGATGCAAGGCCCTCCGAAAAGCACATACTTTCCACCCTGCAAATGACACCTTTACTTCATTCACCACAGGGTCTGGCAGTATAGTGAAATTCATTACTCTCAGAGGACTCTGATTAGTGTCATTCATACATCTACTATCTCTTCTGTTCTTTAAATGATTCAGCCATTTAGTTAGCTGACCATGTGTTAAGAAACAGAACTATTTTTTGTTGCCCTGGAACCTGCAAATCGAGTGCTATTAATTTAACACTCAACCTGCCTGTTATGGGCACCCTTAATTACAGTATGAAAAATTAATTACGGTACTAGGCTATAACGTTGGCAAAAAAATTATGAAGAGAAAATCTAAAGATCTATCAGGAGGTGAGGATGAACCGGACTCTGTTCAATTGAAAAAAGCTGAATTCCAAAAGTAATATTATTTCCCCTCACTGCAACATGTAATCGTTTCAAAATTTAACAGAAACTAAAATTATTTAATTAGAAAAAATCGGATTAGTTCATTGTTTATATAAATTGAGTAAATACTTTCATTAATTTAAAAATAAAGTTGTTTTATTTGATTTAAGAAAATCCTTCACTTATTAGTATAATGGTTAGCCAACTATCTAATGAATATCCGTGGGGAGTTGTTTTAGTGTATATAGACACGCGACAAAGTCGTTTTTCACTTTTGTGTAACATTCAATTCCGTCTTCGTATTTCAACAGTCCTAATATAACTCAATTGTACTCGCTTTATTTAAGATTGCTTGCGTTATTTTATTACGAGTAATAAACAATTAACCAATTAAATTTACGGTTGTTTGGGTTGTAAAAATATAACCATAAAATTTTAGATTTCATGATGAAGGTGTGGTATTTCTCTAAAAAGAACAGGATAATGTGAAACAAGAGGTCGGCTACTGTAATAACAATTCAAAAAATTATTATTGTAAAATTGTATTTTGTATTATTTCTAATTAATAAAAAGATAAAGTTTTGTTATCGTTAAAATAATTATATAGCCTTCATAATCTTTTCTCGATTATGTTTTTACAAATAATAATAATAATAATACGGATTTAATTCTCATATTTTTTACGTATGAATAACATTACATTACATTATTATACATTTATATCTTTACTTTTAAATTTATGAACGAGATGGTTTATTTAACCTATCCAGTTATGGTTTCCCGATTCCCTGGATGGGTCAATATAGTACCCCTTTATTAAGGACCAGATGGTCCAAAATCAAAGTATTGTAACACCTAAGACTAAGTTCGTTTGGGATCTAGTAAACACAACAATGTAATAAACATTTAACAATTAATTTATTGATACAATTAAATACAATCAAATATTAAATTTGAACTGCTGACAAAGTTGTCCATAACAGGTAGGTGGAACATTAAATTATGTGCACTCGGTATGATAGTTCCACGGCTACAAAAAAATAGTTCCGTTTCTTACCAAATGGTCAGCATGACAAGCATTTAAGAACAGAAGAGGTAGAGGTGAAGACACTAATCAGAGTTATCCCCTCTTGAGAGTAACAAATTTCATTGTACTGCCAGGCCCTGTGGTGAATGAAATGAAGGTGTCATTTGCAGGGTGGAAAGTAGATGATTTTCGAAGGGCCTGGCATGCTAGTTAGCATACTTTTCCACTCAGTGATGAAGACAATTGTAAACCACCTCACTCTTCGTTTTACGTAGTATAACCTCTAGAGGTTCAAACCATCCTTTCGGCTGATGACCTTAACTACAAGACTAACAAATACATTTAAATTAATTACAAGACTTAAACATAAACTAAACTTGACCACAAAGAAACTCACTTAACAATCAATGTGTCAATCTGATGTGAGTGTTTCACACCAGATTTTTACAGGTTAAGGCAGACAATAAAGGCCAAAAATGATTGATAAAAAATGTCAATTTTCCCGGAAATTGAACTGGATCTTTTACTCAGAAAACAGTGCAAATTAGGGACCTTCACAGTAAAGAACTTGATAATTTAATTTAAAAATAACTTAAGATTATTAATGAAAGTATGATTAAATTATCACAAACGTGACAATTAATTGTAATTTAATAGTTTTGTCTTATGTATTAGACCAACTTCTACGTGATAAGTTATCATCACGTTGGAAATTACTTATTGAAAATTCAAACTATTATCTCGTATTATTCACGTTACTTTTGAAACGTGATTTTACAAAAAAATTATTGAATTGAGTTTGTAATTATGACTAAATATTAGTAGTTGTATAGTTGATAGGAAAAATCTGGTATTAAACACTCACACGATTTTACCTTGCCAATGTAAGTAACAAAAGATATATAACCTATAATTAATCATTAGTAAGCGATGGAAAAAACTTAATTTTAATTATGAGTGAATGACGCAAAATGAAAATCAATCTGTCGAAAAAATGCTTGAAATAAAAGTTGTAGAGTTCTTTATTTTCTATAACTTTGATATTACACACTTTTGTCGTAAAATGTATACTAACGCCGTTATCCTAAAAATCTCATTTTTACCGAATTTCATGAGCAAATACTACAGCAAGTCACTAATTGACGCTAAACTAAGTGTTGTAGATAAAATGTTGTAGGTTTTTAATTTTTTTACAACGTTAACTCTCTCTTGCCCTATTTCAACCGCAATTTTAAAAAAATATTACCACGAGAGCACAGCTCCCGAGTTTTTCAGCGGACTTGGCGGTTATCCTATCTTGCAGGGCATAAAAAATTTAGTAAATAAGGCAATTTTTAAAGAAAATCGTTAGAGCCGTTTTTTAGAAAACCGCAAAAAGCCAAACATCGCACGAATAAACTACTACTTCCGGTTGACCGACTTCGATGAAGATGTTCGTGTTGGGTTTCCTTAGTACCTAACGTTATTTCCAAGTTTCAACTTCGTAGTAAGATATTCCGATCTTGAGATATTTTGTTCACACACACAGATCGCTAAAATCATGTTTTTGGGGTTCAGGGGTGTTGAA
Organism: Catonia carolina; assembly: GCA_035578175.1. Classification (NCBI taxonomy): domain Eukaryota; kingdom Metazoa; phylum Arthropoda; class Insecta; order Hemiptera; family Achilidae; genus Catonia; species Catonia carolina. The sequence continues at coordinate 21,956,655 of JAQMRL010000008.1, read as the reverse complement.
AACGTGTAAATCTGAATAAAACTTGATTTCATAAATCGAAATGAAAATAATCCTTTAATTTCCTATATGTTCATATAGGGCAACAGCTTTCTGTTGCCCTATATGACAATTTAAATTTTGTTAAATTATTAAATTTTGAAATATTACAAAATTTAAACGTAAGACAGCACAGAAAATCTAACATGGTTGCTTTAGTAATGTATAAATCTTCAGTAAAAGTATTCTTGTTTCTAGAAAAAATAAGAAAATATCGTATGCATTCAAAGTCGAGGGAGTAAGGTTGTTTATTATATATATGCATTTTTTTAACTAAATATCTTTGGTTTATTGTTAAGTGAAATATAATATATGGTTTGAGTTTAAAGACTACCTGTGCATTGAAATCTTATGGTTTTATTGGAATAAAATACACACCTGATGTTGTGTATACACAATCATCTCCCTCCTTCTTTCATTCAGGACGAGATCTAGTCGCTTCTCAGCAACTTACTACTCGATTATATACACTAAACTCTGCACCTGTGCGTCTTTGATATTTTTTCTTTCTCTTTCCCATGGTCTTCTTTTTATAAAATTGTATTGTGTTTTATAAGATGGCATCTTCTAAGTCGGTTTATCTGCACCCGCATAGCAGGTCAAGTTCAGTACAGCATGTTCGTGAAATTTATACGTTGTAATAGGTCTACAGCGTTACCTTTTCCGTCCTGACTTAAATTTCTCGGATTTACTCATAATCAGAAATTATAAATAGTTATTACGCATATTGTTTGATGTTTTTTTAGACCTTATTTAATTAAATCTTCTTGTGTACATGAATGTCATAATTTATTTGTTTTAATTCTTGTAGCACACTGTTTTGTAATTTCCATGAGTTTTTTTTAATTTAAAGATTCTTTTTAAGGGGAGACTGTACTTTCTATCCCTCCAATGTTAAATACGCTATTTTTTGGTACATTTTTCATAGGATTGGTATAAGATAGGGAAATTAAACTTTACTCACCATAGGTATCGGGTTTCTTCTCGAGCTACTGACTTTTTTTTGATTTAATATTTGGACCATACCATTTTTTTTTTAAATTAGGTACGAATAACAAAATTTTTATAAGTTGTTTTCTACTTTTTTTGCGTGTTACTAATTTTTGGAGCATCTGAGGAAGTCATAAAAATATCGGTATATATATACCGACATTTTTTGTGGATTTACAAGATAATTAACTGGTAAAAATTTCACCCTGGTAGGTTTATTGGTTTCTGAGAAAATTTTACCTAGTGTTAAAAATTTAAATTTACGGGAAAACGCAAGAAACAAGAAGGCACAAATCAAAAACAAAATGTACACAAACAAGTAAATTTCCCATCAACAGTTGTTTAAAAACCTGAACCAACAGCTGAGAATACAAAAAACAGTGATGCAGATATTTTAAAAACTAAAATTCTCTTTGCACTAAAACAAGCAGTATAAAATTGTGAAAAATATTCGTTCTCGGTAACATAATTTTTCTGTGTAAACTTGATAAGAACTTAATTTTTTCATAAAAAAAATATTTTTTTTAAGAAATTTAACGTTTTTTTTTTTTTGGTAGATCTAGGCCTAAACTATTGAAAAACATAAAAAACCAAAAATCTAAATTTTGAGTTAAAACCATCGTGCCATCTCCTCTTAAATACTGATGTACCGTGTAGTGAATGAAATGTACCACATATTTTCGTTAAAATTCTGAAAAAAGTAACTTAAGAGTACATATGCTAAATACGACAATAATAGATTTAATGGAACCATGATTTTCTTCGTACCCAGCAGCATAATTTTTTCTTATGTTAATTTCAAAATACAGTATTATAAATAAGCTTGCAAGGATATCCATAGAATATAATAATTATTTTGTATATGTACAACGGATTTTGTTACAGCTGTGACCGCTTCTCCGTCCCCAGTTTCCACTGTTTCCTATCTAAGGTTACATCCTCTTCTGAATTTCTAGCTGTCATGGCCTCATTCACGCCATCTCTCCAATTTTGATTTGGACATCCTCTTTTCCTCCGTTCTGGAGGTATCCATTCTAATATTTTTCGGGGCCATCTATCCTCTTCACATGTCCAAACCACGTTAATTGTCGTTTTTCGATCTCGTCATCGATGGTTCTTTCCATATTCATTTCGGCTCGAATGTCTTCATTTATAACTCTTTCAAGTCTTGATTTCCCACAACTTCTTCTCAGAAATACCATTTCTGTTGCCCTAAGTTTATTTTGTGTGTCTGTGTGATGTCCCAAACTTCTGAGCCATAAAGTGTAATGCTTAGAACTATACTTTTGTACATTTGTTTTTGGTGTTTTTTTTTGGTACAGATATTTATTTTGTTAGTTACGAATAAAACAATAACTTCTTGAAATATTGTGAAATAATTCATATGTTTGCTTAAATTACAAAGTTATATTATCATAACGACTGATCAAGAATGAATGTACAAAATCAGCTGTTTAAGAAAAGTAATTATTTTATTTAATCCCTAATGTGTGTACGTCGCAATATGATCAATTCAGAACAATAAGCAACCCTATGACCCAATGAGATGAGGATGATGTGTATGTCGTGTAAATGAGGTGTAGTCTTGTACAGACCCTGGGCGACCATTCCTGAGAGAGTATGGTTAATTGAACCCCCAACCATCAAAGTACACCTGTACTCACTGTCTAGTGTTCAAATTCGTATAAAAATAACTGCCTTAACTAGGATTTGAACCAGGACCCTAAGTCTCCGAAAATCAGCTGTTAAACAGCTGATTCGTGGCGACAACTTTACCTGTAGACCAACCCGGTAGATTGAAATTAATTAAAAAATAAAATTAATAAATAACGGCTTTTGGGCCAGCCCAGTCAGTCAGCTGGTAGAAAGTCAATATTAATTGTTAAGAAACATTGGTTGGGCAAACGACGTTGTATAGTGACCAGATGACAGCTATTCCTGAACAAATTCCACTGGGGATCCCTGTCCAAAAATGCATAATGAATCACGTCAAAAATATAGCGAAAAGCAGCGATAAAATTGGGTGGTTGTCAATAAAGTACAGTTCCTGATAACAAATAAAAGTTAAAAAGAAATTAATATAACAGCTGGTTTGTACAACCTACATCTTGTACGATATTGTGTCCAGTTGCTGTTGATTTAGTCGTTCGTATATTTATGTAAGTGCGAAAGCCCTCACTGACTGACTCACGCTCTTATCACTAATTTTCTTACTTACCGATCAAAATTAGAGATCTGAAATTTGGCAAATTTGTTCCGTATGGATTGAACTGGAAACCTAAAGTATTTTCAATCACACTACAAGCGCCTAAGGGGGGAAAACGATTATGAATACCGTTGTTGTTGTTTGGGTCATGAGCCAAAATGCTGGTTTGAACCTCTAGAGGCTTTACTAAGTAAAACGTGGAGTGAGGTGGTTTACCATTGCTTCCTTACTAAATGGAACGGTATACTTATCAGACTGCTTGTCACTCTGAAAAGCATCTACTTTCCACCCTGCAAGTGACACCTTCACTTCATTCATCACAGGGTCTGGCTGTATAATAATGAAATTCATTACTCTCAGAGGAGATAACTCGTAACCAGTGTCTTTTACACCACTACCTCTTCTGTTCATAAAATTCAGCCATAAAATTTGCTGCCCATGTGATAAGAAAGAGAACTATTTTTTTTTTTTTTTTGTAGCCCTGGAACTAACAAATCGAGTAAATTTAGTCTAACACTCCACCTGACTGTTACGGACAGTATATTTAATTAAGAATGTAAAATCAGATGAAAATATAAATCGAAGTATAAATACTTTTATAAAGAATGAACCTTATTTTCTTCCCTTCCTTATCAACTAAACAAAAATCCCCCTTTTAAAAAATAAGTAAATTTATTTACATGGAAGGAAATCGATTATAAACGAGTATTTTTGAAAGATTTTTTTAAAGATTTGCATAATAAAACAATAGAAAACATTCATTGTTACTGTAAAAAATATAAAATAAAATAAGGGCTGTAAAAATCGAAGTGTATTTGCAAACATTACCATCCTTGTATAATATTATTATTAAAGGAATGTAAAAAGGGGGTGATTTTTAAGAAGGGGAAATTTAAAAGTAAGGGAATTCCTCCACCTGCCAAAACACGAAAGAATTAAATGTACTTTATTTAGTCACAAACAGAATGAAATAACTATTTAAAAATCTTTCAAAAATTCAATAAATGTTTTTAAAAAAAATAAGTTTTTCTTTTTTAGATTAGTTAATGTTAAATTACTACAGAATAAGATTTCAAATATTTAAGAACCATTACCATTTACACGAAAACAAATAAGAATCTTCATAATGATGTAGTTTTGATAAAAAAACTTTATCCTGGACTCTAAAAGTGATATTTCTTGGAAATCTATAGCATAAATAACATCAACCTTATCTTTAGACGCTTGTAGGGTGGTGTTTTTATATTTTTTAAACATTCATTCAGACTAAGATTTAGTAAAATCTCAGTCAGCGTTTAATTTGAACAAAACTGGTATCTGTAATATTACTAACCATTAATTTACATAATGTTCAACAGGTCTGCTTCTATTATATACCCAGGTGGAACCCTCTTTCTATTCTAAAACGAAATCTACATATTCTATTATGAGATAACTTCTACTGTCTATATTTCTTATATCATTTTACAAGATTATTAATCAATAAACAAGCTCATATTCAGTGTCCGTAGTTCATTGATTTTTTAAACAGTGATTTTTGTTGTTTAGGTCATCAGCCGAAAGGGTGGTTTGAACCTCTAGAGGCCTTACTAAGTAAAACGAGAAGTGAGGTGGTTTACCCTGCCGACCTCACTGAGTTAAAAAATATACTTATAAGCATGCCAGGCCCTCTGAAAAGCATCTACTTTCCCCCCTACAAATGACACTTTCACTTGATTCACCACAGAGTCTTGCTTTATAACGATGAAATTCATTACTCTCAGAAGAGATAACTCTGACTAGTGTCTTTTACCTCTTTTATTTTTAAATGCTTCAGTCATATAATTGGCTGACAAAAGACAAAAAAGTTACAAAAATAGTTCCGTTTCTTATCACATGGTCAGCCAATGACTGAAGGATTTAAGAACAGAAGAGGCAAAGGTGTAAAATACACTAGTCGGAGTTATCTCCTCTGAGAGTAATGAATTTCATCATACAGCTCTATGGTGAATGAAGTGAAGATGTTATTATTGCAGGATGGAAATTAGATGCTTTTCAGAGGCATGCTTATAAGCATAATTTTCGACTCGTGAGGGGAAGGCATGGGATACCTGCTCGTTTACTTTGTAAAGCTTCAGAGGTTCAAACCGGCCTTTTGGCTGATGAACTAAACAACAAACTATACAACATATTTATCGTTCATCATCCAGGAATCATTACTTATTTATTTTAAAAGACATAAAGTTGTTAAGGTTCGTTGAAAACATTCATTTGGAATACAGAAGACTCGTATTAGGTAAATAATTTTTTACATCAAATTAAATTTAGATAAAAAACAAATGTAAAATTATTTTTACCATTTATTTAACCCGTTAACTTAGTTTTTTACTGTAGAAAAATGTATAAAAACAATGTTTACATTTCTAATTCATTCTGATGTTATTTGTAAGGCGCCAGAAAGCCATTAAACTTTGTAATTAACTACAGTATTTCTGGAGAAGATTACATGTGTATTTATTCTTAATTTACTACACGGCTTTCATTATCAACCAACTACACCATCTGACGACAAACGTACTGAATTTTAAACAGATACACTCAATAATTTTATGATTCTTAATGTTTTTATTATGTTGTACTTTTACAAACATAAAATTTATACCCTGTATAGGAATTTTTAAATATTTTAACAGTTAAGTAAATATTTTAAATAATTCTGTTAAAACTTTTAACGATTTTCTTTTAATGGTTATTGCTTTTATTTAATGGCTTCTATTAGACAGGTGTTTAAGAATGCCTCACGGGAAGAACAGATTCAGTCCGAGTCCTGAAAGAGGTGAGCTTGCGCTCGGGATGACGACGTCGTAGCTAGGCTACCTTGTCGTTCGGAGAATTCGATGGAAGGACCTTTTTTTGAAATTTTTCTTTATTTGGAATTAAAGATGAATAATTGGGGGAAAGATGGGCTTGGAATCGGGATAACTGCGAAAACATTCTGTTGGGAAGGGACGCTTTTTCTAGTCGGGAGTGGTTTTATTGTTGTTAATTTTTTGAGGAAATTTGTAAATATTTGAGGAGATTTGATATTGATGAGAAGGAAGAGAGAATTTACAGGTGATGGGGTTAGTACTAAATTTTGAAATTTTTTTAGTAGGAAATATTTATAGAATTGTTTTTAGGGAGTCTGTAGAAAATCGTGGATTTGCTGTTTAGTCTTTATTTGTGGTGGGCGAGGTGTCGTGTAGATTTCTTTGACAGCTGGCTGTACAGAGCGTTGACCGGCGCCGTGAAGGACTCTTGAAGTTCGGTGTATGAACTCTTCCAGGTTGGGGGTGAGGACGTAGTCGTGGACGGTTTTATTATTAATGATGTAGTGGAGGAGAGGACGGGCCACCAAACTGGTGCACCGTAAAGAAGGAAGGATCTGATGATAGCGGTGTAGATGATGAGTTTAAGGGAAATTCTGAGAGAGCGGAAGCGAGAGCTCAGTCACAATTTGTGAAAAATTGGGTTTTGCTACCATCTCTTAGATAATTCTATGAACTATTTTATCATCTAATCGTTTTTGATAAAAATAGGTTATGTCCAATGTAAGAACAATTTTTAAATATTATGCTGCCGGAGAAAATCAGGCTTAATCAACCTGTGTTACGAATAAACAGGCTAAGCCACGACTAAAATATTTTATTCTAAGATTAAACATGACTTAAAAACGAAAAATCAACCTGTAAACAAAACCAAAAACACTTCAGTAAATCCAAAGAAAATTTCTAAAAGAGGCGAAAAACAAAAAAAAAACACTTTTCTTTGTTAGTATTGAGCATTTCAATTTTTTACTTTAAATTTTTAATATCTTGATGTTATCTCAAGAAAAATTTGTAATTGAAAGCGTGTAATACGCAAACGTATGTTGTGTCGTTGTTTAGGTCATCAGCCGAAAGTTTGGTTTGAACTTCCAGACTAGAAGCTTTACTAAGTAAAATGAGGGGTGAGGTGGTTTACCAAGCATTCCTCACTGAGTGGAAAAGTATGTTTACCAGCATTCCAGGCCCTCTGAAAAACATCTACTTTCAACCCTGCGAATGACAACTTCATTCACCACAGGATCTGACTTTATAATGAAATTCATTACTCTCAGAGGAGATAACTCTGACTAGTGTCTTATACACTTCTACCTCTTCTGTTCTTAAATGCTTTAGTCATATAATTAGCTGACCATGTTATAAGAAACAGAACTATTTTTTGTAGTCCTAGAACTAGCAAATTGAGTGCAAATAATTTAACAAACTACCTGCATGTTATTGGCATTCAAACTGTATACGATTGTTAAAATATGGAAAAAATTCATTTTATTTTTCAAATTAGATTCTTCTTAATAAGAAAATAATTTGAAACTACGTTAAAAAACATAAATTTTAATTTTAAATATGAAGAAAGAGATGATACAGCACACGAGTAATAGTTATGTAATAAAATTGTGATTCGACCATTGAAAAGACTCTACACAGGAGTAAGTAGGTTAAAGTTAAGATATAGTGACAATGTATCCATATTTGGTCTGCTAACCAAGCGAATCAGGCAATATTTATAATGCAAATAAAATATGTTTAAAATTATGTTAATGTTAATGATAGTAATGAGGACATGAAATTAATGTATTTAGTCGAATGTAATAAAATATAAATTATATTTATGTTTGTAATAAAGTTCAGGATGTATTTTAGTGTTATATTAGTATAGAGAAACTTCGTTTAAGATATTGTAATAACGGAAATTAGGGCATTTGACTATTTATTTATATTTAAAATCAAACTATAATTATTTATTCAAATAGAGTAATTTAGTCATCGTCATTATGTATTTAAAACCTAAAATCTGGTCCAATGTATTTTTAAATAGAGATTCTATCTGTCCTTAAAATATGGAGTTCTACAGAATGGATTTTTACTTTCTCTTACCCAATGTGAGTAATATAAAGGTAAAGAAAGTATTGTTTTCATGTCGATTTTTCGAAATCGAGTTTTCACCGGATATACACGTTTTCAGGCCCCCTGAACCCAAAAATCTTGTTTTTAGCGATTGGTTTGTGTGTGAACAAAATATTTCAAAAACGGAATAGCGTACGAAGTTGAAACTTGAAACTTTGGTACCTCTAAGGGTCCAGACACGAAAATTTTCAATAAAATCGGTCAACAGGAATTAGTAGTTTTTCGTGCAATTTTTCAGTTTTTTGCAATTTATTAAAAAACTGCTCCTACGTTTTTTCTTCAAAAAATCGCCTAATTTACTTATCCTTTACAAGATGGGTAAGCGCCATGTCTGCTGAAATTCTTTGGGGTCTTTACTGTAGTATTAAAACGAGGGGGTTTTAGGACTGCGTCCTCAATATGGATTTTAGGGCAAAAGTGTACAGGTAGTCAAAGTTGTAGAACATTTGAAAACCTAAAACTTTTAATTCAAAAAATTTTTGTAGAACTCTGTTTCTGAATTTATTTTTATTTTTTTATTAATTTTGAGTCTTTTTTACATTATCCAATTTTTACAAAATTACAAATTTATTTATTTAATATAAATTTTATCCATCCTGAATTTTAAACTATGTAAGCTTGTCAAAATATATGCAACGCATTTCCCGGATGTGTTGAATAAATTTATAATCCTTTATTTATTTGGCCTATGTCACACCGGATAGAGGGATTCCGTAAATTTTTTCTGCGCACACCTTTTGTTATGACATATGAATATTAATGAAATAAATATTAGCGTTTTTATCATATTTTTTATATTAATATTTTTCTTTTAATGGTTTTCGAATTATTTACTAATAGAATAATATTATAACCGTACTAAATTGTGTAGCTTGGCCTCTTCGCTCCGCTTTGCATTTATAAACACATTTTTTTCAATGATCTTACAATACTGTTTATTGAAACATCTGGAAAAAGCTTAATTTTCGTATTAATATAAATATTTATAATGTTCAGCAGTGAGGAAGGCAATGGTAAATCACCTCACTCCTCGATTTACTTAGTAAAACCTCTAGAGGTTCAAACCAGCCTTTTGGCTGATGACCTAAACAACAATGTTCAGCAGGGCCACAATAAATTGTCATTGCTAACTTCTTGAACAATTTTATTCAATCTTAAACTAACTAAAGTAAATATTACCTGAAGAAAAAAAAAGCCCAATGGCTTCTCTTATTTTCTAACATTAACAATGTTAAACCTAAGTGCAGCTTTATTATAAATACTCTTACTTAATCAATTATTAAGAAATAGACAAAATGTATAAATTGATTGATAAATCTATAAGAAATATACAGTAGCTATCCGTTTAATACGCTCACGGCTAAAACGATTTTCTGCTTAAAACGGGGTTTTCGTGAGTCCCTTGATTAATAAGGTAAAACACGTGTATATTTTTCCGCTTAATACGCATTCGATCCTGCCTAATACGTGCTCAAAATTTTTGACTATTTTAAAAGTTATGAAAATTTCGTTATTAGTTACACAGTGTTTATGTATGCCTACATTTGCATTAGTGGTGTTATATGTTTATGGTTTTCTTTAATCAAACGTTATGTTCAATGTAATTAAACGTGATAAAAAGGTATGTATCTTTACGTTAATTTATGTTGGCCTACTACAAAATTTATAACCTATATATTTTTTTACATATAACTTATATGATATATAATTATTATTATTAATATTTTCTCGCATAACGCAGAATGTTAAAACATTAACACTTTTCTGCTTTCAATAATGATTTTTTTAAAAAGCACTCTCCTAAGATAGTCTTGGCCGCTTCTCGGCTAAGACAATTTTCCGCCTAAGATGCTAATTTGTGTCTGACCCATGAAAATCTATGTATTAAACGGATTGTAATGTTCATAACATTTACGGAACAACAATATTGACCGCAAGAATTTCAGCAGATATGGGGCTTACTCTATCATGTAGAGAATAAAAAACGTAGTAAGTGAGGCGATTTTTAAATAATCGTAGGAGCCATTTTTGAGAGAATCGTAAAAAATATAAAACCGCACAAATAAACTACTACTTCCGGTTGAATGATTTTGATAAAAATGTTCGTGTCAGGCCCGGTAGTGGTATCTAACTTAAGTTCCTAGATTCAGCTTCGTACTAACTTCCGTTCTTGAGATGTTTTGTTCACGTACAGACACTTACCCATACAAATATCTTTCGCTAAGAAAACATGTTTTTTTTTTTATTCAGAAGGTCGGAAAACGTGTTAAACATACCCGGTGAAACTCGATTTCGAGCAATCGACATGAAAACAATACTTTTCTTTCCTATATAGGGTAAGAGAGTGTTAAAAATAACATTAATTTACATTTTATAATTCGAAAATAAGTAACAAATTTTGGTTAAATATAATTATGTTAAATTATGTCTTGAATAATATGTAATTAAGCTTATTTTCTTACGTATTTTATACACAAATAACACATGATTCTAAACTGAATAATTCAAACTTCGTTAAATTTAGTTAACTTTGTGTTTATTCGAAGTAATTAAACAATCCACGCAAAGTTTCAAAACTTTTAGAAAGCGTAATATTATGTTCACGTAATTATTTCACTTACTTTATATAAATTTCCGTATTATTTTAGAGTAAATATTACTTAATTACAAGGGTGAAACTTGCATGAATTTGCTTAAATAAACTTTTGGGTGTAGTAGTCGTTAATGTACTTATTCGTTTTTTATTAAGTAACTTACATGCAAGTCAATCGAAAACGGGAATTCAGTAACTTTATCATACATTTTACTAGTTTCTGCCAAAACAAATCTCAAATGGTTTCTTATGGAATATTTCCGAAATTCTCAACAAATGAATTGACTGGTTCATGGTTCATGGACTCGAACAAATGAATCGTTCGTTCATGGTGTAACTGCTTAAACGAAAAGTCCTGCTTCAGAAGGTACAATTGGAAAGGCACTTGAATTCATATAAAGGTCTATGGTTCCATTTTTGGTTAAATCTGACTATTCTAACAGTTTCGTTTTAGATCATACCCCAACACAGTTAATTATCACTGTGATTTAACGTTTAGAGAGAGTGAATAGTTAATATTGAGATTTATAAATTTATGGGTTATACAATCATTTGTTGGTACTCTCTCAAAGAATCTTTTTGATAATAAATTTTGTTTAAAACCTGGTATCATTTGAAACAGGTTTTTATGTATTACATTACATTCTATTCATACTTTGCGTCTTTATATAAAAAATTTGATCTATTCCAACAACTATTGGATAAAATTCTTGAATGGAATGAAGTTATAGCTAAAAGTATTATGCCTAATATTACTTACAATAATATTGGTGAATATTTTGAAAACAGTGAATACTCATATGTCCTGGTATCCAATCCCAATAGAAAAGTTAAGCGAAATGTATCTAGCAGGAGTTTCCAAGCCATGTATCTTTTGGAGAATGGCAAATTGTAGTGGATGCCAAATGAGGTGTGTGATCCAAATTGATGCGCCGGGAATGTTCCATCCCCATTCAGAATCAGACCTTCCAATAAGATGTCTCGGTTTCCATTCTATACGCACATACCAGTTCTGGTCTTTAATTTGACCATATACGTTTCCATCTTATTCTCCTTCTTCTCGTTTTGGTTCTCTTGTTCGGTTTGTATCTCTTTTCTTATCCCTTTTTTCTAACTGTATTTTATTTCTCCCTTTTTCAATTATCACATCCACTTCTGTTGTAATCCGTGTTAAATGGTTCATTTTATTTTATGTAATTGCCTGGAAACTATTGATTTGTGTTTGGGAGAAACAATTATTCTCTCCCTTTATTCGGATAGATTGACAATATAAATTGGATTCAGATGGTTTATGCATAGGTGACGTAGATATGGAATTCTCATAAAAAAGATGTTTGCAAAACTTGTAAAGAATTTATAAAATGAACGTTTTTGCTCTCTAAGTGACTGCTAACCACAAGTAATTTTCAAACTTTAAAATTCGACATTGAATTTACTCTAAAATGATCTGAAATTTGGAAATCTTTGTTAGGCTAATACAATAATAATATTATTATTATTGCTGTATTAATAACAGGTGATTTAGAGAAATGGGAAATTTTGAAAATTAAGTAATTCTATGAAAAAAAATTTTTTTTAATAAATTTATCTTTGTCATTAAACAGTAAAAATAAAGGCATTTAAGAAAACACACAGTACACTTTATGGGCCGTTTCTGTTCTCTCCCCCCCCCCCCCCGGGCATAATTTTTCTCTTATTTTGTATGTCTGTATTCTTGCAGTATTATTAACGACAAAAACGGGGAAAATATTAAAAAAAAAATAATTTATCAATATTTTTCAAGTTAACCTTAAACTATTTATTGAAAATTGATATTTTATTTAATGATGTCATGTTCTTAATGAGTTTATATTTAATTATTACATCTTCTTGATGTGCCTATCCGTTACGAATGTTGGCGATCATCATGGCAATCTTCATCTTGTCTGCAGCAACTCGGAAAAGCCGTACCGAAGTTGTATTGTACCAGACTCTGAGGTTCTTCAACCAGGATGTTCTTCTTCTACCTGGTCCCCGCTTTCCAAAAATTTTCCCTTGTAGAATGGCTTGCAGGAGGGCATATCTGGTTGCATTTCTCATAATGTGCCCGAAGTACTGTAGCTTTCGAGACTTGATAGTGGTCAGTACCTCCCGGTTCTTCCCCATTCTTCTGAGAACCTCTTCATTTGTTACTCGATCAGTCCAAGGGATCTTCAGTATTCTCCGGTACAGCCACATCTCAAACGCTTCCAATTTCTTGCACATATCCTCGTTCAGGGTTCACGATTCAGCACCATAAAACAGAACAGAGAATACATAGCATCGCACCATTCTCACTTTTATACCAAGAGAGAGGTAGCAGCTTTTGAAGAAGGCCCTCATCCGGTTGAAGGTGGATCTAGCCTTTCCAATGCGCGCTCCTATCTCCTGGTTGTTGGTCCATTCCTCATTTATAATGGTTCCAAGATAATTATAGTGCTTTACCCGTTCTACTGGTGCTTGGTTGACGTAGAGTTAACCTTCTGTTATCTTCTTCTTACTAATTATCATGAGCTTAGTCTTCCTTACGTTTATGTTGAGTCCATATTGTTGACTGTAACATGTGATTTTGTTCATAAGGAATTGAAGGTCTTCTAAGTTGTCTGCAAATACAATGGTGTCATCTGCATACCTGATGTTGTTCAACCAGTGCCCATTTAGTAGGATGCCCTTCTCAACCTCGTGCAAAGCTTCGCCAAATATTCTCTCAGAGTACAAATTGAAGATTAGAGGAGATAAAATACAACCTTGCCTCACTCCACGCATGATTTTCACATATTCAGTCTGGTCACCTTCCATCCTCAGATTTGCGGTTTGGTTCCAGTAGAGGTTTCCAATTATTCTCAGATCTTTGTTATCAATTCCTGCTTCCCTTAGTATTTGCATCATCTTGGCATGACGCACGCGATCAAACGCTTTTTCATAATCAACCAGACATGCATATACATCACAATTGACATCTCTGCACCTTTGGAATAAAACCTGTACTGAAAACAGAGCCTCTCTTGTACCAACAGCATTTATAAACCCGAATTGGTTGGGGGAAATTTTGCTCTCACACAACCTTGTAAATCCTCTTATGGATTATCTTTAGGAATAGTTTAAGGAGATGACTCATGAGGCTTATCGTACGGTATTCTTCACACTTCTTGGCCCCTGGTTTTTTCGGAAGTGCAATAAATTCAGACTTCAGCCATACTTCTGGTATTTCTCCAGAGTTGTATATGTTGTTGAATATCTCTTTGATTATTGCTACTGTTTCAGTGTTCATTAGTTTGAGTAGTTCAGCTTGTACATTATCGGGGCCTGCTGCTTTACCATCCTTTAGCTGTGATATTGCATATTGAACCTCCTGCTGTAATATCTTTGGTCCATCATTTACCTCCTCTCCCAGCTCAAAGGTGTTATCTCTTTGGTCCTCAAACAATTATTACATACAGTAACAATATTAAAAAATCAATGTGTTTACTCTACCTATATTTAACCTTAACTTGAAGATAATTAGTGTAGGATTTTTTTAAATATTTTTCCCGTTTTTATTGCTAAAAATTCTGTAATGTTGCATACGAAATATTCAAAAAATGTGAAAAATTATTTGGGTGGGAGGGAATAACAGAAAAGACCCCAATTTTCTTTTTGAAGATGACATCTTGCAGATTAGCTCCATTTTACGCAACCATTCATGCAGTCTCTTCATACATTGGGCATGGTTTGATGTAACATCTCAACAGGAATTTCGGAATTGCTTTTCGGATCTTGGCTTTCAGTTCTTCCGTTAGGTTTCAGTTCCTGGACGATCTGCAACTTGTATGGTTGAAAATGCTAGTTCCGTACCAATACTCTTCAAATACTTGAACTATGCAACTGTAGACATACTGATTGATCGATGTGGACTTATGGCAGCATCTCGAACAGCTTGGATATTGTCTGGTGTACGAGCGGTTCGCACACGGCCTGAAAATTTCTTTTCATTGCTGAACCAGATTCCTCGAAATAATGTACCCATATGTTTATTGCTTGTGCTGATGCAACACGATCGAGGCGTCCTAAAGTACAATGACGGTACAATTCTCTACGTGTCGCCTCCACACTGGCGTTGTTCTTGTAAAAAGCTTCACATCGCAAAAGCACATTCCCCACCACTCCAAATGTTCATGATAACTAAATGGCAAGGTGTCGTGGACAGACTGGCGTAAGTTTTCATTGCTAACAATCGCCCACGGCTACCAATTTCAAAATTTCCCATTTCTTTGAATCACCCGGTATAATATGTATTTTAATAATAATTTTTAAGAAATTAATTTTTATTGTGTTCATAAAAAACAGAAATCGTTCTTACACTAAAAATATTCAAAATAGTTTTTTTTAGTTTATTTAAAGTCGCATCGACAGCTTGGTCATTAGCAACTACCGTGGGTTTTGGTACCTTAACGGTGGTTTTAACGTGTTAAAATTTCCAGACCCTAACCGGAAATCGAACCCGGGACTTTTCCCTTTGTAGGCTAGCGTTCTAGTCAATACGCCACGGAGGCGGTTTCAATATAGCTACATTGTTTTATTACTTTTTGTTCAAAAGGTTTTTGGAAATTTTTGGTTATCCGGACGTTGGCACTTTATGCATAACTTACGGACGTCCGGAAAACCGGACGTTATATTTACGTGAAAGATATCGACGTCCTGTTTTCCGGACGTTGGTACTGAAAGGGTTAACTTATTAAATTATATTTATATCGATACTTAACCTTTGTTACATATAAGTGTTCTATAACTTAGATATTTTAAGTATTCTACATTTAACTTGAATTACATTGGAATCTTTAGACAAGTGTATTTTTTACGTAACCTAAATTCTTCTGATTTCTGTTACTTATGTTGTTTCTATTATTGGACGTGGAAGTTAACGATCGTTTTTGGTACTTCATAAAATGCAATTTTACCCTGTTTCACGAAGGAAACACCCTTCTATGTTCTGTCGGGAAACGCAATTTCCAGGTGCAATAATTTATTTAAGCAGGCAACAACGTTAAGAACTGAAAAATAGCATGCCGTGTTCTTCGCCCCTTGATTGCACCGGCTCCTGGTCCTATCCTGTCATTCCTTAAAAACCTCCATTTAAAGGGAACCAAAAAGAGATAGAATGATCACAAGGAATGAGGGAGAGTAAGATGAAGCAGGAGGAAGAATCAAGGAAGAGATGCGATGGTAGAGTCAAACAATAAAAACTTTTCCATCTACAGCTGCCATCCTTTCTTATCTAATCTTATAGGGTTGAACATATTTTTCGACTCAGCTTCAAAGAAAGAAAACACCCTTTCTTTATTAAACAGAATGTTGTTTCTTTCTTTTTTTTTGCTTATTGCACATAGTGTTTGATATAAAAGGGCTTTTTATTGTACGTAATAACAATCATATTATGAAATGTATAACATTACGTCCATAAGATAACGTAAATGGTTTTTAATGGTTATTTAATTGTACTTTCGTATTAATGGATATGTTGCCTCAGCTATGACAGGTGAAACCATCATGACACTATAAGGTCTAGTGAAAAGTTCGTACCCATGTAACTACAACACTAAATGCCTTTTGTTAATTATTACTATCTTTTTGCACTTCAAAGGGATGTTATAACGGATAGGGTTGTGTGAAAATAAAATGTGTCTTGTACGCCTCTATCACTTCTGTTCCTAAATGCTTCAGTCATACAATTGGCTGACCATGTGGTAAGAAAAAGAATTATTTTTTTGTAGCCCTGGAACTAGCAGATCGAGTGCAAATAACTTAACACTTCACCTGCCTTTTATGGGCAATTATAATATAGGCCTATTTTAATAACAATAAAAATAATAATAATTATTATTATTATATGTTCACACCGACGTACTCAAAATTATTACTAAGTAATTTAAATAATTTTATTTAAATCTTAATTTAATCTAATTATTTAAATCTAATATAAATTTATCTTATTCATTTGTTAAATTAGATACCTAGTTTTGATTTGATAGAGTTTAGATACAAATTCTGTACAAGATTCAACATCTTGTTATATAATTTTAAACGCACGCTTGGTAAGTGCGAGTTTTTCAGGGTAGGCTAATTCATCCACTCTTTAGAACACACTTTGAAGGTCGTCACAGTGATCTTAAAATGATAATTAACACCATTGCAGTTTTTCTAGTTTCTTTAGTTACAGTTGTAATTAAAAGAAATTATTGACGCGTATACGATAATAAAAAATTACAAACTACAAATCTGTACGTACATATAGTATAAATTAAACGAACAGCCTTGAATTTAGCACCCCGTTATTAAGCTATTTTGTTACTGCTTATTACGTTATAATAACAGCACTTATTATTGTTGTATTACTTTTTTTATAAATATATAATAATAGTTTTAGTTTTATGGTTTTATTACTCTTTTACGTTTCCGGGAATTTTTTATTTCTTTTTGTTCAGATAACAATTGTTTGAGTCAATTTGGTTTTGTCCAATTTAACAATTTAATTATTGCTATGGAAAATTCTGAATTTCCTTAAGTGTAATACCACCTTTCCTTCTTAGTTAAGCTAAATTGCCACATTGGGTTAACAACAGTAACGTAAGATAGTATCACGGTAGGAAGCTACATTATCGCGCGTGTGCGTCCTCCCGTTAATACTTAAGCCAAGTCTAGGACAAAGACGCGGAACAAGTGTATCGAAAGAAGTCCTACGGATGTCCCACGATATTTTTCCATATTTGGAACGTTGCAGGGCTAAAATGAATAGTTCTGTTTCTTATCACATGGTCAGCCAATTAAATGACTGAGTCATTTAAGAACAGAAGAGGTAGAGGTGTTAAAGACACTAGTCAGAGTTACCTCCTCTGAAAGTAATGAATTTCACTATACAGCCAGACCCTGTGGTGAATGAAGTGAAGGTGTCATTTGCAGAGTGGAAAATATGTGCTTTTCAGAGGGCCCGGCATGCTGATAAGCATACTTTTCCACTCAGTGAGGAAGGCAATGGTAAACCATCTCACTCCTCGTTTTACTTAGTAAAACCTCTACGGGTTCAAACCAGCCTTTTGGCTGATGACCTAAACGACAACAACATTTGGAACTGTCGCGATACAAAAGTTCCATGTCGCAGGTCTTCAATTCGAAATGGGATACAAAATACAAATGTTGCGCAACATGATGTAGTCTAGACGTGTCGCGAGACAAATTCCTGGGACACGCCGATTCCAGTCTGCAGATAGCCGCCACGTGGTGCGTTGTGTTTTGTGTTCTGTTCTGTTGTTTTGCAATGGAAACTACTGTAAAATTATTGAGGATTTTCACACCCTCCCTTGTTTTTCGGACGTTAAGACTACTACTTAAGGACCATTTTTTGAAATTTTTAAATTAAATTTAAATTCATGCTGTGTTAGTTTTTTGAACCCGTCGTGAGCCCTCCTGATTGAGATAACGACAAGGCCCGTTTTTCCTATATGCTCGCTCTGGGCGGCATAAAAGGTAACAAAGAACATAAAGTAATTTGTTGCGATATCTCTTGCCGAATTCTTTACGCACTCTGATATGTGGTGTGGACGCGGGACAGTGTCTCGCAACTGTCCCCATACAAAGTCCGGCAACTTTGTCGCTAGGTGTGTACTATGCTTAAGATATAACTGCCGTCCCTCTTTTATAACTTTCAAATACTCATTTGTATAGTAAATTGAATTTCCTAACACTTTTTATAGGCATTTTTTCAGGAAATTCAGGTTAATTTGTAGTTTTGGTTGTAAAACTAATTTTTCGGAAATTGTTTGAAGAAAACTGTAAATATACCAATTTTAACAACATTTGTCATATGCCAAGTTAGCCACATATCAAGCCAGATCGTTTGGATGATTATGGAGTTTATCAAAGAATTTTGATGAAGCTTTCTTGCTAGATCTGTTACGTTCGGAATTGGAAGGTCTGAATGAATAGTGTAATTTCTAACGTAACAAGGTATTCCAGTAGATCTTGTTTAGATTTGTTCTTACAGCAGCACCAAATATCTGGATTCCGTACATCTACAGTTGTTTCAGCAAAGGTTTTTATCACTGCAAAAATGTTCATTTTATAGTTTTTTCTTAAAATTAAATAATAATGGCTCGTATTATTTCTTTACAGATAAAAATCTGGTATAAAACACTTCACACCTTTCTCTTACCGATACAAATAATGAACAATATAACCTAAATTAGTAATAAAACCTTAGAAATAAGCAAAAAACTAACCTCAAAAACGTAACTTTATTTTAATCATGAGTGATTGATGTAAAATGAAAACCAACCTTAGTTTGGCTTAATAATACGAAAAATCAATCTTTGACGCTAAAATAGGTTCTGAAGTAAAAAATAGTTGTAGATCTTTTAATTTCCTGTAAATTTGATAATATATACTTTTGTCGTTAAATGCATACTAAGGCCGAAATTTTACAAAATTCATTTTTTACAGATTTTCTTGAAAAAAAAATAAAAAATCATTTATTACCGCTAAACTAACCGTTATACAAAAAAATGTTTGCAATAAAAGTTGTCGGTTGTTAAATTTTCTACAGCTTTTATTATTTGAAACTTTTGCCCATATTAACAACGCAATCTTAAAAACCATTTTTTTCTACGAGAGCACGCCTCCCCAAGAATTTCAGTAGATATGGCGCCTACCCTATCATGTAGACTCTGAATTCAGGGTCTGAATTTAGGGGGGTGTACAAAATGTAGTAAATGAGATAATATTTCAAAAAATCGTAGGAGCCGTTTTTGAGAAAATCACAAAAAAGTTAAACATTACACGAATAAATTACTACTTGAGGTTTCCGGTTGACCGATTTTGATGAAAATGTTCGTATAGGGTCCTCTAGTACCTAGTACCTAACTTAAGTTACGATTTTCTTATCTTGAGATACTTTGTTCGCACACGCACACACGCACGCGCGCGCGCGCGCGCACACACACACACTCTTGAACCAATCGCTAAAAACATATGTTTTGGATTCAGGGGGGTCTGAAAACGTGTATATCCGGTGAAAACTTGTTTTCGAAAAATCGACAGGACAGTACTTTTTTCTTATATATTCATATAGGCAAGAGAAAATAAAAATGACGAAGGTCGTAGAAAAAAATCTACAATTTTTTACAAACTAAAATCGCACTTGTGTGACAATACATAGTACATGAAATACGAGGATATGTCGAAAATCAAATCTTACTTTAATCTCGTTTACATGCAAAACCAATTTAGTGTGTGTAAACATGATTTACATGAGAATAATGTACTATATAATGCTTTTTGTGAAGCCTATTGTACGAAGAAAATTGGATAAAAAGGGGTTCCCTTTACGTAATACTAACATATTTGAAACTGTTATAAATGGTTTTTTTATTTTCAATGAAATAAAAATAAACAAAAACCCGGGTGTTATAATTTTAGGCAGCTCTATTGTGAAGTTTATCTGGTTTTTATGCCTTCATTATTTTTATTTTCGGTAGACCCGCAGTATTAGTTTTAACATCAGTAGGCCTATCCTAAAATAATTTTTTTTTTCTTTTTGGTTTAACGTCCGACTGTTTTGCAAATTGCTGCTAATGCAGACGGTGAAGGATGAAATGAATTTTTTGTAACGTATGAAAAAATTCCATGCCCGATTGGGATTCGAACCCAAGACCGGGGTTATAATAATAGGTTACCGTGTATATTGTACTAGTAACTCTCCGCTTGCTATGCTTCTCGGTAAATTAAACTTAAAGCATTTAACTTCTCGTACAACCTTATACGTTGAATACCAAATTAGGATTGTAGTACAAACAAAACTTAAAGCAGAAATTTTGTTGAAATCAGTATGAATCACCAGTGGAATGAGGGAATGATATGGGGGAATACGACCTCAGAATAACTTGAGTTGTTTAGGTCATCAGGGGAAAGGCTGGTTTGACCCTCTAGAAGGTTTACTAATTAAAACGAGGAGTGAAGTGGTTTATCATTGCCTTCCTAACTGTGTTGAAAAGTATGCTTATCAGCATGCCAGGCCCTCTGAAAAGCATCTACTGTCCACCTTGCAAATGACACCTTCACTTCATTCACCATAGGGGCTGGCTGTATAATGAAATTTATTACTCTCAGAGGAAATAACTCTGATTAGTTTATTTTACACCTCTACCTCTTCTGTTTGTAAATGCTTTAGTTAAATAATTAGCTGACCATGTGATAAGAAACAAAATTATTTTTGTAGCCCTGGAACTAGCATATCGAGTGTAAATAATTTAACACTCCCCCACCTGTTATGGGCGTAATAACAGAGTAAAGTAGGTAAAATTTATTTCTTAAAAATATGTATTTTTTAAGATCTTAATTTCCTGTAGTTGTTAAAATACAGTTTTAAAATAAAAAAAGTTAAATAAATTATTTAACAAACAAATTACGCAATTTACCAGAACATACGAACGAAGACTGAACGGACATCAGAATCATTTCAGATATCCGTATCCGAAATATTTTTTCAGTAAATATTAAGTTACTGAACAACAGTGGCTACACTTCTGTGAGACTTAACAGATACAATAAGTTAGAATTAACTACCAGATTTGAACACAATTAATTTTACTTTTACGAAAATAATGTAGATATACATACGCTTTTTTAAATTGTAACTTTCCATAATTTAAAAATTTATTTATTGAAAAAACTCTAAAAAAAAGTGTTTTGTAACATTTATTATTTTAATGTACAAAAATTTTGAATGGTGTTTAATCAATGTTAACTTTATTACTTATTGTTCTTGTTTTTGTATAAAAGAACAGATGGTAATTTTGCTGATTTGATAATATAAATTTAAAAAAAATAATGTAAAGACATTATTATAGCCTATCATGTGCACCACCATCAACTATACCGGTGGGCTTACTTTAATATAGACTGCAAAAATTGGGCGCCAGCTCTATCAGCAGAGCATGAGAAGAATTAATAAATAAGACTATATCTAATTGCTTTAAACTAAATATTTAATGAATAATAAACTAATGAATACTAATATGAAACTAGTAATAAAATAATCCTTAACCTATTTAAAAATATAGACAACCTTTTTTTCTGCCGCGACTTTAATACAAAAAAAATCAATAATAATAATTAATAAATTTAATAATAAGTATAAATTTACCTCCAATTAAATATGTTGCCCCTTTCTTCTTCTTCTCCTCGTTCTCCTGGTCACTCCTCTTTCTCTAAGTCACTTTGTTAAAAACTGCTCCTTCTTAATCAACCACTCTGTTCCACTCTTAAGTTCCAAGGAAACTGATTTTAATTTCCTGGATCCGAACCAGAAAAACTCTGGTTGACTCCTTCTCCTACCAAGAGTTAAACCAACCTGGAGGGCCAACGGGAAAAAGAACCAACCCAATGATTGGCTGCAAGTTGATAGGTGGAAGAAAGGCTCAAAAACACAGAGGGGTAAATTCACCGGTTTAAAGAATATCAGATTGATAGACGGTTGGCTATATTTACAACTTATGTCTACTACTATTCTAATGTAATGTATTCTAACAATAGCAGTTTTTCCTTACTTTATATACTCCTATTTGGGTTTTACTATAATAACGGAAGTTACAGTAATTAGGAATTACCATAACTTCCGTTGTTTGTACAATTGTACTTTTACAACGGTACACATGTCATAATATCATAATATGTTGCGTTTGACACATGATCAATGCGTATCTATTTTAAAAGGCTTGAATTTTTTAATTAAAATTTTACGTAAGATTGAAAAATAGTTTGATTTTGGCCAATAAATAACGTAACAACGAATAGATTAGATTTGTAATTTATTTCAACTCGATTCACCGACATAGATAGTAGATACTTACTCCGTGATACAACCTACTGGATATGAATTATTCAACTCAGGGGCTTTTCATAGAGTCTCAACCTAAAACAACAAAATCTTAATAGTCAGTACTAGAATATACTATTAAGGTGGCAGGGGATGCGTGGCTTCCATCCAACTCGTGCTCCATAATTAAAAATACCCTTAAGACAAAACATACATACTATGTATGTTATCATTTTACCTTAAGCTAGTATTATTAACTGAATAGTCGTAAAAGGAAATTAGTCTACAGACCCTGAGAAAATGCCTCAGGCTTAAATCTCTTCATCTTTGGATCTTGATCGTAGCTAATGAAAGGTAATCGGAAGTTGATTCACTTTATTGCTTGCTTACTAAACGATTCGAGTACGCTTCGCATTCTTACTCTGTTTAGCTAGCGGCAATTCTTCTCTACCCCTCAAAAATAAGAATTTCTTGCGTACAATCCAGAATCTGTTCCCATTGTTCACTTCTTTAAAATATTTAGATTGATTTTTCTTACCTACAAATTGATTTTTAAAAAAATCACCAAATTTTTGTGGTGGATTTAATATTGTTTGGAAATATATTTATAAATCATTGTCCTTTGGTATCCTCCATGAATTGTTTGTAAATTTACTATGTTAATGTTGACGGTGGTGACAGTGTCGGGTTAGCGAGCGGAAGCAGTATCTTCCCTTTTTCATGGTTGTAGATGGATATTCGTCGGAGTCCGGTAGCCTTGTGCCGTTGTATGGCGTCTGGTCAAAGTTGTAGTTTGGAAATTCCGAACGGGCTCAATGGAGCCTCGCTTACATACAGGAGTAGGGACGAATTCTAGATGTTTGCATTGCTGAAAAAGCTCTGTCGGCATGTCGGATTCGTCGGCGGCAGCACTGTAGCTAATAAAAATAAAGTTTCGGATTAACCAATTTTCTAATTTTTACTATATTTGTTTGTAAAGACTCATTACATATTAGATCATGTATCATATTAAATCCCAGGTATGCCACGAAGAGGTTGCTATTTTTGAATTAATATGCCGGACGTATCGCATACTCTACAGACTGGAAACTTTACAGTTATAATAAATAAATATGTAAAAAAGTACCCACGAGTTTCAAATTGGTGATTTGTTACAATTTTACTGAAGTAATAAAATGAAAGAAATATGAAAGTGATAAATTATTAATGAACACAATTTGTTTCATTAACCTTTATTCGAAATGACCTCCATCAATAGCTATGCACTGATAGCAACGAAACAAAAATGAGTCATAAGCGTTTTAAAAAATTTCCTAGGTATCAGCAGCAGTTCCTCTTCAGTCAGCCTCATTAATTCATCATCTGTTGCAATGGTGTGAGAATAAAGTTTATCCATCAAAAAGCCCCATAGAAAAACATCGCTGACAAGTCTGGCGATCTTGGAGGCCAGTCCATGAGCCGCAGCCACGACCTATCCAACGGTTAGGAAGATTTTGGTTTAAGAAAGCTTTGACCACATTAGCATAATGTAGAGGAGCTCCATCATGCTGGAAAAAACCGTCCTGCATCTCCGCCTGAGAAAGATGAGGAACTATGTGATTAGTTAAAATTGATGCGTATCTGTCTCCAGTCATTGTCTAATGGGATATGTCATACGATAAAACACCATCCTTGGTGACATTCTTGGTGATTTGTTTTCTATCTGAATCCTATTGTAACTATAAGTGGTTTTATCAACAAGATTATTGTTCAATTTTAATATTATTTTCTTGTTCCGCGATTTTGTTTTGATTATTCATAAGCAAATGAAACTCGAGGGTACTTTGTTTACATATCTATTTATTATAACTGTAAAGTTTCCAGTCTATAGAGTGTACGATACGTCCGGCATATTAATTCAAAAATAGCAACCTCGTCGTGAGACATTGGTACATAATGTAATAGAAGTATATTTAGTCGATTTCTTTATTAAAGATACCCAAGTTTGGAGCCTTGTTTCTTCAAAACCGCTTGTTCAATTTTAACGTACTATACACCAAAATCTAGCTGATTTCAATCTGCGTTGTTACATGTCAGTTTCATAATTTTAGCTTTTTTTTTGGTATCACGATATCAGTATGAGAAAAAAAAGCCGGTTTTTTGTTGCTGCAACACACAGGATGCATTTAGAGGCTTGCAACTCAAACACCGCTTAACCGTTTTATTTGAGATTTTGCTGGAATATAAATTTGTATGTTGTTATTGTATGTACGAAATTTCAGACTTGTAGCTTATTTAAAGTTTCAGTTATTAGTAAAATTCTGAACCCCTGTCAACTCCGTAACCGCTAATTAATTCGGAAATTTCAAAAACCATTGTATTCAGTATTAAATTATGTATAAATAAGTACATATAGATATAAATATATATTGTTTTAGGTATTATATTGTCATATTAGATTATATCAGAAATACCAAATAATAAATCGGAATAATAAAATTTGTGAGTAATAAAGGGAAAAATGGAGAACGTGGTAGAGTTTGTAATTGCACTTCAAAACTAAAAATTCCGGATTTGATTCCCAGCTATGCTCTAAAGAATCTCAGATTTTTTGGGGAAAATATTTTTACGTTCTTTAAATGTTTGAAAATTAATTTTATTTCTAATAACTTTTGTAGTAGTGGCGATTTTAAGTGTAATAAATTTTTTAAACTGTACTTTACATTGATATTTTATGATCTATTGTATTTTAAATTATCACAAATACGCTGCTACGATAAAATCTGGCGTACAAATTTTGAAACTTTTTAAAGTTGCCTTACAACAGAATTTTTATCATCAAAAATAAGCATTGAAAATGAGTGATTTTTTTATAAATTAGTCAAAATCTGTAAAATGGTTTTTAATATAACTGGTCTAATTTTTTTACTTAAGTTTGCCCTGTAGAGTCTGGCGATTAAAAGTATAAGTGATTACGTTAAAATGGCGATGCTAAGATGTGTTGTGTCTAGGTTGATGCTGTAGTACATCACGTTTATAGTGTGTAGTGTGCGATAATCTCGTTTTTATCTTTACGTCTGATAGTACTGTATTTTTTTTGTGAGTAGTGGTTTCTATAAAACAGTTGCAGTGGATATTTAAAATTTTACGTAAGTTGTTTAATTTTTAATACTCTAACCTTCAAATTGTTTTTGTTTGCCATGGCAACCGATATTAGTTGGGATGATCAGTCAGCTGTAACGAATAATGCTTCTTCTTCTTCAATACGTGATCCCCGATTACGGTCTTCTTTACTGCATGAATCAGCAGCTGTCGGATGGCAGGAAGTAAATTATAAAGGAAGAAAAAGAACCAATTCAGCCAACATAAATGATAGTAATAATTCAAAAACTAGTAAGAAAGATATGCAAGATAACTTAACCCTTTCCAATAACTTTAATATATTAAATAGTGTAAATGTGGATCAGGAAGAAAATAAAAAGTTAGAACCAAGACCACCACCAATATTTATCCCGGGAGTTCTTTCAATTTCAGATTTGAATAGAGATCTAAATAAAGTAGTTACTTCTCAAGATTACGTTATTAAAACTATTGGCAGGGATACGATAAAAATTAATGCTAAAAATCTTTCAATCCATGAAGTCATATTTCGTATGTTAAAAAACAATAATGTGCAATTTCATTCATATCAACCGCGACATTTGAGGGCATATAGAGTTGTGCTTCGTAATGTTCATCATTCTACGGACCCGCAAGATATTAAAGAAGCACTAACATCACTCGGGCATGAAGTCAGAAATGTAACGAACATTCTGCATAGACAAACCAAAGAAAAATTGTCGTTGTTCTTTGTTGACCTTGAACCACATAGTAGCAATAAAGAAATTTATAATGTGAAATATTTACTTAACTTAAAAGTAGAATTTGAACCACCACATACAAGGTCAAATAACATACCACAATGTAAGCGTTGCCAAAGATACTTTCATACGCAGGGATATTGTCATCACAGTCCGAGGTGTGTAAAATGTGGAGAAAATCACGAATCTATGAGCTGTAAAATTCCAGTTACAACTAAAGCTAAATGTATTCATTGTGGAGAAGAACATCCAGCAAGCTACAAGGGGTGTAAGGTTTATCAAGAAATAATAAAAAATAAATTTTTTCGATCCAAACCTCTAATTACTCCAACGATATTTGACAGCGGAAAAACTCAATCAAATGTTACTTTAAGTAATCGAGTTAAACCAGGTATTTCTTATTCCAGAATTACTAAAGATTTTACTACTAATAGTACTTTTCATAATCGTAGTAATAATGATGCAAGTGAAAATTTAGAAAACAATAACAATTTAATGCAAGTAATGCAACTCACCTTTAGCAAAATTGAAAACATGATGCTCAAACAAGCAGAACAAATGAACACGCTTGTCAATCTTTTGACAACTCTTATTTCAAAACTTAAAATATGAATCTCAGTTATAAAATGACCATCTGGAATGCAAATGGTCTTTCGCACCATTCTAGAGAGCTAGAAATGTTTATTACTTTAAATAAAATAGATATTCTTCTTATATCAGAAACACATTTCACCGAGAGAAGTCATTTTAAATTACAAAATTTTAATGTTTATGACACCAAGCATCCCGATGGAAGAGCTCATGCTGGAAGTGCCATATTAATTCGTAAGAGCATAAAACATTACGAGTTACCAGCTTATAAGACTGCTCATATCCAAGCAACGAGTGTTTGTGTAGAAGACTGGAATGGACCATTAGTAATATCAGCTATCTACTGTCCTCCACGACATAACATATGCAAAAACCTATTTCAAATTTTTTTTAATACGCTAGGTAACAGATTTATAACAGGTGGTGACTTCAACGCCAAACACCAGTCCTGGGGCTCACGTCTCAACACACCTCGCGGAAGAGAATTATATAAAGCTGTTACAAATCTGAATTTACAGGCTATCTCAACTGGTGAACCAACATATTGGCCTAGTGATAACAATAGAATACCAGATCTTTTAGACTTTCTAATTACTAAAGGAATATCACCAAATTATATACGTGTAAATTCTTGTGCAGATCTAAGTTCTGACCATTCTCCTGTAATAGCGACAGTAAGTTCTGGTGCAATCCGTATTGAAAAACAATTCAAACTTACGACCAGAAAAACAGATTGGCGTAATTTTAAAGACATGGTGGAAAGGGATTTTATATCAAACATTCCCCTTCGAACGCCTGAAGATATTGAAGTAGCAATAAATTATGTAAACAAAACATTTCAAAAGTGCGCATGGCAGTCAACTCCAAGTGAAAATGAAGTCAATTGTTTCCTTGATTTTCCTACTACAATTAAAAGAAAAATTGAAGAAAAAAGGCGACTTCGAAGAATTTGGCAATATAGTAGAAACCAGCGAGATAAAAGAAATTTTAATATTGCTTGCCGTAATTTAAAAGAATTGATATCTGATTTTAGGAATGAAACTTTTCAAAATTATTAAAAAAATTTATCTCCATATGATGATACTGATTATTCGTTGTGGAAAGCCACTAAAAAAATAAAACGTACGTTTAAAGGCATTCCTCCCCTAAGAAAGGCTGACAACACCTGGGCAAGAACTGATGAAGAGAAAGCAAAATTATTTGCCCAAGAACTGGAAGATCGTTTTACACCTTTCAATGATTTGGGTCATGCACATGATGAACTTATAATGCAAAGGTTTCTTTGTGAAGAAATGCAAAATAACTTGCCTCCAATTCATTTTTCGTTACAAGAATTAAAACAAGGTGTTAAGAACCTTCATCCAGCGAAAGCTCCAGGCTATGATTTTATCACTGGAAATATTCTTCAAGAACTCCCTCGTAAAGGACTAGTAGTTTTATTACTAATATTTAATGCTGTTCTCCGTCTAAATTACGTGCCGTATCAGTGGAAAGTAGCTAAAATAATAATGCTTCAAAAACCTGGTAAAC